>VWYH01005915.1:151588-512527 GCA_013399365.1 Pampusana beccarii
AAAAAATAAAATAAAACAAAACAAAAAATAAAATAAAACAAAACAAAAAATAAAATAAAACAAAATAAAAAATAAAATAAAACAAAATAAAATAAACCAAAACAAAACAAAATAAAACAAAACAAAAATAACCAAACCCAAAACCTCCTGTTTCAGCATGGCGAATCGTCACATTTATCTGGACAAATCTGAACCAAGTACTACAGAAAAGCTGTTTGAGTTCTCCATGTGCTCGAGCTAATCCTGGGAGCGCCCACATCACCCACGCTCTGCCCAGCTCCAGCAGATGCTCCTCACCTCCACGCAGCTGGTGCTGCCTCCGAGTTGCTGTTACGTGCTTTGGGATTTGAAGGATCCTTTCTGTTAAATAAAAACCCGTCACGGCAGCCGGAGAGCACACGAGGGGATGGAGACGGCGACGCGAGAACCAAAGGGAAAATGTTTGCTCTGGGTTCCTCTCTGATTTCTGAGAGCCAGACCCTGAACCCCATCCTAATCTTGGCCTGAATCGTGGACACAAGTGCTTAATTTGAGCCACAATTAAGCAGAAAAGCATCTGCTTTTAGTGGCACCAGCCACTGTGAGCTCCAGGAGCTTGGCGAGTCGAGTCACTAGATTTATCTCGTTTCCAGAGAATACTCCAGAATGGGGCATCCTCGCCTTCAGCTGAACGTGACATGCAAAAGATGAGCTCTTTTTTATATTTTTCTAGCTATTTCAAGCAAAACACTCCTATCCTGTCGATTAAAATTCTTTCCTGGTACAAACTTCCAGTGAACGCAGACGTTGGCTTTGCCCTGGGGATTCAAGCTAACAGCACGTTACCAAACAAAGATTGTCTTATTTCTCAAGTTGCTTTTTTCAAACCCAGTGACCTTTAGGAAAAAAAAGACAAATTCAAACCATAGAATATGATTAACACTTGCATTTATGTACTGATACGCTTTAAAACCTTTGGTTCTCCAGATCCATCTGTCCCACCTATAAATTACAGATACCTACAACACACTTGGAACCCACCTCTATAAAGCTCAGTAGGAAAACTGACTGGGTTCATTGGTATCTGGGTCAGATTCCTTGAATCCAAGTTGATTTTTATTCATTTATTTTTTTTAATTGCTGCATCAGCTCATCCCTTCTCCTGGTTCCACCCACACAGCACCAATGTCACCCACGAGATAACAGACAAAGCACCAAAGGACTGAGCCTGACTTTACTCCTTTGGGTTCCCCAAATTGCCAAGGTACAGCATCAAGAGGCAGAAAAGACACTCCAGCTGACTCCGGAATCAACTTTCAATTTAGTAGCTTAAAGCTGCATCTCTGCCCTCGCCATGTGGCGCTGGATTAAAGTCTTTAGCTCTGAGGAGCATCATCTCATCTCCTCCTGAATCTGTTCCTAAACAACCCTTTTTCAGCTCGGCATATTAAAGTCAGCGGGGGGACGTGGGGACTGTAACATCGTCCCGACACACTGGGATGTGGTAGACCCAAATCAGCCAAGGGACATGTGTGTAAATTCCATCACAGAAATTCCAGCTGTTTTTTGTGTCGCTGTGATTCAACCCTGAAGTTTTTCAGGGCGGTTGGCGATGAGACGCGAGTGGCAGGACCAGATGTGCCATCCCAGTTAACAGCTGCGTTAGAAAAGCCGCGTGAAACAGCCGCTTCTCCTGCCCTCTCCACAACCGCTTATCGTTTCTCTCCCCCTTCCAAGATCTTCCAGCCCAACCGCAGTCACTCCCTAACACAGCGGAGTGTGCCTAAATAAAATAAATAGACGCTTAAAAAAAATAAAGCACTCTACTATTTAAATACTCAACCTGATTCATCAGCAAAGGAAAACAGCGCGCTCCATTACAGACTAGAACAAATATTTTCCCTGCGAAGGGTTTGTCTTGGTGGCGTGCTCAGATCTCATCTTTCGCCTCCCCGCATCCGCACACAGGGAGGTTTCAAATCAGGAGATGCTTTCTCCCCAGGATAGTCAGTCATCCTTGGAGAGATGCTGAAATGCAAAAAACCAAAGCTGTCACTTCACCGGCGATGGCAGGCGGCAGCTCGAATCTTCGGGCTGCGCAGCGTCTTCCCTGTGGGTTGGTTGGCATACCAAAAAAACCCAATGAAACAAGTTACGTTTCAGGAAAAAAAGTCACGGTTTGCAACTTGTTTCCGTAGCACGGCAGAACAAAACAAGACCTTATGGCAGCGTTTTTAAAAAAAGAAAAGCGAACAACCCGATGCGGAGAGTTTGAGAAGCCACCTGAAATGATAAAGGGATTGAAGTTCAAATTCTCTTCTCTCTGGTACGGTGCGAGATGGTGAAGCTGAATCATCGCTATCCCGAGGGAATGTCCTGTTCCTAAAGATCCGCCTTTGTAAACCGATCCATAGACAATACAGAAGCAGCTCAGAACAAGGCGGTGTCTGACCTGACAGTTTGGGATGTAAAACGCTCCTTTGGGACATGGGGAGAGAGAGGAGCAGGAACCGGGTACCAGCTCAGCCCATCCAGGGGGATTCTCCACCAACCGCTGGTTGTTTTGTGCTGAATCCACCTGCCTCGGGCTGGAAATTTGGGCAAGAAAAGTCATAAACAACAGGCTTCACCAAAAAGCTTTGTTTTTGAAAGACAAATACTCTGCAACCAGCAGATTTTCCTAAGAAAACCGCCTCCCTCAGGTCTCCGAGTCTGAGACGTGCGGCGTACATGTGCACAGAAGACAGACAAATACCCTGGAAAAGACTCAAAAACCAGCACAGGGAACTACAGGCAAAACACCTACGGTTCCTGGCAAATATATCGCAAGTGAGAACCTAGTAAAATCTCAAATTGCTTCGCAGGGTGGTAATTTATAGCCAGGCTGAGGCCGCGGTTCCGCGTTGGTACCCGAGTTGAACACATTTGCTCTCCCCCAGGCTCTTGCTCCCCCGTCCCACCTGAGGATCGCTGTCTACCGCTTACACCCACCCGCAGCGCCAGGAAAGCCGTCACAATTCAATGTAAGTGGCGCTCAAGCTGTCGTACGAGGAGGACGCGTCCCGGTCGGAGCACGTCAGGCCGAGCAGACCCACAGCACATCCAAGGCACTCGGGATGCTCCCATCCCAAAGCCCAGGATATCGCCCCAAAGCGGCACCGCGGAGCTTTATCAAACACCCACTTCTGCAGAGGCATCCGGGCTACTCTAATCTGATTAGGCCCACTCGTTATTTGCCAGCAGTTCTGCAAACCTACAGCATCTCCTCCCTGCACCCACACACATCTGGTCACAATCATTCGCCTTCCTAAATAAACTTCAGAGCACAAAGCAAAGTTTCTAAGGCTTGGGCTTTTTAGTATTTTTTTTTTCTATCATCTCTGCACTTCAGCTGCTTATATCCCATTAAGCGTGGCTGTTCCACATCTGGATATGCCCTGTCAGGTGTAGCAAATGCTACAGAAGAGATAAGCAGCGTTCAAGCCCCTCTGTTTTGCACTGAAGGATACACACAAGCAGCCCAAGGCAGCGAACGTCAGCTCCAGTGAATCACCGCTCTGCCTCCACCGCCAGCGGAGCCTTTACAGGATCAGAGCTTTTCCTATCTCCAAACACAAAGGAAATGCTGGTAGCTACATTCTCGGTCCGGCTCTTTACTTAGTCTATAATCCACTTCTCACCTCGATACATCAGAGCCGCGCTCCTCTCTTGGAGATTTACCCCAGTTCAAGCCGGCAGCAGCTGAAAAGCGCAACAGCGGTGCAAGAACTGGGTAAAAACGCTGTAACGCGCAAACCCGCTAAATCGCAGAGATGAAAGTGGGCTCAGTTTCACCAGCAGCGAGTCACCGATGTGAAAAGCGGTGCCTGTTTTGTCCCGGGGGGATTTCTCTCGTCCCCTCTGGCTGGAAGCATCATTTCAAACCAGCAGCGGGTCTCAGGTAACTCCTCTCTAAGGAAAGACGGTCGGTTGTTCTCCTGCACCCCACTCTGTCCACGCTTGCTGCACAGAACGAGCCCTATTGATTTCACCTAAGTCAATTAGGGTTGAAGAGCAAGACAGGTACAGCAAAAGGCCGGGAACTACGGTATGATTTACACAACATCACAGATTGCAAGTGGCATAGCAATTCAATCCCGATTTCCAGTCGTTTGCTTAACAGAAACAGGGCTACGATCAAAGCCCAGTTTACTCTCTTCAGATGCTGCATTTGCATCTCTGGGTGCTGAGCAAGCGCTTGTCAAGGTGTTTAATGGCCTCAAGTTGTGTCAGGGGAGGTTGAGGTTGGAAATTTGGGATCATTCCTTCCCCAAAGGGCTGTGGGGCATTGGAACAGGCTGCCCAGGGCAGTGCTGGAGTCACCATCCCTGGAGGGGGTGGACAGACGGACATGAGGTTCTCAGGACATGGGGCAGTGCTGGATTTAGATTATGGTTGGACTCGATCTTCAGCATCTCTTCCAACCAAGATGATTCTATGAGCCTACGATTCACAGCTTCAGGATGTGCAGAACAGCCCGTTCTGAACCTCCAGGTACCTGCCCGCGGGGCACATTTCTGCTCCCCAGCACCCATTTGCACTCACTGTAGGAATTTCATCCTTTTCAGGACGGTTGTCAGATCTGACTGGAACCGGTCACCAGGTTCAAAAGCACAGAACGCGACTGCCTATGTCTTGTTTCCTTAAGAAAGCAAAAGACTATTTTATTTTTTTATTTTTTTATGCTTCCCGTCAGTGTGCGGCTTCAGGCAACCCATTCTCCTTCTGTTTATCCATCTGTGAATGGGAGGGAGCATCCACCTTCCCCACGGTGCCAGATGCTTCATTAATTCTGAGGGTGAAACGGGCCCCTTTGCAGCCAGCCAGCGCAGGACCCGGCCGGCACCTGCACCCCATTTTGAGGATTTTGGTGCAAAGCGAGGAGGTTACGAACGTGAAATCCCGCTCTACTTCGGAAGTCAAGTGAAGCGGGTGCATCTGTTACGGAGCCGCTAGAGGAGCATCCCCATCGCTCGGGGGAACGGCTGAAGCGCATCCACCATTTCTCATGTTTAACGGAGCCGTTGCCTCATTTCCACCGGCCGCACGTTCGTGCTTGTTAAAAATCACCCGCCGTCATCTCTCTCACGCTCCTCAGAAGTAGGATCTTCAATATTTCTGAGTTTTTGCGATACCTCAGCCCGAAGGCTCTAACTCAAGCTCTGGCCTGAGCTCAGGTATATGCTTTGTGGATACTAATCCAAGCTTGTTTTACAAGAATATTCACAAGTAAATGCCTCCCTACACATCATCCACTATTTGCTGTACTCCACAGGACTATTGAAACACTTTCCTCCAGAGAGCAGATGCCATATGGGTATGTAGGCTCAATTAGCACATTCTGACAGATAGCAAGACACTTAAATAAAAAGAAAAAAAAAAAAGAAAAATCAAAGTCTTGGCAAGCTCGAAAAGTTACTGTATCGATTATGTCATATTGCATCTTGCGGTGCCTTAACTTTTGAGGTTTCTGTGATGGGAAAGGAAAGAAAACAAATCAAAGAAGCAATAGGAAAGATGAAAAGGAAGAAGATGGAGGGGGCTCTTCAAGGTTGGGAGTGATCAGCAAGAAACACGGCAAAGAGCATCTTGCCAGCATCCCTTGCCAAGGGTGGGCAAAGGCCCTTCACAGAGCAGACGTTTTATTACTCACACATCTCTGACTACCCAAACTGATCTTAAAGCACTCTGGCATGTCCCAAGGGTCATTAGAGATGACTTCCTCCCTGCATTAATAATGAAAGGGCTCTTAACCAAAATTAAACCGGGGCAGCTTAACAGCATTTCAAAATTGACAAATCTGAAATAGCTAATTCCTTATTCCCCTCTTGCCCATACAATTAACCGTGGGAGAAAACTTCAAGGTTTTCTCTCTTAAGAAGCGCGGAAGAATCTTCAAAACTTCTACACGAGACAGAAAAAACCAGCACCCCCTCTCCGATTGAAGGATTTGACACCACCCTCAGCGCTGCGCGGGGACTCCGCAAAAGCTCGGGCAAAAGCAGAAATATTTGGAATTTCCCGAGTGGAAAATCGATGTTACGGTGAAGCGGGGGCTCGTCCTTTGCTCTTAGCGCAGAGGGATGACTCACCGAGTCCCACCCGACCGGGCACCGTACGTGTTTGTGTACCTGCTACTACACCACGCAACTCGACCAGCTGGACCCAGCACACGACCCTTCGCCTCCTGGTAAACGACCATCTGCACCTGCAGACACAGTGACACGCTTTAAGAACAAGAAAAAAACCAGAAAGAGCAAAGAACAATACTTCCCAAGCCCACCTACGCGGCTTAGAAGCCGCTTTCAATTTGCAAAATAGAGCAGGAGTTTCAGTATCTGTAGCAATGAGGTAAAGCCCCTGAGTGCTGTAATGATTTTTGAAACATAATTTAGGCTTTTCATTGGGATAATATTGTCACAAGAAGCGTGGCGGACTTTGCTGTGAGAGTCTCGTGTGCTTCTCAGCACGAGAATTTACAGCATGTGAATTCATAATTCACCAGGGAGGGGAAGAGAAGCCACTCAACTCAACACAGAGCGGCTGATGCAGCAAGTCGGAGCAGACCACGGATGCTCTACAAAAACTCGGGCTTTTCCATTTCTGATTGACTCATCCGGCAAGAGCAAATGAAGAAAAAGTCACTGCGACAACCCAGGAGGAATCAAACTGCCATTGCAGCGATTTGTGATGAGCTCCAGAAAGAGCATCCAGCTCTGCAATGCTTTTGCTGCAGCGGCTATTCCACCGAGGCTCCAACAGCGGCACAGCAAACATCTCATCCGGAGAAGTGTGAGAACAGGAGAGGGACAATAAAGGTTTTTCCCTCTTGTCTCTGTGTCAAACACAGAAAATAAAAATACAGGATGTAAAAACCAAACCTGAGGAGGAAAAGAATACAAAAGAATCTTGCCTGGTCATCCCATGCAAGAGTCTGATGGACGATATGTGGGAATAAGCAAGCACTTGGATGTGTTAATTGCCTTCTAATGAGATCTCTGTGTGCCAGCACAGAGTAGGGGAGGAATTGGGTGAGGAAGAGGCACGTGTGGCCTTTCAAACAGACCTTCCCGACACGTCAACAACCAACACATCCAGCTCAGCTTCCAAAAAACGGCGGTGTATTTGATTTATTTATATATACTTAGTATATCCTGGATGGAAATAAGCTCAGCGGTGAAGACGAAGACGGTGAAGAGATGGGGACTTGCTGATCAAACAGCACCAGTGAGAAACTCATTGCTCTGCTCCGCTCCTAAAATGATGCTGAGAACCTCCCTCATTCACCTTTCTGAGCATCACCTCAAGGGAAAAGATTTGAAGCTCGCGGAACGGTCCCACAGCTGAAGATGGGGACAAACGACCTCTTCCAGCTTTGATGAAACAGCAAAGGGGAAACATCCTTGGCTGTTTTGTAGGGGGAAAAAACACACAACTACGCAAAGAAATAGATTTCTTTGGTTAGACAAGCAGAAAAGCACGTTGCAGAGCACATTTCCAGAACGCTTGCAGAAACCTGCAAGAACTTCAGCCGCCCACAAGCTGCCGTTCGTTCGCATCCCTCGGCCACCGCTGGCCCTGCTGCTTCGCTCGCTTGTACGACGAAACGGACCCAAAAGGGGGCACAAAAAGGAACAGTTGTTCATCCCAGAGCGGCGCCTCGATCTTGATTCCCTGCCAGCTCCTCTCCCCCTTCCCACCTCGGTTTCTGAAGCGCGCAGATGTTAAACTCCGCTGCCCGCTTGTTTTCTCAAGTGCCTCGTTGCAGCTGCTCCCCTGAGACAGGTTCTGTGCCCCCGGCTCTCCCGTCTGGCACGGGCAGGACGGCTTGGGCTCTCCTGCCTCTCATTTGGGAACGCTAAACCCCTCCGCTCTCACATGAACTGCAAAAAACTTGGGAAAAAAAGGTTATTTTTCTCCCTTATGTGGACTTTTTGCCTTTTGGCCCTCCCAGGCTTCACCTCACGCAGACCCCACAAAGCCCGTTCCGCAGCAAGGCTGGTCAAGAATTGCAGCAAATTGCGATTGCTCGCACTGAATAATATTTCATCGGGGCTGAGATTCGGTGTTAACACCAGTTACCTCCAGAAAACAAAAGCTACGGGGAACGGAGCGAGGAATAAGAAGTGAAATGGTGTGGTGGTGCCTATGGTGCAGGGTAAGACGTGAGATAATTCACATCTCTCCCCGTTAGGCCCAATCACAAAGACTGCGGTATCCAAGCGATAACGTAATTTAAAGGGAGCAATTTTTTCTCTTCTCAGCGAGAATATTAACTGAGATACAAAGAAGGAATGTTGATTTAAGCGGCTATCCAAAAAAAACCTCTTCTGTTCTTCTGCATTAATAACTTCTGGATAAACTGAACTTTCCTGCCAGGTTAAGTTAAATTTAAGTCATATTCCAGAAATATCAAATTTCTTCAATTTTATTAAAATTGAAAAGCAGTTTATCAGAGGTGTATTTTCACGACAGACAGTTCTCGGGCGCTATATTTTATATGGATGTAATTATTCCAGCTATTCATCACAGAACCACAAATCCAACCTTCCAAAAGTATCGCCGTGCAAGGCTCATTGAATCCAGCTGATATTAAATATCAACAGGGCTCCACTATCAGTTTTTGGATCTGAACACTGTAATATCAGCTATTACTCTTCTATATTAAAGTTGTATCTTTGGAGGAGAATCACTTCCCTTGGCAACAATGGTAAATGTTAACTACCTCGAATATTTCACTCACACATACATTATGTATAAGATTGTGATCTGCTAAACAATAATAGGGGAAAACAGAAAGCGACAAAAAGATTTGCTTTGTGAAAGATTTCTTGCTGTTCTCAAAGCACACGCTATACAAGGAAAAAAATATTTGGAATAATGTGTCAAGTCCCCCTTTTTTTTCAGCAGAAAGCTGATTTAGTATTTCTGATAGAACAGAGCTCTGCACAGCAAAACAAAGCATTAAAATAAAGTGGTTAATGTTATTTGTAGGACAGTAATGCCTACAGACTCCGAGCAGTGCTGTGAATTATGGACGGCGCTATATTTGCAAACCAGAAGAGGTTCTTGCCTTTCCTACGCGGTTGGATTGTAAACTCTTCACAGAAAAAGCGCAGAGAAGTTACCGCACATAGATTAAAGCACTATCCTATATATTACAGTGCCTCGATCCCATTGCTTCCCAGCAACGTATTGCTGTATTATTCCCAGATAGGGATCATGGGGTTTAGCAAAACTCACCAGACAATCTTAAGCCTCAAACTCTGATTTGGATACCATGCAAATTATCAACCTCATTGCTTCCCCGGAAAGTCAAGTTACATAAACCAGCGTCAGCATCAGGTTTAAATTAATGTTTACACTGATAAGTCAATGGAAAACTAATTCCACAACCCTGCTTGCAAATATTTGCAAAGCTCTAACTCAAGTCATTAGACTGGATACTTACAAATCATTTAGAAACTACCAGTTTCTGTCAATAAACAGTGAAACGAACGGGGGAAACTCCCCATCATTCCTCATTCAAACTCGCAAGGCGGTTATTGATGCTGTGGCCCAAGATTCAACTCTGGGTCCAGTTATGCCAGGTTAAGATGCAGGTTTTGAAACTTTTAAGTCTGTATTAATCATCCTGATGCCAGAAGAAAGGGATTTAAAGCACCGACGATGCTGCAGAAGAGCCCGTGAGGATGTGACTTTTAGGGACACCATATCTGTTCCCTCCTGGAGTAAGATCAGGACGCCCTTGCTCACCACAAGTACTGCTTGACTTTTTATCTATTCCAACTAATTTCACCGAGAGCACTCGTACCGTTCAGTGCCGCAATCTACAATTCGATAGCTTCCACAATGAACTTGTAAGCATAAAGATGTACTTTAATATAGATTACATAGTTACAGGTGGTAACCCTTGCTCGTTTATAAACCGATTTTATAAAAAGCAACTATTATGGATCAGTGTGAAATGTTACAGGTCAGAGGATCTTTAGCAATATTATTGAATAATTATTGAATAATATACTCAATGATAGACATTATTTCAGAAAGAAGGGCTATTTTTTAGCCGCAAAAGCATCTGTAAGCACTGTGAAATGGTATCAGAAAAAGAAAGAGCCGTGTCACCATGCGCCGAAGAACGGAGCACTTGTGTTCTGAGCATAAATAAGAACCGGAGTAAAGGAAATACTGTATTAGCACACAAATCCCTCCTGAGCACCAGGGACCATGTGCAACCAGCCCGATGGAGCTATAGGAAACCAGTATTCCCAGTTTAAACAAGGGTGACATAAGGGAGCAGTTGGGGTTTTTGCTCCCCGTTGCAGGCGGAGGGCAGCACGTTTCACAGCCCAGCTCTGTGCTGCGGAGAAATGTTGAAAGGTCTCCGCAAATTCATTACTGAGGATAAAATCCATGAACTGAGGCTCCTCCAGGAATGTTCGGTATAAAGATGACCACAAAGTCAAAGCCAACAGTGACAAATCATTTCAAAAGAGAGCTCCAACCATTTCACGGGCGCGACGGAAACAGCACAGAAAAGAATTGTTGGCGCTTCTTTAGGATTCTTTCAGAGTAAAACTTGCAATAGCTATTGATTTTTTGTTTTCTTCACAAGTGTATATATACATTATTTAATATAACTGAACACTTTGTAAACCAACCTGCTTGTGCTTTTGAAATATTGATGCCTTTTAGAAGGTTGAAACCTCTACTGAAAACCTCAGTTTCACGTATGAAGCCTAAAATACTGTAGCTTAATCTATATAAAAGCAAAAAACTAAAGATTTTTCTTAATTGCCAGGGTGCTCTTTATGGTTTACAAAAGCCGATGTTCGTGCTGCACTTCTCTCTGTTTGCAAAGTCTGAGCAATACACAGCTACGCAAACCCTACCCGAAATTTCCAAAAAAATGGCAATTGGGATCCCTTTACTCAGCTATTTCAGTGTGCCGCAATTCTTCACCAAAACCTTATCAAATGGGAATAAAACGTATCAATTACCCACCGTCAACCTAAAGATACTGGAGTACCTAGATTTGTACGTATGTATTCCTCTTGTCGATAGCAGTTAATAAGTTTTATCTGTCTTCACTATGGCATTAACACACACCTAGATGTTTCCACCACCATCAAAAAAGCTCACTCCACACTCACATAAGAATAACACCTTATCCATTAAGAAGGCTGTTTTATCTCTATAAATAAGCACATAAATAGGGATACACACTTGACAAACACTCTATTAGTACAAGTCATTTTTTTTTCTAACAGTTCTAAAACCAACTCAATTTTCAAACTCAACGAGTTCAAGCAAAAAGACGACTCCATGCTGATCTACCGGACCAGAATGAATTTCAAGCACTACTTCAAAACTTATTTGCATAGACAAATATAAACTAGCACGCATTTGCATCTCAACAGGTGCAATTTCAGCTCTTTAAAGACTCAGGCCTCCTTATGTTGGTGTCTTTTAAGAGTTATATGCGTTAAGTACTTACTTGGAGCGCATGGAAGGCAGTTCACTGCCGAGATCTGCTCTTACAAAGCCCCTCAGAGCAACTGAATCAGAACGAGGTGCCCAAAACCCCTTCAGGTGAAGGGATTCAAGCCCTAAACGCAACCTAACCCTTCCCTCAGCTGTGTCTCACCTTCCAGCTGCTGCAAATTCTGGTTTTTTTCTTTTTAAATCAAAGTGAAAACACTTTACTAAAGCACCGAGTAACTGTAGATGTTCTGTCAAATATTTTTTCTTAGTCCACTGTTTCTACAAAGCGTTTTCTAAGGCCTCTTACGTGCTCTAGACCGCGTGGGACAAGCTTAAAAAACACGTGGTTTTTCAGAAGGCTTAGTACCTCTGTTATTTTAACATTGAGGCTTTCACCCTAATTCCTTCCAGTTCTTCTGAGTCATTAGAACAGGGACAGATTCAGTTCCAGACCGAACCATGAAAAACCAGTAGGTCCAGCACATCACCCGAGCCAGACTGGGAGCCCAGTGAGAACGTGAGCTGTAAATCACTCTCAAAGCACCTGCACCTAAACTGGAAACTAATTAATATCGGAATTATTGATGCACAGCAAATCTTGCCCAAATACTTCAGCCGAAACTCCGCCACCGCTTTACACTTCACAGCATTGATATATAAACCATTGAACAAACAGTGGCATGTCCAATAAATACTTTATGAGTGTTTGCCAACTATTTATCTTACATAATATGATATAAATACACCGCAAATACCGCAGTGTTTGAGTGCGCTGCTTATAAATTGTAACCTGTGTACCATCAAATACAGTTTATAGAAACACGTGTTCCTTTGCCCAATACAAGGAATTTAAACAGGAATCTTGGGGTTCAGCAGTAAGAAGTACAAGCCTATTTCCGACCCTTCTTACAGCCAATATTCTGCTCACGTGCTCTTTTACACGTCTGCGTCCATGTGCTTTGCCTCGAATGACCTTCACATAAAAAGTTCTTCAGGCAAAATTACCTTTTTCTTACATTATTTACAGCAGCCAGGTCCCAAATCCAGGACTGGGCTCATGTGTGTGCTGAACACAAATATTAACACCAATTCATTTTCTTACTACTTCTCTTAAATTCCCAGTGTTCCGGCTTGTTTAGCTTCATGAGAAATACACCTAAATCAGCCAAATTTTCTTTGTGTCTGCCATAACCTCAAAAACATCCTATAGGTACAGATGTATCTAGAGCAAAGCGCAGATCCCAGGGTTTTACGGTCAGAAAATGCTGCTGTGCTCAGCTGGCCTGAGCTCCTGCCAAGCCGGGATCTCAGGGACACCGAAACCACAGGAATTTCTCCAGAAAGATGCTGGGCAGCCAGGATAACCCCACCGAACTGGGCATTAAGTGAAAGCTGATCTCCGTGACCTCCAGAGGACCCTTCCAACCCAGCTTGGAAATTGTACCATTTAATTTGGCCGGCCCTCTTGCTTTTAATGAATTAAATGTCCACATGGAGTTAAGCTCAATCTTTCCCTACAAATTCAGCCTGAATAAACAAGCAAGTCACAAAATATATTTTGTTCGAAATTGTTGGGACATGTATTTTTTTTTTTCCAGCAAAACCACTGTATACGTGAGCCTGCTTGCTTTTTTCCCCTCTCTAAATCCCAAGATGACTTTGGAGGAAAACGCTTTCTTTTCCCTCCTTCATCAGCCCATCAAGATCCCCTCGTTCCCGCTGTTCTGAGAACACACTTTGGGCAAACGAGAGTTCTTCAGATCACCGGGGAGTCCGAAGCGCTGATTGAAAGTCACGACCTACCGTAGTTTTTCGCGTTATCAACTCGATTCTCCTTGACTTTCGAATATGCCAAATATCGCCGGGGGGTGGCGGGGAAGGGGGGAGACGCTTTGTAATTTCCGTTTCACTGCATCTACAACAAGGCTTTTCTCTGTAGTGTCCAGAGGATGGACACAGGAATGCAACAGGAATAAGATCTACTATTCTACCTGGCCAGGCGGCAGCTCATCATCTGCACCGTGCCCCCGTGAGAGGCAGTAACTCCTCGGTTACTCAAGGCTGCCCTGCAGATGCACGATGTTGCAGCTCCGTCTGAGTCCGGACTGACTCTCTTCCTTTTCTGCCCAATTCTGGACACTTCCTAGAGGAAAAGCACCAAAAAAAATCACTAAAAGCACCATGAATATGTTTAGCAGCTTATCTGTAGCTATTTAGAAAATTTGTCTAATCTGTAGTTCGATCATACAACAACAAAAAAATTATATATATAGTGCTCGCTTAATTTTTAAAGTCACCCACATAATTGCCTACGGTGATGTACCTAGAAGACACTGAAGCTCATCACGTCTTCAAAGCAAGTGGATAATGTTCCCATCCATCTCTGCAGGCCACCGAAAACCTCCAAGTGCTGAGCCAGCGACTCCATCACCTGCCTGCTTCAAATGTGGGTTTATTTTTGCCACACTAGAATACGTCAATAAGTACAATAAGTACAATAAGTACTCCTGCTTGACATTTCCCTCTCCGGTTTTGCTACTATCAGGGTAGCAGATACATAACTGCCCTCTTCAAAACGGAACCAGAATTACCCAACGGTCTTTAATGAACCTTATAATAAAAACGTTACCTTCCTCGTCTCTCAGGAGCGCGGGGATGCCGTTACACTTTTGAAGCTTATTGAAATGGATCCCACCGCTGATCCGGAGCCCACAGGAATCAATGGGAGTTCTTCCATTTTCAGCTCGATGGGCTATGGGTCAATGTTTTAAACTCAATTTAAAGGAAAGCAGCGTTTCAAGCAGCTTTCTCCCTCTGTCTGCAGCAGCGCTGAAGCTGACAGATATCAAGCTGTCTAACAGAGCCGGCTGTAAACTCATCACCTGGCCTTTCACTCCATTTTCTTTTCATTTCCTACCCAACACTGAATTCTAAGTACATTACCTTTGATGCATCAAGTTGACTTTGTACGGCCGTGTTTCCCTGCAAGCTGCCTAGCCCACAGACCGCGGCTATCCACACACACTCCTCCTTTCCTTTCAGAGAAAAATACGTCAGTTTTTCATGCAAGAAACACACAAGACAATATAATCCCATATATGTGATACAAGGCCCAACACCTCCAGGAATTCACTAAGCCCTTAACTTGCGGGCAAGCGTATTTCTCATAAAAACATCCGATAAAAACGCTTGAAACAACCATTAAATTCATTATGTCCTAAACCCCACTGTCATATTATTCACCCTCCAGTGAAAAACTTATACCTTATGTTCTAGTCTGAATTGGTTTAGCTTCAGTTCAGGTCTGTATCTGAAAAGCCTGCCTTCTGAAAGAAGAAACAAAAAAGTACCTTTAGGAAAAAAAAGAACGTTATTTCTCCCTCATCTCCCCCCGCCAGGCTCTGATAAAATCACCTCTTAACCTTTTCTGAGACGAAGGCAAAGACATTGAGCTGCTTCTGGCTCAGGGGGGTTTTTTAAACCTCACAACAGTTCCTTGAGCTCCTTTGTGAGGGGTGAAACGGGACAGAGCGTCCGTCTGTCCGTCCGTCCACGAGCCGCCCTGTCACACAGCGAGAGAAATCATTCAGACGGCAGCTCGGCTGTGGTGTCCCAACCACAAAATAACGTGTTTATTTCTTTATTTCCACCACTTTTGTTGTTGTTGTTGTTGTTGTCATTTTTATTGATAAAAACTACACAAAAACTAACTGATCATAATAATTAATTAAAAAAAACAAAAAAAAAACCCAAAAAAAAACCCCAAAGCAAAAAACGTTAAAATTTCTCCTGTGTTTTAGAAATTGTGTCAGCCAGTGAGTTTCACCAAATATTCTTGCTTTATAAGATTTTCCTTCTGATCCATTTCAAGCACATCACTTGCATTTTGGTTCCCAAACGTCCATTAAATTGGCTTACGGCACCGCTGCACGCTCAGATCTGAGAGTCGTTATTCCGCTGCATGTTTTCCCCTTTTTTAGAGCCCAAAAAGTAATTATAGTGTCAACAATGAAGCACAATGAAGATAGTAAAAATCAGAAGCACCCTCCACAGTGTACAGCCTGTGTCTTAAATGTACATGCACCCGAGTTTCTTTGTTTCTGCTGCATCAATTGCCAATGTCCTTTTGGTTCAACATAAGCTTTAATGCCCATGTCTGAAGTTTGAAATATTAGCGCTTGACCGTTAAAATAAAAAAAAAGAGAAAACAAAAAAATCAAATCAACAAAAAACCCCCCAAAGAAAATATATCTCTATCTTTTGTTTGTTTAAAAAGAACAAAAAATATTAAGCAAATCTGTGAAGAATAATAAACACTTAATAAGGAAACATGGCTGACCCACCCCCCCAAACTTCGCCCTCCCCATCCCCTTCACTTTTTACCTGTGGTTCTCTGTCCCTGGAACCGTGCAATGTAGAAAAATCAAATATACAAACAAAACTCTTAATCCATCCCTTTATGTAGCTAGAGTGAAATCTATTTTTTTTTTTTTAATAAGAACTTGACAATCTCTCTTTAATATTTACATTGAGGAATTCGTTTGAAAGTTTAAAGCAAAGAAAATCCTGAAGTTCTCAACGTGTACTGCGAGACAGCACTTCCACAGTCTGCGGAGTTTATCCCCCTTCCCTTGGTCTGTGTTGGAACATTTGTAACTGGAATGGTAGATATTATTTGTTTTTAGTTTCTTGCCTTGGTCTCTTCTGAGATGAAAGGTCCCTCGCTCCGCCGCCTGAAGAAGTCGTCCCCCGTGGTTAGTTTGGTATTCTCTCGATGTAAATGGCTGGGGCGGCCGACCGCGCGATGGTGGCGATGAAGCTGTGGTCTCGACTCAGGTCCAGGTTGGTGGTCTCGGCCTGGTCCCGGCCCACGGCCTCGTACCCCTTGTTGACGTGGAGAGGCTTGTGGGCCTGGCAGTACCCGAGCACCGGCTGGTCGTAACTGTAATAGGGTAAAGTCTTCATGTGGTGAGGAACCTGCGGCAGAGAGCAAAAAAAGGAAAAAAGATGTTAATAACGGGCTTAGGCGGGCGTTTGTACAGCATTATCCGTGTTCATCGCACAGGTTTTGCAGCAAGATAAAGCTGTGAGGCTTCTGGGCCGTCCGTAGCAAGGCAGACACCTCGGGAACAGGACCGCGTGTCGGTCCCCATGTGGGGATGGACGTTCCACCCGCCCAGAGGCTATGGGACCACAGACCCGCTCCGGATCCACATCAGAGGGGACTACTCCCCATTTCAACAATATTTGTGGGTGAATTTTCCGAAGGGACTCGCGTGCTGAATTCCGACCTCTTTTGGACAATCCGGCTATGAAGGGTGAACTGGAAGCTGCTGGTAACGCAAAGCTTTTAAAAAAATCATAGAATGGAATCATTTCAGTTGGAAGAGACCCTCAGGATCATCGAGTCCAACCATAACCCAACTCTAGTGCTAAACCGTGTCTCTAAGAACCTCGTCTAAACGCCTTTTGAACCCCTCCAGGGATGGTGACTCTACCCTGGGCAGCCTGTTCCAATGCCCCACAGCCCTTTGGGGAAGAATTCTTTCCTAATATCCAATCTAAACCTCCTCTGGTGTAATTTGAGGCCTTTCTTCCAGTGTCTCCAAAGGGGCTGAGCAATTCTGCGAAAGATGTGAAAACCTGGCTGCTTGAAAAGTCTGCAAGATCTACCCTGAACCAACATTCTGTGATTGATTCTTTACATAAATACACAGGAACTGCCAACACCCCCCTTTCTTTTTTCCCTCCCCCCCCCCCAAATAAACGTTCTATGCTTGCAAATGTTAATCCTGCAACTAAATATGATTTATGGCACAACAAGAGACACCAATCTTTGCAGATAATTTTATCATCTGCAAGAGATGAGCTGATCGAGTAGAAAGAAATAGGCTCTTAGGGGGAAAAACCACACACTGCAGGAGATAGAGGCGAGAGTTTATTCTAACGCCGCTAGAAAACCTGAGCTCATTATAGCTGGAGATGTCCTACACGTAATTCAATCTTGTAACAAACGCCCTTTTATTTTCCACATTGAACTTCAAGTGAAGACTACAGAGCTAATTTATCATAAATTTCCCTCGCAGGGCACACTGCATTCAAAGAGGTATTAAAAAGCAAAGGCATTAGGATAATTGTTCCGTTTTGCAGGGTTAGGGTTCCTCTTGCATTTGGATCCCCTCGGCAGTTCGATTCCTCCCCTGCTTCTCTGCAGAAGGCTGGAGAGATTCCAAACCTCTTCCACTAGCTAGAATTCAGCGGAAAATGTCATTTGACGTGACAGTTGAATGGCAAGAATGCCGAAGACAAGCTGCTCGGTAGAATTTGATGGGACAACTGTGCTCACTTGTGGATCAAATTCAGCCTTTGCGCAAGAAACTATAACTCCCTTCGGATACAGCGATATCCGTGCCAATTCGTATCAGGGCTGGAATTCGTCCTCAGCCTTTAAGGCGGCTCTTTATGGTTCTATAAAAGCCAAGGGCTGTTTGTGTTCTGGAGAGCTGAGAGATTGAGGTCCCGGCTTTACGGCAATAATACACAGTCCATTACCCACCCGGGTTTGCTTGTTCTCTCCCCTTCTCCAAACGGGAGTCAAAAGGATCAGGATCTCAACAACAACCCGAAATGGTGGGTAAACACGCTGCTTTCTCAACTATTTCGCAGTAGTTTTATAGAATCTCTCGCTTGTTCAGACAACCTGAAATTCAGTCTGAGGTCTGACACTTCTCTATCAAGTAATGCCAAGAGAATTAACAGAAAATCAAGTTCTTCCTATTGACCTCAACTCCTGCTTTGGTGTTTTCTCCTGTGCTCACAGAACAGACTCATTGCAGGGAAGACTCGTTGAGGATCAGACGGAGATTAACTCTCTGTCTCGCTCAGAATCACTTGCAGTTCAGCAAAACCTCATCGCTAGCAGTCCCAGGTTGAAATAATTTCCTGGTGAACCGTTAAATCAAGTTTTTGGAAACGCAGGTTTGCAGAACAGATGTATTTCACATTGGAAATATTACGATTTTTTTTTCTTCCGACTCAATTTTGAAGAAAGATCTCCGCCCATCCATTAACCTGCAGAGAAGGCAGTTCTTCCTTGGGAAATACGAATGGCCGTGGATGTCTAAGCGACTCACGGGACCAGAATTATCAGCATACAACATTCTGCCCAGCAAAACTGAAGCATGAACATTCTCAGGCAGTTGAACCTTATCTGGTTCCACATTTGCTGGTAGCCTATGATCCAGGTAAAGTGATTGATGTGTAAATACTTGCCTAGTTAACGATGACATGATTAAATTACATGCAACTTTAGGAGTCGTCCATAAGTAAACTCAGAGTTACAAAACATAGAAGCTATGTTTTCTATTTAGTGCTAATATTTAGTCTCATAACACCATGACACCATCGCTGAATTAGCATCATAGCTGCCCCTCAAATTCAGAGTTCGTTTTAAACCCTAGCATCATTTAGAGTAAAAATAAGCAAGATATACTCTCGTAGCTTTACGATTAACAAAGCACACAGCTTCACCTTAGATTCATTAGGCAGATACAGCTGGTATAAAAAATTTCAGCGGATTCCGCGCCGCTGAAAAATCACAGTTAACAACCCTGGAACATCCTTTTGGAGCCAGCTCAGAAAAACGCTCCTATTCAGGACAATTCACAACCATACACTTCCGATTAAACCCATTAAAAGGAACAAACGCAGACACCAAAGTCAGTTCTGCAATATGAATGGGTCCGTGTTTTCTTCTGTTTCCAACTGGAACGAGCACAAAAGCGCCCGGCTGTTTTTTAAAACAAGCCTTTTGTTCTGACATGCATGTTTCCTAAGGTAATTCTCATATTGACAAAAAGAAAAATCAAACCCTCATTTACTAAGAAATGGAGAACTCAGAAGTCTGAGTGCTGTGTTACTGGGTGGTGCGAGGTTTTTATGAGCTCTGGTTTTGCTGAGGTTGCATGTGAAGGTCTTCAAAAACCCCTTTAATCAGCGCAGGTTTTCTAAGAAGCACAGATCCCAGCTGGGGCTGGTGCACTGATGTTAGCCATGAAGCATCGAGCAAGACTCTTCTGGTCCCACAACCAATTTCCCGCAATTTCATGTTCCATTTCCTTCCCACTCCAGACAAACCACTTTTTGCCTCCTCTATTTCCCACCAAATCACATTAACGGTCTACGCAGCTCCCGCTGGGAGACGAGAGAGACAAGACAGAAGCTTCAGGTTGGAGCTAAAGGTCCTGCCGAGCTGAAAATCATCAGCATCGCAACGAGAACCCCAAATCCACATCTACCAGTTCTCCCCAAGAAATCGAGGACACGCTGCTAAACAAACAGGGAGAGCTGATGTTCCACAGGGATGCGACTCCATCTCCTGCGCACACACATACTAAATTGCGTATTTAAGTCCAAGTGCTGTGCCATCTACATTTTTCTTTCCAATAAAGCACAACATCTGCTTTGATCCTATCTCTGCAGTCTTTTTTTCCCTTGCCTTATGCTTACGTTCACCGTCATAGTCCTACAAACTGGTTTTAGGAGCATCGTACATCCATTTAGAGCTGGATCTATCGGTCCAGCGGGTTTGTGGCTAATGCAGAGTCACTGAACCACAGCTGTGAACGCGATCTGGACCAAACCGGACCAGGTGTTTCGCAGATGAGCGGCCAGGACAAAGCCCGGCCTACCAGAGCTGAGGATTAAATCAAGGTCTTTAGAACCAGGGCTGACATCTTCTGAAGGATGGAGGGGTTGGAGGAGGACACAGGATGACTCCTTCAATACACAGAAGCCTTTTCTTTACCAAAAATTAACCTGGAAATAAAAAGCTGTGGCTGGCAGGTTTCAGGCCATTTCCTAGTAAAAAGAAAAGTTGGTATCAGTAGAAATCTGGAGCCTAAATACTAAAAATGAGTGACAGGTGGGTCATTAATCTTACTCAATTCTTGGGTTTCTGGCTAGAAAAATGAGATCTCCAAACTGACACAGACTGTCAGAAGAGAGGTCTTACTATGAAAAAGCATCGAATTATAGAACCGTTTTGGCTGGGAGAGACCTTTAAGGTCATTATGTCCAACTGTTAAGCCAGGACTGCCAAGGCCACCGCTAAACCACGTCCCTAAGAAGCTCATCCAGAAGGAGGCACAGGGCAGATTATGGTTTCATGTCCTATCGAAGGTCCATTTATAGCTCATAAAAAGTTAACTGATAATTAATAACTACAGGAATTAAATAAACATCACTGTATTAGATACGATTATAAGCGTGTTAACCTTATAAATTATATGCCCTGTTAATAAGAAACTTATGGATATATGAGACTGTATAATACTCTACAAACTTGACTGATTTAATATAAAACAAAGTTAATTAAAGTATATCTATTTTTCTTTCTTACGTGGCATTAAAATATTCACCAACTTCTTCAACCATCTCTGAGCTATGCAGGGTATATACCACAAAGCCAACATTTTACGGTTTGTTCGGTCACCCTTGCAGAGCATATTTCATGTTTTAAACCCCCATTACCTGTCAGTTCTGCTGACACTCTGAACTGGATTTTAAGCTACAGAGAACTTCCTAATCCTCCTTCCTCCCATCACACAAACGCCTTTCCCTTTAAAACCAAACCTCTCCGCGGACTGTTTAACTAAGTGTGTTTTTCTAGAGATCAGGAGAAAAAAATCACGCACACCCCACTGCTCCCTCTATGGGCCGATTTGATCTTTCAATCAGCAAATGAAAAGCTCTCCCTGAAGGAAACTCCCAGAAAGAAGAAAGTCTTCCAAAGCCTTGTTATTGTTCCTTGGGCAAAATATTTCTTTTAAATTGCTTGATCTGGTTTTTTATGGAGTATCTGGTTCCTGACAGAAAGGCCCACTGATGAAAAACTTCAAGCGAGATTCACAGTCGCCGTCGATTTTCCGCTCTGGAGATCCAATAAAATAAACAAACCATCCAGATATTCTCATTGGAAAGCCATTAATATTGCTTTCAGCGCTATTAGGATAATTTCCTATAGAATTCAATAGGAATAGAAGCCTGGTGGGTCAAAAAAGCTTTTACATTGCTTGGGGACAGAAGATGAGTTTTTCAAAAGCGATGCATTATGTTGTAGTAGTACCTGTCTAGATGCAAAAGAAACCCTGTGGGTGCCTCTCCCCATCTTTGGGTGCCTCTCCCCATCTTTGGGTGGCTAAATACATATATTTTCCAAAATGATGTATTTTTTAAGGCGATTCAGCTGTCGTTTGAGACTTTAACAAGCTATATTCTCCCCAGGAATTTCTGCTCCCTACGCGTCGCGTTAAGAGCTGCAAAGTGTAGATGGTTTGTACTTCATCTGTCAGGATGAGTCAAAGGTCCCTCCGGCCAAGTCTCCGAGGGATGGAGAAGAAAGAGCAGAGCACAGGTCAACAATGGGGTAATAACTTGGGCAGAGCATCCTCCTGACCTCCAACGCTCCCGGCTTTGCTTCGCTCGCTAAATTCGGGCCTGAAATGCTACGGAGCGGAACATTCCCAATGTATTTCAGAGCATCCTCACACGCCGCAGGTCCAGAGAGGTATTTGGGACATGAAGAACGTTGCATCTGTCGAAAAAGAATCCTGACGCTAAGGGAAATATACATTTTTTTTTTCCATGCAGCCATTGTAAAGATGGTAACCGGCTCCATCCATTACTCACAATAAATACGTGCAGTATTCGATATGAACATCTGATAATGTTGCTGCCACAGTGACGAATGAAGGCGCTGGAGAATGAGTGAAATAAGTCTTTGTCTCATATTAAAATATGGCTTTTCACTAGATCTGCTTAGAATTTATAGCGTGCCAAAGAGCTATCCAGAAACTGATGGCTTCTCTAAAGATTTTTAAATGCTATTCGAAGTTGTACATGGATTCTATACATCAAGAGACCAAAAATGTACTTCCTAAAGCTCAATTTTTGCACCATATTTTGTTCTCAAGACACGAGGATGTACAACCAAGGCAACATGATGGCTCATGATTAAAACCCACACCAGTGCTAGAGGAAAGGGGATACTGGGTGTCTTATCAGACTGGTAGAAGAAATAGAAGGTTTTCCATCTATGTCATCTATGTCATATCCAAAACGTTCGGGCTGGAGTCAGATGACAGACTAACTCGTTTTTGCCCCAAAAAATGCTTAAAGCCACGTTTATAATTGGTACTAATTCCATTTAATATGGCAATATTAAATATACAGACAGCATCCAGCCCCTGCATCTCCAACAAGTTACAACATGGCAGAGTCCTCTTCTGCCATCATTTGAAATCCAATGCTCAACTTTATGGCGTTCACCTATGAGAGGAGATAATTTGTTTCATTTTTCAGTCGTCTCAAGACAATTTGAAGTGCCCTTCTCTACAGAAAACGGGTGCCAAAGAATAACTGGCAGAAAAAAAGAAAAGAAAAAAGCTGCTCGTGGTACTGTGGTTTCACCGGATCAGATGGTCTACATCAGAGCATCAACATCCAGAGCTGTTTGACGGGATTGTCTTAAACGACAAGGAGAGGAGCAAGCAAAGCATCGTGACTGTAAACCGAGCACAAGTTCAAGGTATTATTCATTTCTGCTGAGAGAACAGCGAGATAAATTCACTCCAGTAGGAGAGAAGAAAGAAACCGCTGGCACTACAGACCTTCTCGGACACGGGAGGGAGCTCCTATTATACCGAATGTCTCAGCAGGATTCTATTCATGAGAAATTACAAGATTTTAATTGCCTCCACTGTCTCCCAGCAGAGGAATCGGTGTGGATGATGCCACAAACGTGCTGGTGAGACCATTAATCCAGTCGCAGAAGGGACAGGTTTCTCCTCCTGATGTGACTGTCACCTCCATGGGCACCGATGGGAACAGGTACTGATACGGGACTCATATCGGGGTGAGGATTTATAATCCCCATCTTCCCAGAAAGGTAAAGAACGGTCTCTGCATCTCGCAGGGTAGCGTAGGGCAGAGCTGGAGGGAAACGCTTAGTTTAGGTTGAAGGAAAAAGAAAGAATTTCAGGATGAGGGTGAGGAATTGGCAGGAGGGCACCCAGCCGTAAATATATTACTAGTAGGTTTAGCTGTGTCATTCACTCCCCAATCAACTCTGTTAAAACAAGATGCTGCCGAATAATAAGAGGACTTTAATTAAAGCTCATTAAATGCCTTGAGACCCTTGAATTGCTCCAACCCACTGCTTTCTTAAACACGTTCTGCCCATGTTCATCCTTGAGTGTGTGATGGGCAAAGGAGGGAGAAGCAGCAGCAGCTTCCCTGCTTTCTGGAACAGAAACGGCAAACAGGAGGAACGGAGAAGGCAGGGGAGGGATTGACACAGCATTGGAAAATTAGTAATAAACATGGGTTCATGCTTCAGTCATGTTCTAGAGAATCTTTGTATATCAGAGATTAAGCAAGCAGAAAATTAATGCAAGACTGGCCAGCATCGCGGGCAAGGGCATTTCGCAATGATAGCATTATTTTTTAATAGTCTAGAGGAAACAAATGACTTCTTCATTCCTCCGGGCAAGTTTTATAATATGCAGGGAAATCATCAGGAAAGACATACTCAGAATCCCTGAGAAAACTGGGAGAAAGTCGGGTTAGAAAATATCCTTGGCTTAGAAAATATCCTTGGCTTAGCAATCTCTGCTGCCAAAAAACCACCTGGATCAACTCAATTACTCCATGAAAGCAAAAAGAATGGAAAGAATTATTGAGCAAGAGTAGTTTAGTGACACTTTTAAAGCAGAAAGGAGCGTCTGGATGACATTTAAAAAAAAAAAATCCAAACATACCACATGCTGAATCCTCAAAACAGCCGCCGTGTAACACGAGAGTGCAGCAACTACACAGAAAACCAGCCAGAAACTAAGGCCGAGTGGTCAGCCCACTGAGAATTGGCACAGAAACTACATGGTCAAGATGATTAAGAAGCAGAGGACAGATACTCCAAGCTGGTTTTCCTCTGGGGAGATGCAAATGAGCAAGTCGTGTTAATTGTGTCCCATTTTTAAGGGAGCCGGTGCGGACGGAGGGTCGGGCGGGAGCAGCTTTGGGACATCTCTGTGTCAGCACCACCACCGGCCCCTTCCAAACAGCTGCCAAGAGCCACAACTGGAATTACCGGCAAACAGCTGGCGACGTGTAAACCTGAGACCGGCTCTGAAAAACAAAAAGCGTCCAGACACATTCAGACAAACAGAAATGAAGCGCTTTGGTGGAGCACTGTTGAATCCAGCCAGGAGAGGGCTGTAGAGTACACGGACTCTGGTTCCTGTAGCTGTTTAATATTTGCTCTGTACAGACTGTGGCATTTCAGGAAAGCCAAACAAAGCGGTCTCGTACTTATTCTGACGCAACCAACATTAATAAGCAGAAATAGTCGTTGCCGACTTGTACCATTTCTGTGCTCCAGCACAGCGGTGGGGACGGGGTGTAAATGAAAAGAATCGGGTTCAAAGAATCCTGCTGGAGAAGAAAATCTGCCCTGCGAGTGAGATTTTGAAAACCAAAGGAGCTGCTGTTAGAAATACCTGCGGCTCATGTCGACAAGAGGCGGGATGCTCCAACAATCACTCAACCAGCCAAAAGGTTTTCAGCCGCTCTGATTTTTTGGTAAACTTGTTCTGTTTGGGAAAGGTAACACCGCTGTGTCAGAAGGGATCAGGCAAAGAGGGAAGGAATTCAGCTTTTTCTGAGTGTGCTATTACTTCGGTGCATGGGATCTTTCCCTTTGATGGGTCTCTACGATCACACAGAAGAAATACTCAACGTCTTGCTCACCTGTGAGACCCAGGTGATATCACGACCTGCTCCCCAACCACACGAGGGTGAAACAGATTGGGAGAAGAAATAGGAAGAGATAAAGAAGCCTCTCAACATGCAGAATCTGTTGTTGATTTGCAGTGTCTAGAGGCCTCGACCAAAAATGCAACCGCAGCGTGGTAACCAACGCTCGTGTGTTTAGTAAGTCCTTGCCCTGAAGAGCTTGTACTCCAGACAGGCGTGACAGATGAAGGGTGGGAGAAAGGAAAATAGCAAACGAGGTCTCTCAAGTGAGGCACAGACTGAGGGACAGATTTTTCCACAAGCTAAATATATGAATACAGATCTTTTATCCCTAAATGACTTCCCTCATCATGCGGCCGCTGTGACTGCGTGTGTATTTGTAAGCAATGCAGCTCAGTATGAGCAAATCTGCAGAGCACAGGGGTTGGTGTTGAGTACACAGTGTTCACAACGTACACATTTCAGAGGATTTATAGCAAACTACCTTCAGTCTGGTCCCATAAACCCTCAGAGCGGATCCAGTTCAGCTTCGTCTCAAAAGGATTCAGTCTCTGCTCTCTGTGGCTGCATTGGGGTGTTCACTGAAGCACATTAAGGGGGGACAATCTTGAGATTCATGTTAAAAGTACAATCCTGATCTGAACTAAAACACCAATGTATTAATAAGCTATTAATAAATACATCCTTTGGGGGCCAGGGAAGCGATTTAGCTCTCTAATATCCCAAGACAGCACAAGAGAATTCAACCCTCCCAGTTAAAGGGTGTTTTTTTCCTTTGACGCCATAATTTAAGCTGATGGTGCAGACCTCCACAGAAAGGCTTTGCTTATTGCTATTTTTAAGAGTCCTCTTTCCTTTGGCGCAGTTAATCCGAGATCAACAAAGCCTTCGCAGAGCTGAGCACTTGCAAGGCCGGATGCTCCCACACTGCGTTTCTTCGAGAGGCAGCGCACAGCGCTCTCGCTGCATCCCACACCACCAGGACAACAGCTCTTCGCACAATCCCTCCGAATTGGGTTTGCGGCCCAAAAAGATGCAGATAACCTGTGCAAAGCAGAGCCCTGCACGCATCTCTGGCAGGGAACCGGGGGCTGTTCGGAGCCCTCTGCTCCTTTTCTGTCTCTTCGCTCCAAACCCGAAAGAGAACAAAGGAGACATTGTGACTCCAGGCCACTTCTCCACTGAAGAGACAGAAAGAGGAAGGCTGAAATAAATGATCCCGCGGTAATTGCGGCAGGAAAGAGATAAAAGATTGTGGAAAAGAGGCTGGATTTCTATTGCGCTGAGGTTTCCCAAGAGCAGAGAGAACACGAGCTGCACCGGGGGTAGCACCATGGTCAAAACCTCGAGGAGCAGAAGGCATCGGATCAAATGTGTGCTGCCCACAGGGTCTCTGGAAAGCAAAGCAAATCAAAATATCTCTGAGAAGAAGGTTTTCATTCTCTCCAGGGACCAGAGAAGCTTCCTGAAATACAGAGCAGACTGTTGAAGGTACACTCTTTATCTTCCGTCTGCCCCGTAACAGGGATGGAGCAAATGAGGGATAGCAATAGGTGTATGAAGATGAATGTGGAATGCAAGAAAGGCAATTTATCTCAATGATCTGAGCTCTGTAAAAAAGAGCTTAAAGCACTGGCCATTTCTCCATATCCTTTAACATTATACAGAACAGTGTTTTTCAATCACTAACAGAATGGCTTCCTGAGATTACTGGGTATTTCAGGAGCCATACGATCACCCATCCTCTTCACACCGCTCTGGCAATCAGAAATAACTCAGATTTGCACGATGTGACATCTACTGCGGATGTATCTTCCACAGAGTAAAACGTGGATAATAACCCTAACAAGCCATGATCCACAGAGTTAGGTACCGACAGCAAAGGGTTTCACAAAGACTGATATCACTGTTCCTACCAAAAAGAAAAGGAAATAGAGATGAGCTGAAGCTGTAAGGCCCCCATCAGATAACTGGCTCTGGATCTTTGGTCTCTAAGGTAACTCCACCTGAGAGCTGCCTCCCAATTTAACAATTAGTATCAGTTCTATCTAGAAACAACCATAATAATTTATCGCATCTTAACGCACCCCTGTGCTCGCTTATTGCTATGTTCTTCAAGCAAAGCAAGTGGTGAGTTTTCAACACTAATTAAACATTTAGATGGAGTTTCTGGTCGTTGTTTCTCACCGGTTTTTGGCACTGTTTCCCTGGGGTCTCCTTTCTGCCAGAATATTCCTTCTGGCCCTTTTCTGCTCTGCTGCATGGCCCCAATGCTGAAGACCAAGGGCCATTAAATCAACTAGAGATGATCTTCCAATTCAGGAAAGTGAAGCTATGGTATTAGTTCTGCAGCCCAATATATAACCTTTTATTTCATCTCCATCACATTCAACCGGTTCTATCCTTTCTCAAACCGACAGGACTTTCCTACAAGGTGCTCTATGTGTTCTGGTGACCGACTCTTCCTTAACCACAGATCCACACAGTGCAATCACAGCAAAGCTTATGGCATCTCCTATAATCCACTAATAATCACAACACTTAACAGAAGGGACACAAAGAATGGGGTTCTTGGGGAAAACTGAGTCCTCTAGGTGCCACCTCAGTTTAAATGACAAACACAGGCTTTTCTTTGGCCTGCGTGTTCTCCCGCTCATACAAACAAAAACACGGGAAGTTTACTTAATTATCCATTAGTTCCCCAGGAATTACATTGTTCCCCTCTCTATTCTTTACCCTGGAATAAAGCACTTGCATCGAAACACAAAAGCAAGGAGAAAGACCATCAGAGATGGCGATTATAACCAGCTCCTCACCGCCTTGACACAATACTCACTGCTCCAAGGAGGAGCATTGGAACCTTCATCTCGTTATAAACGATTAACCGAGGTAAGACGGGGGATGAGGAACCATAGTAGCGATTGCCAGCTGGACAAGCGTTGACATGGTTGCCCTTTTTGGTTTTTTATCCTACAGGTATATAGTAAGTCCACCTTCAAAACCTCACTGCGATGTAGCACAATGCGGCGCAGCCTCTTCCTATGGCCGCGGAAGAAAAGAAAGTGCCATTGACAGAGTTCTGTGGCCTTTTAAAGCAGAACAGCTCAGCCATCAAAGCTCACAGCACTCCTCCACAATCGCTATTCACTGCGGCTTTGTGGGCAGGAACTAAACCAGTTTTATGAAGTTCTAAGGGGAGGGAAAAAAAAAAAAATTAGGTCCTGAAAATGAGTCTCTTGTAGTAAGTGCTGCAAATAATGAACAGCTGCAGTGTTTCCTTTGGAAGGTGAAACGAAGGAAACGCAGCATTAATGTGCGTTTAAAGCAGGAACGGGTCAGTCTCCACGATCTTTATTGGGCATAATGGAAACATTCAGTTGTCAAAGGAAACATTAAAAATAAATGGACAGGGGTAGGTAGGATGCATTATTGAAACACATATTTATCCATCAGAAAGAAAACGGCTGCAGATTAGAGATGAGTGAGATCAACCACGGCTCAATTGTAGCCTTGACCATATGGTTTTGTCTGGCAGATCAAGGAACTACCTTTTTATTCCCCCCGTGACCCTTCGCTCTTCTCTTCAAGGGACTGGTCCTCATCCTTCTCCTTCATTATCAAGCCAATGGGTGTTTCATTCCAAAACACCTTGGTTTCCAGGTCATTTCTACACCTTCTGCCATAGCACGCTCCGCCTGGCCCGCTCTCCATTTATTAATGCTCCGATAGTTCTTTTTCCGACAAGTTCCACCCAAGGTAGTCTGGAAAAACAACCACTCAGACTGCAGTGCAGTCTGAGCCTACTTAAAAGAAAAAGAACCTTCCCTTTCTCAGATATACAGTTGCTAGAACTTTATGGATTTGGGGAAGAGAAGTTTACAACACAACAAAGTAATAAACATGAGGATTTGACACAAATTTGGGACAGAAGAGAACGGAAGGACCCGCACGCATAAAACACCTTCTCAGACAGGCTCTATTACTGCAGGCTAAATACTACACAAATAGACAAGTGCATTAGGTAGAAACTACAAAAGATAAATATATGGACAAGCACATTTGTTACTTTGTTGGCTGTGCAGCAAGGGAGGGGAGGGACAGTTAACCATTAACTCCCGTATATCCATGGAATGGATGCTGGAATCGCCGTTACGCTGTTTAGGTCAAGCTCAGCAAAGCCCAGATCGGGTGCTCCGAACACCGAGGCTGCCACGTCAGAGCTCTGATCCGAGCTTGAGACCTCCGGGTAATACAAACCAATTAATTCTGGTCCTGTTGAAGACTAATAGAACCTGTGCAATCGATGTGCCGGGCTACGGGATGCCCTCTCAGGCAAGAAACAAGAACAAATTACTTTTCCCTTTCATTTGACGGAAATCAGACCCTTCAAGGAGAGGTAAATGTAATTATCAAGCTACAGTCTCTTCTGTTCTGACAAGTTGTGCTTTACCCAACCCAGATGTGAGGCAAGGTCCTTATTCTGCAACAATTCGTGCTTCCCAGAACCGGAATATTCATTTGATGAGCAACTTTAATGATGGGATACAACAGAAACTTCTCTTCCCCCTACCCATTCATATGTTCTCAGAAGCAAGGATTAATTATCAATATATTTCGTATAAAAACAAGTCAAAAAACGCATCTAGGGAAAACCATGTCCCATCCAATGTTCGCTATGGAAACAAACTACTGCAAATATTTCCTGTCCCTGACTCTCGCTTTATGTCTCTTTTTACGCTGATATAATCAGCACAGTTATGGAATCAGCGTTCTGTTGTCTAGCAAAATAAGTCCACGGTGATTTTAGCCTGCGCTGGATTATTTTGACTAAACAAATCTCAATCCAAGCAGCACGTGGAGTCCATAGCAAGATGATGGAGACTCCATTTTCCAAAACCCTACAGAAAACATCCCGCTGTTGAAATCTGTTTTCAGGCACTTATTGCAGTAAAATCATTTGGGGAATTTCAGAATGATTTTTTTACAGAACTCCTGTTCAATTAAACTGAGCACATTGGAATTTCTCAGGGAATTACTTGAAAACTGATAGGCGTTTTGCATCACAGTTTGTGCTCAAAACCGCTAAAGCGCTTAGTAATTCCTGCCTAAACCCGGAACTGTCTTAGACTGGATCTTAGGCTCGATCTTAGACTCGACGCCTGTTCTGGGGGCAGCACAATGAGCCGTTCTGAGCAGCAGGCACAGAAGAGATCGCTACAACTGTCTTACACGTGCCAGGACCACATCACCCCATCCAAAACCAGAGATAAGAAACCACGGCATCCTCCTATCACCGAGGACTTGTTCTCTAGGGCACGTTACCAAGGACGATAAGCTCCGGTCTCCAGTTCAGGATGGCCTCATTCACAGTTTCCTACACGCGTGTTCTCTAATTCCCCTCTCAGCCAAGTCTCTCACTGGGATTAGCTGCTTTGCGATTGTATTCCTGAAAAAGGGGTTATGTGAAGACTTTGTACCCTGCTAAGAATATTCTGTACTGTATAAACAGATCAAGATGAAAACTGTTACCTTCAACTGTTCTGCATCTTTGATTCTCTTCAGTAGAGGAGTCAAAGTACTACATTCCTACTACGGAGTTTTCAGACTTTTGATGCCTGTTTAACAACCATCACATCAGTCACGTTACAAAGGCCACAAATGTAAAAAACGCCGCTCCTGTCCAGCCCCACTCCTGAGAAAGCATCTCTACATTGAGATTGGTGCCAATAGGAGCAAATAACACGCCTAGAAAGACGCAAACGCGCGCTAAGAAGAAAACCCAAGCGCAATTAAAGAAACCAGCGTGAGACCTTCACTTAGGGAAAACATCGCTAAGTGAACCAGCAGCAGGCACCCAGCAACCCGGCGCCGAGTACAGCAACGAGCAGCGAACAATCTGTTAGTGAATTAATCCCGCTCCGTTCCTGCGAAGGCGAAACGACGGCGAGCGCGGGCGACTGCTGCCCTGTGAGAGACGAACCCGTTCTGCTCCCCGGCACGGCAGGAGCTGACGGAGGCAAATGGAGACCACGGGGACGCCGTTTCTCTGGCTGTTGGAAGCTGCTGCTTCACCAAGGCGGCGCGATCGGCTCCTCCGGGTGATGCTGGAGCATGCGGAAGCGACGGGACTTTTCCCAGCGGAGTTGGGCTCCATCACCGCATCTCACTAAACAGCACTCGGAGAACCAGCGCACGGCTCTCTTTTTATTAAGTGAGCCCTCTGACGTTCATCTGCTCCCTAGATTTCACCTCTGAGGGCCTTCACAAGCTTAGGAAAAGATACATAAAATTAAATCATTAAAGACTTAAGGACCAATCTCCTCTATGGGAACTGCTGGCTGTGAGTGCCTAGCTTGAAAAACGGGTCTGTTCTTCAGAAAATGGGTATTAATTCTTCTCAGTCGCGCTTTTGTTGTATGGCTGGTGACTGAAGACCCCGATTCACAAGTCACTGACAAAAATTCAGCTAAAAAACTTTTTATGAGAAAAAGCAGCAGCTCTGCAGCGATGGATGAATTTCCCTAGCAGTGTTGCGCAGACCACGAAAGGAAATTATTTCCAGAATTAAAACAACCTACAAAGTTTAAAACCCGATCCTAGAGTTTCTTATTCAAAAAATACAACTTTTTCCAGTACAGAATTCTTTAAATAATAAGTACATTGAGTTGGACTCGATGATCCTTGTTGGTCCCTTCCAACTCAGGATATTCTATGATTCTACATTTGAAGGTTTCTATTTAAATTCTTCTGCTTTCCTGCTTTGAACAAACAGTTTCCAATGGCAGCACTAACTAGAAATGGTGATGGGGACTCAGGAGACCTGCTTTGTGCCTTCAGTATTGCCGAGCATCTTTGGACAGATCAGTTCTTCAGAGATTTTCAAAACAGCACAATATTTTATGGAGTGCTTTGGGATATCCAGGTGAGATGATACACATATATACATATATATACACACATATATACACAGCCAGCAGCGCTGGCTGCCTGGAGACTGATATTCATGCAACGGGCACATCCCCCCATCCAACAATGGCTTCTCGACAAACAATCTCCCAACAACAACCACTTTGAGTATAATTAAGTAATTAATTATATTTTCTAATCTATTAAGCCGTGATTGCTTATCAAAGCATTCAGCTGGATCATTTTCCTCTTGTCATTTCCAATTAATTCCGTCTTTATTTTTTTTAAGCAAAGGAAAAAGTCTCTCAAACTTCACGGGGAATCAGGGCTTCAGTGGAGCAGAAAGAGTAGTTGCTATATTATTTTACAAACTATATCTTACTAACAGAGAATGATGGATCCGTGATTCCATATAGGTGAAGTACCTGAGCGCTAGGAAGTATGAAGTGCTTAATCTTTCGCATCAGTAAAAAACTCATCAAGCCAGTAATGCTTTTATGGCTCTACTAATCCCTAAGCGACACGGTTGCATTCGCCACAGTGCAGGATGAAACGCAGCAGCATGGGGTAATTAGCGCCATCAGGAATTAAACTCGTCTGGCATCACATCTGCAAATCGATACGGACTGATATGTGATGTTCCTAAGTGCTAACGAACCAAAATTTAAAATACCAAGACGTCCTCGGATGGCTGAGACTCGCACAGCTCCATCATGGGGTGACCTTGCTTCAGGAAAACTGCAAATCCGGTCCACACATTGCGGTGTTGATTGTTAAAAATGAGTTAAAACTCTACAGTTTTAGCCCAAAACAAGGTGGTTAAAGTTATACTGAAGCTGGGAGAACAGGACTGGAAAATCACCCAGCTGGGTACCGATATATCACATAAAAAGTACAGTCGAATGGAATAAACCGGACAAAATTAACTGCATTCACTTCTGAGGATAACGATTTGAAAAGACGCTTCATAAAATAAAATGTAATGCTAATTATGCTTTTATGGAACATGATTATTTAGCCTTACTAGCTATAGGGAGTGGACCATCAAAGCGAATACTCACTGAAGGCACAAGCTCTATTCCAAACCAGCGCTTTTCAGACTTTTTCGAGTTAGCTGCTATCAACCCTGATGCACCATCGTGAAATATTCACATCATCTCAGCCACATTTGCAACCTTTTCTACCTACGTGATTCCACGGATCATTTAGAAAGGCTGTTTTGGCAGCTCGGAGTTTTCCATTCGGATCATTTCTGCCCCCCGGGAAAAGAAACACCGGGCAAAATATATAAAAGAGGGAGAACTACAACATTGTGAGAGGGCAATTTTCCATTTTCCATTTCAAATTTTCCATGAAAATTTCCATTTTCCACCATTTCTACAAAAATCCAAGGTTTTTATAGGAACGTACTGGTCCTGATTAATTTCTTAATCAGTAAAGTTCAGAATTTTATTTCAGTTATATGGTTTTGTAGTAGATACGAAGAAAAAGATACTTGCATTGGCTTTCTTGAGATACTAACTGAATCAAAAACTCAAATTTCTTTTTAGGAGCCTCAGATCTTGCACATGGGAACAATCTTTCCTCTTAAGTGACAGTTACATTTTGGCTGTTAATGACACCGTGATTGGCCCCGTGCCGTTCTCAAGAAAGGGATACAGAAAATATATATATATATATATATATATATCTTTTAAATTGCTTCTTCTAGGATCAACAGTGGAAACTTTACAATCACAACAGAAAACTTCCTTAAGAAAACTAATCAAATCTATGTCTGAGATGGAACTTGGTGGAGAAATTCATTTCTCTGTCAATAGTATCTGTCTTACCCTTCTCCTTGGGTACTGAAAGTCACTCATTTAAAAATAGATATATAGATGTATTGCCTTTTCTGACTGCTGAAACAATGTGCTAGAAAGACAGTTAACCGCCTCTGGATAGTAAATAAATTTCCTGCCTTATTGAGTGAGGTGAATACAAAGAGATGAAGCTCTAAATCCTGCCCGTGGCATGCCAGCAAAAATTATATCTAACTCAGCTCAAGTAATTTTTGTCTCAGAAATATTCTTATTAAATGCATAGGGGAAGATTTGTGTGTCGGTTATATCCGTGTGAATTCTTAAGCCTGGGTCTGGATCCAGAGTTTAAGCTGTTCTAGAGAGGGGAATTTCAGCTGATGACCTGAGCAGCTTTCAACGAGCAACTTCAGCATCAGAGCGAGAGAATCAGTGTGAGCAACTCGGGAGGTATCACTTGAACTCTCCCAGGTCACCGTACAAAAGAACGCAGTTTTAAAAACATGGTTTCAGAGAGTTATAATCCTAAGTGCATTAAATAAATCATAATCACTTTGATACCCGGTATGTCTCTCTACAGATTCGTTCCACTAGGCCTCTCCATCCTCAACATCTGCTGCCAGGCACACACAACACTTCCAGCTGCCTTGGACTATACGTGTAAAGTAAAACCTGGAAACAGTGATAAATGAACAGAATAATGGTGAATTTTAGGTAGCTGCAAAACAGAAGAGGCCCATATCCAAGTGCATCCAGTTGTAACCAATACATCTTTCCTCCTCACCTAAGCCCAGCGCCCGTACTGCCATTCCAGCACGGCATTAAACAGCGCAACCTGATTTTTTCCCTTTTAAAAAGAATACGTATTTATATATAAGCACACACACACCATTTTGAAGAGACCGGACCTGCTCCTGGGAGAACAGCGATGGGCTATTTGGATTTATGCTGTGGAATGGCAGAGTTTTTCAATCACATCAGCTAAGAGCTAGAGATAAGATAGGGCCAGAAAGGGAATTACATGGGATATACCCACTATAATTTGGCTTTATGCCTGGCGAGAAAAAAATCAGAGGCAGTCACAAAAAGCGCTGGCGATTGTAAGATTTCATCTTTAAAACAACTTATTTACTGGGAGTCAAAATTGGGATAACGTTTCGAAAACCGACTCTGTGGCTTAAAAGCTTGAATCTGGTTGTCAGACCTGACTTAAGCACTCAAACTCCAGTTTAACTTTGGAGTGCCTTGGAGCATGAAAGCAGCTGAGATTTTTAGAGTTTGGGAGTTCAGAGTTTTTTCGGTTGTTTCTTACAAGGGAGGCTACAAACTGCCTACGCCACATCTGAAAAGGAACATTTATAATCCTGAACGCTTTGAAAACTTAGGTTAGAAGAGAATTTCTAAAAGCTCAAGAGCTTTTCTTCCCAAAAAAGCTCTGACTTTTCTAAAACAGGCAGGGAAGAATACTCCTGGTAGGGCCCAACAGGGCCTGACAAAGACTGACCTGGCTCAACAAAGCCTGACAGGGCCTGAAAAAGCTTGACAGAGCCTGACAGGGCCCGATAAAGCCCGACAGGGCCCAACAAGGCCCAACAAAGATTTTCTTCAAACCCGCTTTCTCCAAGTCCCATCCTCTAACCATCAATGTGACAGCTGCCTCCGGCTCAATGACATTTTGGGTGTAGGAAGCAAAGGAAAGTTATTCACAGCCATCGAAAACACTGCGTCACGGTAGCAGCTCCAAAAATAATCCTTCCACTACTACAGGCTCCCGTTGCTTCAAGGAAACGCTTTTTTCCCTCCTGGCCTTCCCCGAGTCGGTGTCGGGAGGTTTGCAGCAGATTGCCAGACTGCAATCAGACGGAAACCTGGAGCAGCACCTGCTACAAGCTAATTAGTTCTTTCCGGCTCCAGAACAGCTGTTGAATTTGGTGGGGGCTTCGTCTTTATTTCATTTTTTAACCGTTTGCTCAGCGGAGCAGGAGAGTGGGGATGCCCTGAGCATTTGGTGCTCGCGATGTTTGCGAGGTCAGCTCTGAAATCTCCATCTCAGCTACAAGAAACGTTCCCAAGCGGGACTGTGTCTGAGCAACCAACAATGAAAAGAGAAGCCGTACGCTCAGGCTGGTTACTATGGAGAAGATAGAATCTGATTTAATATATACGGAGTGTGCCTGTAGCTCTCGGTTTTGTTTTGGGGTTTCTGAAAAGCACTTCTCCCTCTTCAGCTCCTACCCAACCTCATCTAAACCTGAGTTTATCCAAAGATTTAAGTCTCTTAGCCCACCTGCAAAGCCTTCAACAGAGAAATGGGATGAGCTTATACAAAGAGCTGGACCACTAAATGGAAATAATGCAATGGAATGGAGGACTGGATTCACATGTCCCTACCAAATGGAGCCAGATCCTTTCCGTGAAAAAAAATAGCATCAAGTTCTCAAGCAGAAGAATTCTGGCCTGGATGACCAGGCTTTGGCCAGGTCCGGTGAGCTCCGAGGTGGCACATTTTGCACCTAAATAAGCTACGTTGTCCTGTTAGGAGCTACCAGGTATCTCCTGTACCTGGCAAGTTATCCAAGATAGTCGAATGCACTTGTACGGTGACTCAAAACCAGCACAGTCATTAATTACAGCTGATCAAGAGCAAATTCCCAACTAATGCACTGTCTCTAGTCCACTAAAATCAGCCCCTTTTTAAAAAGTCGTACAGACATCTTCAGAGTGCACGCTCGGAGAAGTAGCCAAATTAAAACCATCTGATGATTTCATCTGTCTTGGCAATCTAATTTACATAGAGACTAATATAGTTATGTGTTGTCTCCAAGATGAGTTGAATGATGAAACTGGTAACGAGTACATGACCATCTACGATTAAAATCCTGAAGCTTTATAGAAACAGCAAACCAATCAGCAGATGGCAAACAGATGGATACAAGAGTCAGAGATGTTTACATACAAACCTTAATTGAAATTAAAACTATTATTCATTGCAATAAATTCAGCTTAGGTGGATAAAAGGCAACATCTTTAAGTCAGGGGAAAAACGGTTTTAAATAATTAAGGCTCTATTTATGAATGTCTCTTGAAGTATTCATGAGAATCTCTTCACAGGGATAATAAAGAATATATTGCTTCCATGTGATGAGCAAAGGTGTTCTCTGAGCCGTAACCCCTGCGGATGAAAGGAGCCCCTGCCAGTTTTAAGAGACTACAGGACAGGTAAGAAATCCCAGCTCATGGGGTGGGACAGCACACTTATGAACCTTTGGAAAAACTGTGCTGGGGCTCAGAAAAACCACCGTTGAACCAGCAAAACCAAGATCTCTGACTCCCCCTGTTCATTTGCCTTGTCGCGCTTTTAAAAAAGGTCACATAATACACATTTCTAACTATGATGCTAATCATGCTTTGCAAATGTTAATTAACAGTAAAGAAAGAACTATTTCCTGCGTTTTAACAGAGTGCTGATTAATCGTGGCATTGTTCTACCTTTTTTTTATCCAAGCACAAAGAGCTCAAACTTGGAACCCAACAGCTGCATCGCACCTTCCAACCACACAAAACCGGCTGCCTGGGACCGGGCTCAGCAAAATCGCCCAAACTCTCTTTGGTTCCAACAAAAGCTGGGGGATCCTGGCAACTCGTCCAATGTTTTTCAGCACGTGGGTTCTGGGGTTCTCAGGGTCTGTGTAAGTGAGGAAACCTGGCACCAAACACCCGAGAGAGCACAAAAAAGCACCCAAAACACCGTCACTCGTCTTCGGTTGGTTCTGCTCTCAGGCTGGTTTTATTTTCGCACCTACACGCAGATTTGTCCAACCACAAAGCCCTTGTCTCCATCAGGAAATACTTTAACCCTTCCTCTAGCAACTGAAGGCAAACAATCAGATTGTGTTTTCCAATTGAAACCGCAAGCAGAGAAGAAGCTGCACTATTATTACCTGGAATATGCCCAAAAGCAGATTCCTCCCCCTTCTCTTTAAAGAATAAAGCAGGTGCTCATTTCTGAGATGCATATAATGGAGCAGAACTAAATTAGAAATAATTTGAATACAATGTTAATCTCCTGGATCTTCAGAAGGATACGACAGGTCTCGAATTGCAGGCGGGCAGATATTTCCCTTACTGCAGGTGCCTGTTGTTGTTTAAACAGGGGAACTGCATTCCAGTCTGCTACCTAGACGCTGTCTCATTTTAATGAATTGATACCACAAATTCATTTGCCTGCAAGCACAATTCAGCCCTCGGATAAACAAGCCTGAGTTCAGGCTGGAAAAAATAAAAGCAGCTGTTTAGTGTAAAACCTGGAACCAAAGGAGCTGCTCACAGAGGAGGCCCCAGGACAGAGCAACACCCCTGGCCCCATTTACACAAGACATTTTAGGTCTTAATGGACCAATCTCTTTCTGTTTCAATAATTAAAAAAAAAAAATGGACAACGTGCACGCAGGCTACTGAGTGTGCCTGCCATCCACAAACCCAATTTCACACCGTGACAGCCTAATTAATCTTCTTTTGTTTCAATAGCATACGGTCTCCTCTCAACTGTGGAATCTGGTGGAATCTTGCTGCGAACACATCTGTCAGGACTGCGGCATGAATAAAGGAATACGGCGGGCTTTTGTGTGGTTATATCTGTATTTATATGGCTATCGAGTGCTCCATATACATGTAGGATAGAACAATACATAGAGTAACGTCCTGGATTTCAAGAAAAACCTGTGAGCCCAGACACTTCAGCAACCAAATGCAACAGGAAAGCTGCTGAGGGCAAAGGGGCAAAACCAAGAGACTTGGTCACAACCATGTTCTGCTCACCTGAATGAAACCCAAACGGTGCTTTTGTTCGGTCTTTACTCGAGCGTTAAGAAGCTCCTTGGGTGCCCAGGTCCTGGGTAGTTGTCCATTCTCTAACCAGGGGCACCTGGGCCATCTGCGGTGTGAAAAAGTTGACTAAAAACTGAATTAAAACCCCTGTAGTCGGACATTCCTGTGAGCAAAGCCATCCCAACCTGGGCCACATCTTGGCCTGCTTACATTGCTGATGACTCTTAAGGTTTTATAACATTTCATAAGATTTATGTTCTTAATACTTCAGTTTCTGATACCATGAAATTACAAGATTACCATGATTTTCACTGAAAAAAAAGGTTTCGAGACCTTTCACCTAAAACACGACCGTCAAGCAAACCCTCAAGGGCTCCGAAGAAATTAAGGGCTCCAAAGAAACGAGCGTGTCGTGGGTTTTTGATGGGGGTTGGAGGCTGGGGGTGGAACATCCGAGGTTTCAGCGCTGCGCTTAAATTACCGCACTGCAAAATGAGGAAAGGTCACGGGATTTCAGTCAAGATACTCAGCCGGTATAGATCTTGCCTCTCCATGGAAGCGCTTGGTGCTGTGCAGACTTAGACCTGCCCAAGTCAAGCTCAATTTACAGTTTCAATATCAATCGAGAGAAGTTGGTGATGGTTTTAAATAAGAGCTAAATTTGGCTCTACTTGGATGGAATGCAGCTATGTTACCTTCGGTATAGCTTCTTGCATTTACACCAACAGAGAACATCACCTGCGTATGGGCATTTTCTAAAGGCAAATGCTCTGCTTTGAACTACTTTTTTTTTTTTTTCTGAATTGGCAGCCTAAATTTCTGATAATTGCTAAAGAAATTATTTGGCTAATGAGCAGCAATACCAACCATTTTTATTGGGAGCTACAGCGATAATTAGGAAGACAAAAAAGGGGGAAGGGAGGAGGAAGAACCTTCAGGTTCTTTTGGATAATTATAATTTGTGTCAAGTAAGACAAATATTTCAATATCGGGCAACATGTACCTTCGGAATAAACGTGGGCTGGTTTAGTCACAACATGTCACGGGAAGTTGTCTGATCCGATAGTTGCAGTCGTGCAATTAAACCTGGCATGTAGTAATTAGGAAGGCAGGTGTACTCCATACATACTACAAGGTTTCTTACTAGCTGTTGTCTTCCATTAGCCCATCCTGGGTAAAGCGATCATGGAGACAGAGCCGAACTGCTTAGAGGTACCCAAAGGATATAAAATAAGGCGCTGGAGAACAATTATTTATGGTGGGTGTGATGAAGAGCAATGTGAAGTGACTGAAAGGAACTGGAAACGCTAAGTGGGGAAAATCTCCCTGCAAAAGACCGGGAGACCAAGATACTTTTTCAAACACAATTACAAGCCCTGATGCAATTAAGCACCCTGAAAGTGGAGAACGATCTACAGAAAAGCTGTTTGAATACACTGGATATAGAGTATTCCAATACATTTCCAAAATGTCACCATGTCTTACAAGTGATTTTTGCAGAGAGGTTTTGTAAATCTTTCTGGCTCTGAACAGAAAATCCTGAATAGCAGGACCACATCTCCTACCAGTGAATTCTCTTGAAATTCTGATGCCTGATAATCCTCAAAAAATATCAAAGAACAGTTATTACTAAGAGTAATAAACATTCATTAGTACCAGCTTAGAGAAAATTCATTCCCCTGTTGAGCAAGTTCCAGTATCAGTAAAGCTGGTGCTAATGAGAGCTGTAGTTCACATGTCAGCGCAGAGTGAACAATTAGGAGTTTTGTCCTACTTCATAAACACCAATATTGATGAAGTAGCAGAACCTTAAAATACCATTAGAGATGTTTATGGTTCCTAAGAACTTCCTGAGTTATATTAAGTGGGCTAAGGAGTTAAAAAGGAGCATAAACTTCTGAGCTTCAAGCCAACAACAAAGTGCTCAGAGTCAGGAAGAAAATGTCACCTCCAGAGCATGTCATTATAGAACTGTCTATAACAGGATTTTTTATCGTCTTATTGTGAAGTATCCACCACTAACGAACTCCACACACAATTCAACTAATTCCAAATGGTTACTTTTATGCCTCCCACTAAAAGAGAAGATTTTTCAAAGCTACCCAGGGCATTTAGATGCTAAATTCCCATAAAAAATCAATGGGAGCTGAGCCTCCTAATTCCCTAAGCGGTTTGGAAAATCTCAGACCAAACATATATACAAGTTCTATTCATTCTGAAGGCTCCTAAAGCACTTTACAAGCGTTAGTGGTTCTCTGCATTTCACTGCAATGTAGCTGCCTCTGATGAACCACGGCACAGGAACACGACATAAAAGTTTAAAGGCTGGAAGTGAAGAATTACCCAGGGGTGAGGGGGTGAAACTTGAGGGCCTGTGATCTACACGATGACACCAAAAATTACAATAATTACATTCACAGTTTTTCATACTTACTGATTTTCAGACTACTACGAAAAAGTGCAATTGGTGCTTGCAGCCTTGACAGCAAAGGACAAACGCCTTGAGAGGACATAAGGCTTCTCTAAGAATAATTAAACCGAAGTATGGTGTAAATCCCAACGGTGTCTCTCCATTGGTAGTATTTCTAGCGAGAATCTTCAAAACCTTCAATCCTATATTTAAAATTTATGGGTTTCACCGATGGTCTCAAGGTGAGAGGCAGCTGTAGCATCGCTTTGATGCTCCGGTCTGTCTCGCCTTTTCTTTCAGTCCCATAAAGGAAAATAGAAGAACAAAACTCTCACCATACATAATTTCTAACTGAACAAACACAGGTAAAGAGTATTACGAATTAAAAAATCCCCGTAAACCTGATGGGTAAATATAGTATCAATATAATTGTCTATACTGCAAACTAAATGTTCTATAAATAGGAGCAATGTAAGGAACATGTATTAGGAGACATCACAAATAGACAGGTAGAACAGAACTCTCATTATCTTTGCTTAAAAATAGGGGATTGATGCACAAACAGTTCAGTAAATTGCCCCCAAATTATCCAGGTTTCTGCCAGAGAACCAGCCAAGTACTGTAACTAAATACCCTTCGTTCAGACTCAAATCAAATATAATTGAGACAAAGATGAGACGCAAGAAAAGATAAATTTATCCTCCCAGCTACAGCAACCAGTTAAAAGAAGCTATTCCTACCTGCAGCAAAAAGAAGGGAAAAATAGAGTATTTTCAGGAAGAATCTGATAGGTTCCTTTAACCATTCTGGAATCACTAATTGATAAGGGCAGGACTGTGGATGTCAGTGTTTGATCAGAAGAGTTTCTGGTTTAGTCCAAAGCAATAACATCCCACACAAAGACACCGATCCTTTGAACGACCTGCATTCAAACCTTAAGTTTTGTTTTGACACGAAGTATTTGCACATTCTGCTGAGTTCTGAACCTCGGGAGCTTTGGGATAAATGCTGGATCTAAGAAACACGACCATTGTTTTCCTGTGCCCACAGTCATTACTCTATTAACCTCTCCCACTTGGATTTCCCTTCATCTGTACATGCAACTTGGAGCCCTTTAAAACGTTCCCTCTGCCCCTCTTGTGGTTTTAAAAGCTCAAGTTGTGCTATGATCTTTGCTTAAGAGAAGTTACTGAAGCGATGGATCCTGAATGTTATAATCCAAATGGTCATGGCTGGATGAAAATCCAGTTTATTCGGTAATGCCACCAGCCCGGCATGCAATCGTATTCATTTATGAGACCGTTGCTGCCTGATGGGTTGAATAATAAAACCGCGGTAACATCAGCTTCGAAGATGAAGAACACTGGGGCACCAGTTTTGCTAGTTTTAATAAAATATCTGTAACATCATTTAGGAGAAAACCAGCTCCTTTAAGGCAGTCTAGACTGACACACTAAACTTGATTTTCACCTTCAAAGATCAACTCTGGTAGCACGCCGAGACAATAATTACTTTTAGATCTTGTCCATGTTGGGATTTTGGTTGCCAAAAGCAAACCCCCGGGGACACGGGCTCTGGGGACCGTTCAAGACGAGGTTCTTAGTGTACAAATACTGTGCATTTATCTATACGCACAACCACAGTCTGGAAACTGGGAGGCCAGTTCGTTTGTAGGCTGGAACAGTATGGAGAGAGTGGGAGGACTCATCACAGTAAGCTTTACCGGCAATCCAGTGCATCAAAAAAAGCTAAATTGATTTGAAAGGCAAGATAACATCCTGATTTAATCCATACGGACACACGACACCAGCTCTCTGCCATTCCCCAACTACCTGGGGGCCGCGGCTGAGTTCAAAGATTTATTTTCAACCTCACGGAAGTCACCAGAGAAAACGCAGGAGCAGAAATAAAGCAAATATGAAGTTTTGCTCTTCTCCACAAAAGCTTGTAGGTCACCTTTGCTGGGTCCCTGTCCTTCCAGCTTTGTTGGAGCACACGGTCGGGACCGAAACACCTTGGGTGAAATACCCACAAAAAGATCATAGGGCAGCAATTCAAGTCAATTAAATCCTAGAAGTGCCGACCAAGCTGAAAGTAATGAGATATCATATTTGTAACTATTTAGCAGACACACTAAGACAATTACAGTGATGAAAGCTACACTTGCAGTACCGTGCATCAGACTTGTTTTGCAGAAGTCCATAAATAAGTAATCTGACTTGGTAAAGCACTCTGGGATGGCTTGGGGTTTGCAAAATGATATTGAAAAAAGAATCCATGTCTACACATGCGACTTATTATACTGTAGCGCAAGCAATTTCATACCTTCCTCAATGCATTTACATGGCAATACAATAAGAAGCAGGCTAGAAATGAATGGTTGATGCCCCCTACCACTTATTTTTTGAATCGAGAATACTGTTATTGTCTAAGCAAAAATATCTGTGTTCAGATGGAGCCACATTCAGTCATTCTGAGAACTGCAGGCTCAGTTCTGAAACCATTTTAAAAGGTCGCATGGAGTCAGAGGAGCAGCCTACTAGATAATATAATATATAACATTTAGAATGTCAAATCTAAAGTAAACTTCCAAAAGTCGTTCCACAGGGGATGCCGAACTAGGAAGATGAAAGGATGAACTGACATGTAAATCAAATAAAACCAGATGCAGGTGATGTTAAAAGTATCTCCTTAAAAGATTACTAAAATACATTAAAATGCCCATCAAATGGGAACAGGAGGTATCTGTAAAGAATCTAAATATCATTAGAAGGTGTTTATCAAAAACTTAAGGGACATGTAGTTTTTGAGAGTGTGTTAAGAAAGGATCTCTAGGTATAGATAAAACATTAACACAGAAACAGCACGAACATCTAATGATCACTCACTAATCTTTTATACCTATGAATAGATGACCTCTTAATAGAGCACGTGATCCCAAAACCCAGATAAGAAATACCTTGGGAACTGCTGCAACGCTCTCATGTTGTCTGTTAATATTCCGCTCACTTTTCCCTCCTCACGTCCAAAATATTCCAGAAAGCACAGGCTTGATCCAGAGCTCACTGAGGAAACCAAGGGGCATTTTTTTAATCCTCTTCGGTACCAAGAGGGTTGAAGGAAAGACTGACAGAGAACATGATGGCGCTCAGAGATGAAAAAGACATTATATTCCTCATATCTCTTCATTTTTTTTTTTCAAGGACAGAGATAACCCCGTGATAGGGAACTTAGCGTATGTCAAATGCTGCTGCACTTGAACGGAGTCAAAAGGCCAAATGGCCGAGTGATGCTCTCCCAGGTGAGCTCGTCAGAGGTAACAACGGCATTTACGGGCTCTGACCGCACACAACACAAACTCACGCTATCTGTGGCAGGCTTGGAGAGCCGTTCGTAAGGACAACATGGTTATTTCCACAATCCTTAGTTACTGACAGCCAGCGTCACTGTGTGAACGGTAGTCCCTTATTAATTAATAGTTTTACATTATTAAAAAAAAAAATTAAAAGACCATGGTAAAGTGACCCGAATTATTCCCAGGTACCGCACTTGTGTAACGGGCTTCAGGATTTGTAGCTCTGCCTTTTAAAAAAAGACACAGTCACAATGATGAGGTTTTCTTAAACAGCTGCACTGCAAAATATTTATCTGCATGATGCAAATTCATGGTGTTAGTGCTTAATACACAGATCAAAGGTACCCAAACCTGCACTGACTAATAGATATAGTTCCTTTGGAGGGACCAGCCCCGGATTAAGCATCCCTAATATCACATTTTGGTACTACAGACTATAGCTAAAAGCACGACTATACATACATCAGTTAGAAAACAAGTCCAAACTTATGTTAGACAAAAATTAATTAACAAAAGCTACATTAAGATGAAACTGAGATGCTGTATTCAACAATAGTTTACAAGGACATAAAATGATAAATTAACCAACTTTGAAACGGAAATTGCACATGGTAATTACATTATTTATATTACGTAAATAATGAATTAATATTAATTCATTCCAGAGATCTGGATTCTAGTCACAGTTAAGGCAGCACAGTTCCTGTGCAGAAAGGACCTTAATCATTCCATCTTGGTCTGTTACAAGAAACAACTTTCTTTCACTACTATTCCCGTAGTGACTCTTCAGACTGTAAACTCTTAAGGACAAAGAAAGTTTTCTGATTTTTAAATTTAAAATAACTAGGGAGTATCTTGAGACAATCTCAACAGAACGAATGCTACAGCTATCAAAAACTGACAGGTTTTGAAAAAAACAGTATTTCATTTTTATTTTTTTTTTCCACAGCGAAACAGAAGCATTAAAGAGGGAAGCGACCAATACGAACACAAGCTCAGCGCATATAAACCACATTTCTTTCCTCTCCGAACCAGTGCAATTCAGAAATGAAATTTTCCGTGATGCTGCTGCTGCAATTTGGAATAAAATTTTGTCGGTGTGTGTATAGAAGAGTTGGGTTTCAAGTTTTCTATAAGAAGTTGGTACGGAGGGGAGGATGGGAATGAGGGACGTGTAAGACCCTCAACAACACGTACGTTGTTTGCAGTTCTAGCAGAAAAAACCCCACTCAGCCAGCCCAGTTTGCTTTCCTATTCACTAAAGCAATACCAAAATTACGAAGATTCTGCTTTCATATTCACTAAAGCAATAGCAAAATTACAGAGATTCCCGTTTTCTTTTCAGAGAAAGCTCTAATCCTGCCACCCGCTTTGCTTGGTCCTGATGAACGGGCATTGACGAGGCCCTGCTGAACCACCAGAACAGAAGACACTGAGCACCTTGCACTTGGATTCCTCCTCTCAACAACAACGTGCAAGCACAACTACACTTTTAGAGACTACTTTTTAACCAGAACGGTGGAAAACCTCCACAAGGAATTCAAATTGTGTGAGGGCGGCCTACACCACCGAGCTCCTCTCGCCCACCGCGCCAGGCCCGAGCCCGGGTGCACCCAGGGCCCGGAATCGCTCTGATCACTCACCCATCAAATTGGATATTGCTGCCCCTTTTGCATTGCTTTTTCTATGCAAAGCATCGATTACCCGCAGAGAAAGTTCAGGGCCAACGGTTTCAACAGCTCGTAATGAGTTTTGGGCTGGAACTCCAGTCGCAAAGTTACGTTAGAAAATAACCACCAGGATTCGGGTTCTTGTCGTTTCTTGAAAGGCATTAATACAAGCACACTGTAACTATGCCAAAGATGTGATCAATAAGGTATTAGACATCAGTTTTCCAAGTGAATACGCAAGTCATTTACCCAAAATTAAACATTTAAACACCTGATAACAGCACATTCCTCAACAGGCCTGGGAAGTTCTCCCTCCCACCCCAGTGATGCTCTCATATGCAGAGCTCCCTACAAACCGTAGCACGGAATTTCCAGATTAGAAGACTAATGCCCACTTTTTCTGAGAATTAAAGTATTTGAATAAAGACTACAAGAGAACATTTGCATGTACTAGAGCCCTCAAATTCGTGGAACTTTAATCTAGGAAGATTACGCATGTCCCACTTCAGATGGTTCATAATACAGATGAAAAAACCTTAAATGCAATCTTTGTGCTCGAGAATCCTTCAAAACCCAAAGTAACCACTGTAAAGTTAATTTTCTCATTAAAAAGCTATAATTTCTATGTCTCTTTTTTTTTTCTCCTTCTGTAGGATTTACAGTGATATAGCTATGCACTCATGTATATCCAAGGGATAACTTTACAGATAAAAAAAGAATTCCTGTAACTCATGTGAGATTTATTTTGCTAAGGAAGAAAGTAAATTTGGCAGAGAAATGCAGGATCAGGCTGATGTTGATAGCTGCCTGAAAAAAATTTTTGGTGGAAACTTAATTTTACCACTGGAAGCAGATACTAGCAATGAGATGAATGACTGGAAAAACCATTTTCCATTAAAAACAGTTCCATGGGGTAGTTTTCAACCATCTGAATGATATCTACGTATATGCACGCATATGTTCATAAATCAAGTACGTTCAGACAAATAAGAAGTACGAAATAAAATCCAAATGCGTATTATATACACGTCAGGATACATTGATAAATACACAAATTCTGCTTCATGGAAGAACTTTTGAGAACACTCTTTTCTGTTTCCATCAAAACATACCTCTATTCTAATTTAGGAAGAAAAAGGTTATATTCTAACAAGTGCTGAATTTTGCAAAGAGGTATTTGGCCTTAGAAATCAAACATAAGGAACTTTTCAGATGTTCTAATGTGGTTCTAATGGGTTTTCAACACTGGTTTACGCATGCCAAAGTCTTACAGTTTTATCAGTAAAGAGACAAAATCTGATTTTTTTTTTCTCCATTGCTTTCAAGTTTGAATGCCTTTGTCTGCTCTAAAAGAGAAAAAAACAAAGAAAGTAAATCTATCATAGAGAAGGATAGCCTGAAGTAAGATATAATACATACGCCATCCATGATTTAGAGGATTGTGGCATAAGAACTAAACAGCAAGGCTCCGCATGCAGATTCATCGATAATGCAGTAATTTATGTGACAACGTTTATGAAAAAAAAAAAAATTATGAAGGAGGAATACACAAAAATAAATTTCCTTCAACGCAGCCTAAATTTAATAAAGCAATCTAGCAACTGCCAGCCAACATCAAAACTCCAGAGCGATTAAATGAGTGGAAGCATAAATTATGCAGCCCAGTTAATCAATGTGCGTGCAGTTTGGAAGAGCTCTTCTGCACAGCAATGGCATGTTCAGGAAGGAAGCATGCCCAACTTACATATATGTTTTTCATATATATCTATATATCTATATCTATATCTATATCTCTATATATATTGCAGGAGAGTTTTCCCCTTTCCAACCCCACCCACTGCTGGGCACAGGCTTTTGCAGCCCCGCAAAAATGACGCAGTTATTTGAACATCCAAAAAGCGTTTCCTTCCCCTGCTCCCTTCTTTTGAAAGATTAAGTTTAATCCGAGCAGTGCTCCAGTAGAAATCTTGGATTTATTTTCCGTACCCAACTTTTTTTTCAGTTAAAAGCACTAGCTTGAATTCCCGACACATTTATCGCCATGTTTAGCACCGCTGACTAGCTCTATTAATAGATTTCCCCATTTCTAACGTTAACATCCGTTTCTTTACGTACCTACATGCACCAATTTTTTTTCTTTGCCATTTTAAAGGCATACATTTATGCTGGCAATTTCAAATGCATTTAAATGGCGTTAAAATGGCATTTCGATGAGCCAAGAGGCTCAGTCGCTCCTTCACCCACCTAAGACGCAGGAGATTGAGGTTGGTTTCGGTGTCTGTCCAAAACTCGGATTTAGCTCCCGTAGGCCCTTATGTTCACAGGTATTTCCGTGTTATTCCGTTATAAAAGCAAGAGACTTACATAACTATAATCCTTCAAACACCTGAGCCCGGAAATTACTTTCATCTTCTTTAAAATTCACGTTAGTGAGTCCTAAATTCATCAAGATANTGCACATTCCTCAACAGGCCTGGGAAGTTCTCCCTCCCACCCCAGACCCCAGTTCATATGCAGAGCTCCCTACAAACCGTAGCACGGAATTTCCAGATTAGAAGACTAATGCCCACTTTTTCTGAGAATTAAAGTATTTGAATAAAGACTACAAGAGAACATTTGCATGTACTAGAGCCCTCAAATTCGTGGAACTTTAATCTAGGAAGATTACGCATGTCCCACTTCAGATGGTTCATAATACAGATGAAAAAACCTTAAATGCAATCTTTGTGCTCGAGAATCCTTCAAAACCCAAAGTAACCACTGTAAAGTTAATTTTCTCATTAAAAAGCTATAATTTCTATGTCTCTTTTTTTTTTCTCCTTCTGTAGGATTTACAGTGATATAGCTATGCACTCATGTATATCCAAGGGATAACTTTACAGATAAAAAAAGAATTCCTGTAACTCATGTGAGATTTATTTTGCTAAGGAAGAAAGTAAATTTGGCAGAGAAATGCAGGATCAGGCTGATGTTGATAGCTGCCTGAAAAAAATTTTTGGTGGAAACTTAATTTTACCACTGGAAGCAGATACTAGCAATGAGATGAATGACTGGAAAAACCATTTTCCATTAAAAACAGTTCCATGGGGTAGTTTTCAACCATCTGAATGATATCTACATATATGCACGCCTACGTTCATAAATCAAGTACGTTCAGACAAATAAGAAGTACGAAATAAAATCCAAATGCGTATTATATACACGTCAGGATACATTGATAAATACACAAATTCTGCTTCATGGAAGAACTTTTGAGAACACTCTTTTCTGTTTCCATCAAAACATACCTCTATTCTAATTTAGGAAGAAAAAGGTTATATTCTAACAAGTGCTGAATTTTGCAAAGAGGTATTTGGCCTTAGAAATCAAACATAAGGAACTTTTCAGATGTTCTAATGTGGTTCTAATGGGTTTTCAACACTGGTTTACGCATGTCAAAGTCTTATAGTTTTATCAGTAAAGAGACAAAATCTGATTTTTTTTTTCTCCATTGCTTTCAAGTTTGAATGCCTTTGTCTGCTATAAAAGAGAAAAAAACAAAGAAAGTAAATCTATCATAGAGAAGGATAGCCTGAAGTAAGATATAATACATACGCCATCCATGATTTAGAGGATTGTGGCATAAGAACTAAACAGCAAGGCTCCGCATGCAGATTCATCGATAATGCAGTAATTTATGTGACAACGTTTATGAAAAAAAAAAAAATTATGAAGGAGGAATACACAAAAATAAATTTCCTTCAACGCAGCCTAAATTTAATAAAGCAATCTAGCAACTGCCAGCCAACATCAAAACTCCAGAGCGATTAAATGAGTGGAAGCATAAATTATGCAGCCCAGTTAATCAATGTGCGTGCAGTTTGGAAGAGCTCTTCTGCACAGCAATGGCATGTTCAGGAAGGAAGCATGCCCAACTTACATATATGTTTTTCATATATATCTATATATCTATATCTATATCTATATCTCTATATATATTGCAGGAGAGTTTTCCCCTTTCCAACCCCACCCACTGCTGGGCACAGGCTTTTGCAGCCCCGCAAAAATGACGCAGTTATTTGAACATCCAAAAAGCGTTTCCTTCCCCTGCTCCCTTCTTTTGAAAGATTAAGTTTAATCCGAGCAGTGCTCCAGTAGAAATCTTGGATTTATTTTCCGTACCCAACTTTTTTTTCAGTTAAAAGCACTAGCTTGAATTCCCGACACATTTATCGCCATGTTTAGCACCGCTGACTAGCTCTATTAATAGATTTCCCCATTTCTAACGTTAACATCCGTTTCTTTACGTACCTACATGCACCAATTTTTTTTCTTTGCCATTTTAAAGGCATACATTTATGCTGGCAATTTCAAATGCATTTAAATGGCGTTAAAATGGCATTTCGATGAGCCAAGAGGCTCAGTCGCTCCTTCACCCACCTAAGACGCAGGAGATTGAGGTTGGTTTCGGTGTCTGTCCAAAACTCGGATTTAGCTCCCGTAGGCCCTTATGTTCACAGGTATTTCCGTGTTATTCCGTTATAAAAGCAAGAGACTTACATAACTATAATCCTTCAAACACCTGAGCCCGGAAATTACTTTCATCTTCTTTAAAATTCACGTTAGTGAGTCCTAAATTCATCAAGATAATGAAGGATGCGCATGCTAGAAATCATGAGGTGTTAGGATAATTTTAATCGAGCTGAGACTGACAACTCTAAGGCTCCTTTGAAAATCACAGGTTTAAAAATAAAGTCTGTATTATTAACAATTCTGGGTGTGAAGGAATCAGAGCGTTATAATCAAAGACCTTATTTTCTATCAATTGATCCTGCGCCGCTGCCATTAACATGAAAAGGATTCAAATACCTTTTCTACAAAACTCTTATAAATTTGTAAGTCCTTTATTCAGGGATTCTTGCTTTTATTTTTTAAATTCAGTACCAAATAGCTGAATTACTGAACTGATCCCCACACCAGAACAGGAATTCAGCCCCTGTTACATCACAAATTATCTCACACCTTTCTTTAGGTTCTGGAAACAAGTGCCCTGCAGTTCTGGCTGAGCCTCTAGTTTATGAATTTCCGGTCTTCCTATTGTGATCTATTAATTATGCAACACGCACAAACAAACAGAAAAGCAGTTTACACACAGGATTGCTTTTTAAACAGTCGCACATTACCTTCAAAAACAACCAAGACACACAGCGGAATTTATCTGCGTGACCTTGAGCGATAATTAATCAGATCTGCTGTGAATCATGACTGATTTATTGCAGGTGACCTTCCAAGACTCCGCTGTCTGAGAAGTTTTCCAGGGAGGTGATTAAAGCCAGACCCAAACAGCATTCGGGGCCGCATTCCACAAAGCGTTTTCCTTCTGTTTGGCACAGGTGAGGCAAAAATGATGAAGGGACCGGAGAATCTGCTGTATGAGAGGATGACGAGAGATCCCATCGGCATGTGGGTTCGTCTGACGGGCTGGCGGAGAAAGGGGGTTTGGTGAATCCAAAGTCACTCTGGTTTGAAAGAACAAGACGCAATGGGCATAAACTGNCTCCATTGCTTTCAAGTTTGAATGCCTTTGTCTGCTCTAAAAGAGAAAAAAACAAAGAAAGTAAATCTATCATAGAGAAGGATAGCCTGAAGTAAGATATAATACATACGCCATCCATGATTTAGAGGATTGTGGCATAAGAACTAAACAGCAAGGCTCCGCATGCAGATTCATCGATAATGCAGTAATTTATGTGACAACGTTTATGAAAAAAAAAAAATTATGAAGGAGGAATACACAAAAATAAATTTCCTTCAACGCAGCCTAAATTTAATAAAGCAATCTAGCAACTGCCAGCCAACATCAAAACTCCAGAGCGATTAAATGAGTGGAAGCATAAATTATGCAGCCCAGTTAATCAATGTGCGTGCAGTTTGGAAGAGCTCTTCTGCACAGCAATGGCATGTTCAGGAAGGAAGCATGCCCAACTTACATATATGTTTTTCATATATATCTATATATCTATATCTATATCTATATCTCTATATATATTGCAGGAGAGTTTTCCCCTTTCCAACCCCACCCACTGCTGGGCACAGGCTTTTGCAGCCCCGCAAAAATGACGCAGTTATTTGAACATCCAAAAAGCGTTTCCTTCCCCTGCTCCCTTCTTTTGAAAGATTAAGTTTAATCCGAGCAGTGCTCCAGTAGAAATCTTGGATTTATTTTCCGTACCCAACTTTTTTTTCAGTTAAAAGCACTAGCTTGAATTCCCGACACATTTATCGCCATGTTTAGCACCGCTGACTAGCTCTATTAATAGATTTCCCCATTTCTAACGTTAACATCCGTTTCTTTACGTACCTACATGCACCAATTTTTTTTCTTTGCCATTTTAAAGGCATACATTTATGCTGGCAATTTCAAATGCATTTAAATGGCGTTAAAATGGCATTTCGATGAGCCAAGAGGCTCAGTCGCTCCTTCACCCACCTAAGACGCAGGAGATTGAGGTTGGTTTCGGTGTCTGTCCAAAACTCGGATTTAGCTCCCGTAGGCCCTTATGTTCACAGGTATTTCCGTGTTATTCCGTTATAAAAGCAAGAGACTTACATAACTATAATCCTTCAAACACCTGAGCCCGGAAATTACTTTCATCTTCTTTAAAATTCACGTTAGTGAGTCCTAAATTCATCAAGATAATGAAGGATGCGCATGCTAGAAATCATGAGGTGTTAGGATAATTTTAATCGAGCTGAGACTGACAACTCTAAGGCTCCTTTGAAAATCACAGGTTTAAAAATAAAGTCTGTATTATTAACAATTCTGGGTGTGAAGGAATCAGAGCGTTATAATCAAAGACCTTATTTTCTATCAATTGATCCTGCGCCGCTGCCATTAACATGAAAAGGATTCAAATACCTTTTCTACAAAACTCTTATAAATTTGTAAGTCCTTTATTCAGGGATTCTTGCTTTTATTTTTTAAATTCAGTACCAAATAGCTGAATTACTGAACTGATCCCCACACCAGAACAGGAATTCAGCCCCTGTTACATCACAAATTATCTCACACCTTTCTTTAGGTTCTGGAAACAAGTGCCCTGCAGTTCTGGCTGAGCCTCTAGTTTATGAATTTCCGGTCTTCCTATTGTGATCTATTAATTATGCAACACGCACAAACAAACAGAAAAGCAGTTTACACACAGGATTGCTTTTTAAACAGTCGCACATTACCTTCAAAAACAACCAAGACACACAGCGGAATTTATCTGCGTGACCTTGAGCGATAATTAATCAGATCTGCTGTGAATCATGACTGATTTATTGCAGGTGACCTTCCAAGACTCCGCTGTCTGAGAAGTTTTCCAGGGAGGTGATTAAAGCCAGACCCAAACAGCATTCGGGGCCGCATTCCACAAAGCGTTTTCCTTCTGTTTGGCACAGGTGAGGCAAAAATGATGAAGGGACCGGAGAATCTGCCGTATGAGAGGATGACGAGAGATCCCATCGGCATGTGGGTTCGTCTGACGGGCTGGCGGAGAAAGGGGGTTTGGTGAATCCAAAGTCACTCTGGTTTGAAAGAACAAGACGCAATGGGCATAAACTGAAACGGGAGATGGAGGTCCCCAAGCACACTCGACGAAGACGTCTCCAAAAGACAGAAGAGGCTGGTGCTACCCACACATATCCCCCTTATCGAACGTCAAAAGGGAATGTAATTCTCTCTTGAAATGGAGTTTAATGAAAATTATAAGGTGTTTGCACCTTTTCTCCAGTAAACGCTGCTGTTCTATGCAAAATGGCCACTACAGAGCACGTACCGGAGCATAAACTGAGCTACAACTCACTGCTTACACACATTTCTTGCTGTAAGGCCTCCATCTCTTTCTCTGTGCTTCGACTTCGGAAGAGCTGAAGCGTTTCCCTTTACCCTTCGCTACTCAAATTCAGATCCATGCGATAATCAGAGCTTTATTTTGTTCGGTATCGCAGAAAGCTGCGTCTAACTCTCACTGGCAGTTTCCATCCAGTTCGCAGAGCAATCTTCCTAATCACCGTCTGAAGCAAAATCCAATTACAGGCCCACTCTTCTGTCCATTAGATTACTATTAGCAAAGATAAAAGCTATTGCTTGTAGCACTGCCCTCCCTCTCCGCTCTCCTAAAACCTCCCACTTAGACAGCTCTAGAAATAATAGCAACACGCGTCGCTATAGAAGGAGCCATCAAGAGGAATATCTTCCTTTCTGGTTAGCAGAAATGAAGGGACCAGCTGCTTTTGTAGCCGATGGTGCGTGTGAATCACGCTCATTACAGCCCAGATTTGAGACGAGCTCCACACTCGGTCCCTGTCTCCTTTAGACACCCACTGGGGCTTTTCAAACCAAACCTGAACTCCGCAGCTCCCACAAAAGTATTCTGGGGTTTGATGCTTGGTGCTGAGTGCTTTTGATTAACAAAAACCACACCCCGCTCACAACCGCAGCTGTTGGAAACTCTGGCCCAAGTTGTCATGATTTAACCCGAGCTGGCGATATAACCACACGGCCACTCGCTCACTCCAATACGGGAGAGAATCGAAAGCAAAGGGAGAAACTTGGATTGAGATCAATAGAGTTTAATAAAATAATAAAATGCTACTACACTACGAGTAAATATATATAAAATAGAGATAAAAGATACTCAAGGTAATTCATCAGAGCGTCCCTGGCTCTCAGACCAGCACAATAAAAAACATTAACTCTGTGCCGGGGTGTTATCTGCTTGTTCTCACACTAAACCCAAATAATGAGCATGCTAGCTATGGAAAAGAAAGGTTTCTAATCGCACGAATTAACCCATTTTCAGGCAAACCGGCACACAAGTACATCCAGGAACGCTCTTTTTGTGCACATCGCCGACCTTCACTGCTGTGAAGAGAGACCTGAACGGATTGACCGTGACCGAGGGACAGTCCCATGAACACCACCAATCCACGCTCCAGCGCACAGAACAGACAGGAGCTTGCTGAAGGAACGGAGACAAGGGGACAGGGCAGCTAATTAAAGTGTTAAGCCTGGCCTTGCCACTTCTTTCTTGTGGGATCTAGCATTTCACCCATCTGTACCGTTCTCTCTAACTTGTCTGTTCACAGCAGCAACTGCATCCTCATTAAGCAGCTCTGCACAGCCCTAATGTCAGGACACCTCAGCATTCCTTTAGTATCAATAATAATATGCTTAACTCTACATGTTGATAGACTGAAAAGATTAGATAAACACATTTTACACAACCCTAGCAGTGAATCTGTTGCTCTGAGAGCTTAGAGATTCACTTGAATCTCTGCTGACGAATGTGATCCTCTGTATCTGGACTCCCTTTGAAGTTTTCTGATCCTTTCCAATGGAGTCACATCGTAACGCTTGTTTCCGAACTACCTCCCAGCACTAAGTGGAACAGCACAAGTTGTTTCCGATAATTTTCCAATTATTTAATTGTAACTGTACAGCTCAGATACATCCATAAGAAACCCTTTAGTTCACTAAGGTCTTTTTTATTTTCCATAACATCCATCACATACAAAGTGCGTAAGAGATCCAGCTCCCTGAGACCCCATTACGCCTGTTGAGATGATCCCGGCTTGGGGATCTTAACTAATTTTGCTTGACAAAGATGTCTAAGGGTGATATTTATCCTCAACAGATATATAAGAAGCTCACCCTCTAACAGAGAGGTTTGAAGTAGCTCGTTGCTTTTCTTATGATCATCTGCAGGTTACAGTTACTGAGCGAAAGAGCTTCCTGTCGAAGTGATGAAAAAGAAAAAGAAATGAAAGAAAAGGATTCACAAGGAAAACTAGAATCCTAATTTAATAGCAGGTTTTCGTGTGCTTAATCAAGCTGTAGGGTTTTGTGCTTATCTTTGATGTTCCTCCAGAAACTTCAAACTGCCAGAGGTGCAAGCCCAATGAAAATCATGAGCGGTTGTTGGATTTTAAAGTCGCCATGTGAATACGGGCTCATTTGGGTTTCGATATTTACTACCTCCGGCACGATTAAACATGACATTGCTTCTCATCGCGAACTCACGCCTCTTTTTTTCAGCTCATGAAACAAAGCACCGGATCCTCGGCTGGCTGAAATCTCAGTATCGCTCTGTGCTAATTTGCACGTGTTCGGAAAATGCCTGGATATTTCTTTTGTCCATCTGCCTCTGGCACTTTCAGCGTACCCACCACACAAGGAAATTCGTACGCCGGTCAGATTGAAGAACACATTCCTGCACAGGGAAAAAAGCCGAGTTTCCAAACGGCTTCTTTTTATAGCACATCAGTGTTTTGCGTTGCTACACTCGGGTATTTTCCTTGTTGTATTTTTATGTAAATGTTCATATGCTTTGACAGAATGTGGATTGATAGGGGTTTTTTTCAGCAAAACAAATCTTTAATGAATATACTTGTATCTATACATAGTACTATTTAACACGCATGGAAACTTCATAATAGGGAAGAAATGACAAAGGATTCTCGACATGCTGTAGGAATTATTCAAGGTTTTAGAATCCTGTCTTACAATAACTTAGCTGAGCAGCTCATTCCATTCAATGGGGACAGGAGGGATCTTTTTTTCAGTTAAAAATAAGGCTAATTTGTTCAAACAAACATTACATGCAAGAACACTTGAAGAATTTCTCATTTCAGAACAGTGCGCAAGGCTCAGACTATTAGCAATTAATTTCAAGGGCAGGATTAACCTCATCCAATTTTAGAACCTATACATTTGTGGATGCATGCGCGTAGGTCTAAATGTCTAAAATCAGCTTTTGCAAGTATTCACTAATACAATTTTGGAAGACCACGCCAGTGATAGACTGTGGGCTTTGCCTGCCTACATCTTTCTACTGTTTGCTAAATAATAAGAAATAATAATGGTAGGATAAAAGGTTATGGTGATCTTCTGAAGTCAGGGAACAAGAAATGAAAGTTGGCGGGGTTGGTTTTGCCTTGTTTTTTTTTTCCTTTGACTCTAAATGCGTTCTAACCAGTAGGTTGCTCTTTTATGCTAACTATGTCTGGGAGAGAATGGAAGGGCTTGCTGAGAGAGAGGCATAAATAGCTTTGATATGAAAGGCACTGAAAAGCTTTATTTACATGGACTCTGTGTGAAAACCAGCTCCATATGGTCAAACCCATGGATTACAGCTCTGTGGGGGAAGGTGAATAGGTTATCTAGGGCTTCTTGTACAAATTGTAGTGTAGCAGCAAATAATACAGTTCCCAGCTTCTTCTGTTTTAATGGATCTATCTGAGCTACTTTATCATTCAAATCCATTGTGAGCTGAAGTAATGTGGAGTTGCTCTAAACTAAGTCTATAAAACTGAAAAATAAGCAGAGCGGAGGAGATTGCGCTGCTCTTCAAGATCATTATGACAAGTGTGTTTTCTCTCCAGTGGGGATTAATGGAGGGGACTATTACAAACAGAAACAACGAGGAGTACAAAAACCACTTCATAGTCCTCGCTCCCAACCTTTTCTTGTGCTGCTGTAACACGACAGAGTGAGACGGCATCATCTCAGAATCACAGAACCGTTGTGGTTGGGAGAGACCCTTCAGATCATCAACTCCAATCGTAATATAATACTAAATAATACTAAAGAGCAGTTGAGTGAGAGCAATGAAGGTTTTGCTGCTGTTTGAGTGAAGAACTGCTGCTTTAGCGGAGATACAGCACAGGATCTCGTCCACCGTTAAGAAAGATTTTCTGCTAGATTATAATGGTATTAAATACACAGAAAATTCTCTCATCTATGTATGATAGGACACTCCAAATATCTATCCCGGAGATAAAGATTTAAAAGAACAGATGCCTGCAGATCGTTGGTGCCTTCAGAAAAACAAGAAGCTGTCAATACATACCGGGAACACCTCAAGAGCCTTAAGAAATCCGCTGGTCTGACAGGGCAGTATCAAACATTAAAACCTCTTTATTTTTCTGTAGATTCACGTATTTTTATAATTCATTGATCTCACACATATTAAAGATCCTTCATGCTAACCCGTCATGCTCTCCATCCACCAGGACCTTCAACCCATTATTTACAGACAGAAAGAGCTTTGCTTTGATTGCTACTGGAACCATTGGGTGATCAGGCAAAAATCAACCCCAATTATTTCCGTGCCTGTCCGGTTTCCCTCATCTGACGCCTTCGAAAGGCTGAAGAAATGAACCGCAGAGAATTTACGCTTTACTTTCTTCAGCAAAACAATTAGCTCGCTTGGCTCCTTAAAGGAAAATGCTTCCAAGTGTCATTTGGAATACCGGCTCCCTTGCTATGGATCATCTACGCGACAAAATGTGCGTATTGGCAGCGTGTTACTGATCAGCCTCGGGCCAAAAGGAATAATACAACTTCAGCCAGGGACTGGTTAGCTCAGAATCACAGAGCTGAGAGGAGCAGGTAACACGGACAGGGGTAGGAGTCGCATTTATTCCACTTAAATCTCTAGTTTAGGATGTTAACTTAGTCCTAAGGCATAATCGGAAAGCAGATCTGATCTATTCGCTGAAAATCTGAGGAATAAAGCGACTATACTCCTAATTTTAAGCCTTTCATGAAGTAAGAATCCGGAGTTTCCTTAAACATGTATCATTAAGCTCATCCAGGAGTAGCGTTCTATTCTTTTTTAACACAGCACCTTGCAACTGTGAGAAACAGAAACAAAACATACGCATAGAATATTTTCTTTCCACCTCACTGTTTTTCAGTCAATCCAATAATAACTCCTAATTATTACAGCCTTGAGATTGGCATCGCTGCGAAAGGATGTTTTCCTGGGCTCTACAGAAATACTTGAGTAGCAATTGGCTATTAACCCGGGGACTTCTCCAGCAAACCAGCCCAGCGCCGGTGCCAAACAGCTGATTGCTGTGCAGCTGCGTGATCGCCCGCAAAATGATGCACAGCTGGGCGATGGAAAAAGATAATCAGCATAGGGGAGCAAACGGAGAGGGGATGGAGAAAGGGGGGCAGCAAGAAACCTCCCAAAAATGCCAGCTGGGGAAATAGGAGACAGAGGAGGTACAAAGAGAAAAATGGGATCAAAGAGCCAAGACTGACTTTGTTGATTTTTCTGAAAGGAAATCCCTCTGTAATGAAGAAAATGAATGAAAACGCTACCGGTTCTAACATTGAAGAATACGACTGTAAGGAAAGAGCTGAAGTTGCAGTTTCAGAGACTTCCCAGTTGCCAGTCCAGAGGATAAAGCTCAATGAGAGCAGATGTTCCGTGCCAAAGCCACTTTCAAAAACCAGTTTTCACCTATCCTGTCGCTTTGTTCTGGAAAAACATGGTTGGAAGGAAAGAAATATTAACAATTAACGGAAATCATCTTGCGATATAACCTACGGTGAGAATCCCAGAGATCAGCAGAAAATACATACACACACATATCACATCTTCTCATCCACACGCACCACTCTTTTAGTTGCTTTAATAGTTGAAATTTATGGGAAAAACAACAAAAAAACCCTTTAAGATAATTTGTTCTGATTAAATCACTGCTGCTGCAGGCCTTGAAATGTTAGTTCAAGTTTGACTTTGCATTTCCCAAGGTTCTTCAAGACTCTCTTCCCTTCACTAGAAGAACAGAACGGTGCCCAATAACTTGCTATGAGAAACAACAAAGTCATAAGATCCTTTTTCAAGCGGATCTGGCTCATTTGCCACTCTCAAAATGAGCCACTTTCTTTTGTCTCTAATGGCCTAAACACGACGCTTGGATGCGAATAGACACAGCCCTTCGCTCCCAGAGAGAAATCTGGTCAGCTGCAATTATTAATTCTCCATTGTTGTTATGACTTTAAACTGGTCTTTAAAGCCACTGTGATCTCTTTCAAGCAGTGGAGAAAAAGAGCACTTTAATCACTAAAAGTGCATTAAAAATTCAACGCTCGAATCCTGCCTAATAGATTCATATTTCCCATGAGCTGTCGGGGGAAGTTTCGCTATTAAAAATTCACTTGTCCACAGGCATGTTCAATCTACCTGAAATGGGGCTCTGCTTGTTTTCCTGCTTGTATGTTTAAAGAGACGCTCAAATTCCGACCTATTCGCTATTTAAATAAATCCATTTATTCCTGTCTTTTTAATACGTTTTAAGACTAATTTCTGCTTCAAAAGCCAGCAGACCCTTGCTCCTGCTTGTCCTTTCCAAAGTCTCAATGCCGTCTCAATGTCTGTACCGTACCCTTGATAAAGACCATGGTGTGAACATCACTGCACCGAGCTCTAAGTTGAAGCCACGCGCCTTAAACTCCTCAAATTCTGCTTTTCCGCACACTTTTCCACTGGCTGGGCTGAGGCCTGAAGGAGGGAAGAGACACAAACATCTGCAGAGAATCAAGAAACCAAGTTAAGCTGAGCTCAGCCAGCCAGAGCGAGGGCGTATCGATCAGCACGGGACGCAGTCGTCACAACAGGCTGTCATTGTTTTCTTTTCATTGTCTTTTCCCCCATAAAAAGGGAAAGAACCCGAATGCCTTGAATCCTGACGATGTTGGACATCTTGTAGCTATCTGGTCATAAATAACGAACGCACCCAATTTAATTTAGAGGAAAAGCTGAACCGTGTTTGCTGATCTAAGTGGATTCTCCCTCCACCGAAGATTGCACAGATCACTTTCTGTTTCATTTCATGGTATTTTTTCCACCAGAAACCACACTGGGAACAATTTGGGATTGAATAGAAAATGATAGTGTCTAGACAGCAACTATGCCTCAAGTATTTTGGAGGAATATAAAAAACAAGCATTACCATCAGCACTAATAGCCAGAAGCTAATAATGACAATGTTAATTTTAACTGATTCAACGTAGGTATTAAAAAAAAACCCCCAAAACAAAATCAATGACCTGGAATCGGAATTCTAATTTTCAAAGCTGGACGATTATTAATCATTTATATTATTCAATTAATACTGACATCTCTAATGAAGAGTATACTTTATGTCCCCATCTGGTATTCAAACACATCATTCATTTTGATTTTTAAGAAATAAACGGAGCTGCAAAGGGTTTCGATGCACAACTAAAAGGAGAGTAAAATTAGGCATCCCTTTTACATTCGTTTGTGCTTTTCAATGCATTCGACTTTTGAATTAATAAAACTGCTTTCTCCTTCAGTGGCGCACGATGGATAATGAGAACAATCAGCTGGAATCTGTAAAATATTCTGGGGCACTCAATAAAGTTGATACAGCGCATGCAAGGCCGGAATTTGCAGGGGTAAAGTAGCACATGTTTCGTATTTAACCACCGCAATTGTCAACTCTGTGTACATGCATCACCGAGAGACTAAGTGAAGAGGAAAAGAATAAGAAGCTACTAAGTATTTTTATTTCCAACACAACACCAGGCATTCACATAGGCAGCACTGCCTTCATGTAATATTGAATGTAAAGCTCGAGCTGTTATACTAGCATTATCAAAGTTATTTTGTACCACAGAATATGACTGTATGGCTCTTATTTCAATCCTCTGCCATTAAGCAGTTCTCTGGGTCAGTTCCGAACGGGGCCAAGTGGAAAGGAACACAAACACTAAAGCGACCCATGCAAATCCCCCTTTGTCTTCTTCTCCCTTTCTAGGGCTCCTACCAAATCGAACTTGCCATTTTTTATTTGCGCCCAGGTGCAGATTTCTGTGGGTTTAGCACCTTTTTTGGGTGGCGGAAATAAGGAAATAAGAGGGCTTAGCGTTCCTCCCCGAGAAGTTTTGACTTTCAAATGGAAGCCCTTCAAGCTTGAGACAAATCCATCATTCTAACGCTCCCAACTCCACTGTCGAAACCCGAGGAACTGAATCCATGCAGTGCATCGTTAGCCATGTGCAGAACGTTGCTCCAGAATTAATCGATGCTGTTCCACTTGGAACCAGTCAGCTGGAAAAGGACAGAGGGAAATTGCTATTTTTTCCCTGCTCTCTCTTGCTTCCTTCCTGCCTCCTTTTCAAAGCTGCGCTGCTCAGAACTTCTGCACAGAGCCATTCAGAATCTAACTATGAAAAGAAGTGCTGCTGCTAAACATAAACCCAAAGATGAATTAGCAAACCAGCAGAATAACACTAATAATGCGGAGCTGCGAGCTCTTTCCAGGCACGGGACTGACTTGAACTGATGAGACCAGTTTGAATGTTTTCGAGCCCCACATTGGGTGCCATAAAACATTACAATTTGGCACTACGAAGTTTCCGATCTCAAAGCACAACGCCTGCGTAAGAAAACAACAAGAAGATGGTCCGATTTTACTGTTCCAACCCTGTCAAATGTCAGAGCCTCTGCTGCAGATCTCCAAAGATGAATGTTTTAGCTCCCAGGGGTGCTACACTGCCCTAATGCAGCTATAGTTCAAACAGACCAGGGACCCACTTTGATGGAAGTGTGCACCCCAACTCATTTCACATGTTTATATCCACCCTATCTTTAGGCACAGAAAACAGTTTAAATCGCTACAACCAATGTACAAAGCCACCATTAGCGCAGATGAAGAACATTATCTATGTTACGGGGTCTAAAGTTCATAATAATCATGTTAATTCGACTCAGGTTTCTGGCTTTTTCAAAACAGGAAAAGGTCCCAAGATCTCACTTCAAAAGTGTTTACAGCCGAGAGTTATTCACCGTTCTTATGATTCCAATAATTATTGCTATTGATTGAATCTATTGATCTGTGACTTCTAGGGATGCCAAGTTTCCTTTTCACCACGTTACAGCCAACAGAAATACAGATTTTACACATGCGTGTAGACAGCGTGTGTATAGATATATATACAAACAGATTCAGGAGCAAGTACTGAGAAAGAGTAATTTTGTTTTTAAAACCATGGAAGGGAAGCCAAGGCAGTTGTTCTCTCCCAAAGCACTTCACTTGTTAGGAGATTTAGGGTTTGCAGTGCAATTAAAGCTATTAACATCAGTCTTTTAGCTACTCGATAAGCCAAGAAAGATGACAAGAACACCTTGACTCTAATACAGCTCAGTAGATCTCAAGGCACTTTTTTAACTGTTCCCAAACGCAGGGGAGATGCTTTCTATCCTAGATCACACTATTCCACTTGTTTCTCCAAATCAATCCAGTGAGCATTAAAAGTACAGTTTATATTCTAGGGAAATAATTCTTGGCACATGAAGATACACGAGCTGCCAAAAGATATTTCCAATTCGCTCGTTGCTAGAACAAAAGCACTTCCCTGAACTGGAAATGAAATGGTTTAAGACTTCACTTTCCTATCATCCGAAAAGAAGGGGAGAGCCTCATCAACACAAGAAACAGCCCATCTGGGATCCCCACCGGGAGCTTATGCAGATTTAACTCCTCAAGTGTGCAAACATTTATTTACATGTGTGCTACCGGAGCTACTGAGAGGCCAGCAATAGCCGTAATGTCAACACCACTAAACGGCAAGTGAAGTGATTTTCCGAGATGCTGGGAACAGAAACCTTTACAAAGAAAGAAATAAAGAATGAGCTGTTCCCGGGGCAACCAATGCAAATTCAAGATCTCCTGAATGTATTCCAAGCTTTTGCCAGCGACTTAATGAACAATCACAGACAAGCCACTTCATGTTGCTTCTCAATACGTTAATTATGAATAACAACACTCATCTCACATACAGTTCCACAGCCGAAAGGTGCAATGTGGGAAAGATTCCGGGTTTGTTTAGTTTGAAAAAAAAACCCAGCACTTGTGCAGATACAATTTGCCAGAACTCTCCAGATAAAAACAAACAGCAGCTCCCAAAGAATGCCAAACGCAACAACAACGAGCTTTCCGAACAGCGAGTGCCGCTGTGCGGAGCACAATTCATCTGCCATCAAGAGCTGTATCTTTAGAGCTACGCTCTACTAATTCAGAAGGAAAAAAGCCTCCGAAAACTCAGTAGGAAATGTTTTTGCATGCCTAACTATCTAGCTTGAAAGAGTAGATCCCATACAAAAATAGCTGCCGACGCTCCCAATTCTTTCTGAAGGCGATTTGCTTCCCGGGCCCCTATGAGGTGCAAAGGGAGGAGTCTTAGAAGCCCAAACCATCTTGCCCTGGGGCACAGGACACAACAGCTGGCCCTTGTCCACCTCTTACAAACCAATTAGCATACTCATCAGTATGTTTACAAAGGCTTTAATTGAGTATCGCAGTCCAAAGGCTGGAACAAGGAAGGGATCTGCTTCAGTTCTGCACTGTAGAGGACGGGTACAGAAAGACGGCTTCACATTTTACATGGAACACACAACGGATTTCAAACTGTTTTCCATTTGATCGTATGTTTTAAAGAGAGAGCAAACATCATTTAATTATTGCCAGAGTTTTGGTTTGTTTATTCCATTGTTGAATACGGTACCTGTTGTAAATTAAGGAATACAACAGCTATAGTTTAATTGGCTCAGCATAAAGAAAACTGCAGAGCCTCCATTTAAAATTGCATCTTTCACTGAACAACACTGCCGATTTTTTAGCAATCGAAACTTTCATCAAACGTATGTTGTGTCCAAACTATGTTGTGAAAGCATCATCTTTGTTCGAACTGAAGACCATCCCATTATTTGCATCAATTCCAAAATAACCCATCAGGATGATGTAACATTTCAGCTAAGGAACAAAAATCTCCTTAGAGGTACCAAACTAACCTGTAAGCTTCCCAACTTTTCCAAGGCAACAAAGCTGCAAAAGAACTCTGTCCTGTATCCAAAGAAACGAGCTTAAACACTTTGCACATTCATTAGGAATACGCTGAATTTTTGAGACAACCACTCACCATTGACGGACGCAGAAGAGCTGGAGCAGAGAGTTCCAAGCCTTTGTGTAAAATCTCAGCGCTGCTCGGCAGAGCCTGCAACAAAAACAGAGGGGCCTCTGCTCTAAACACTAAACCACACGAATTAGGTGATGTTAGTTTTGCTAAAAAACCAACCGAAACTGCCCCTGTTTGCTTTGTTAATCCATAGGTGGCTGTTGCTTTGAGTAATTGGTTCTATTCACAGCTACAAGAGCGATCAGATGCTGTTAATATCAGAGAGGCTGGACTATCACTAGAACATACACACTATTGCAGGTGTGTAAAATTATATGGAAACATAAAAGAGAAAATGAATATGTTATTAAAATGTCTCACAGATATAATGTAAAAAGTCATAGTTTAATCTTAAAAGTCATCATCTTTGATCAGTTGAAGAACTCTTTTAACATCCCTCTCTTGAAACAATATAATTATATCTAATTATACCTGCAATCTGGAATTTTTGGCACGGAGCACTATGAACCTCTGGAACTCACCGCTGCCGTGAATATCATGGTCACTGGTTATGTATTTGGTTATGTATCGCGGTTACGTATTTTCTAGACAATTGGATAAATGAAGAAGAGTCACTAGACAGGAAGGAAATGTGATCACTAAAACGATGGGGGGTTTGCAGGTGATTCATAACTGTAGTCGATCCTTCCATGTGGAAAGTAGATTCTGTTCTGCAATCGACTGCTCATCTGGTGCCGTCCCATCCCCATCTGGTGGGCTAAAACCTGCTTCAGGAGACATTTGTTAGTCCAAGCCTGATGTGCTCAGCCTTCTTTGCTGATTGCCGCGTTCTGTAAGTGAGCAAAAGCAGAAATCTGCCTTCAGCCCTATTTCTTAGCCTTAAATCTTTTAGTGGGTTAGAATGAGCTGCTCTCTTGATTAAACACTGGACTCTTTTACTCCATCATTTTCAGCATTATCACCAAGAAGAAACACATAAAAGCCTCACTGTAAATGAGCAAAGTTAATGAAAAAGAGCCACGTGAGGCTTGTAAAGCATCTCCCCGGTTCAGATCTCACTACAACCTATTGCTCCTGCGCCCTACCTCACTGCGAGACAAAGTGCTGCAATGGAAATGGACCCGTAAATTATCTGTGTCTAATGCAGGTAATTGGGAATGGGCAGGACGAAGAAAGCATCTTAGCTGGAATGATCCCCGGGAAGAACAGAAAAGGCATCGAGGGGAGGAATCGGGGCCTGAAATTTGAATATTCGAGGCTCGATTCTCCGCGCGGCCTGGTCTGTCAGACACTTACTGACACCAGCGCGTTTCCCTGGGCTTTGGATCCGGCTCCCACGCCAAAACACCCATTACCCGGTGGCGTTAGCGAGATCTGTGCTTTCTCAGAACTGAATATTCATCCAAAGAGAGCAGCAAACAGACACAAAAGGAAGAATAGAACAGAACAGTACGTGACTCAACAATAAATCGCCCTCTCGAACCTGTTTACACGATGGAGAACAAGCCCAAAAGGAATGATGTGCAGCCTGTGTGCAAACTGCCTCCAAAGCCAGTTACCTGGCTCAGCTAATTACTCTCCACTTGCCAATTATTCAAAGTAGATTTATCAATTGTATGGGAAAAAAAGAAAAAGCCTACTATGTCCTTCATATTTCCTTTTATTAATTTTTAATTCATGCTCTTTTAATTATTAGGACCTACTCGATAATGTCCTGGATGAACGCTAATAATTAAAGTCCAGGTATTTGTTTGAAATTCAATCCGACCTCAGCTCCTGGGGGAGGCTGGTGGGGTTTTTTTTCTCTCTTGAATAAGGAAAATTGAGGAGACAGATTTGTTTATGACACAACAGAATAGCTGGTTCTTAACAAGACAAATACTATACCAAGTTAATTTGGCGGTAGTATACATAATGCAGCGTATCAATTTTTGTATGACATATGGGCTTCTGCCTGCATAATAACAACTTAAAAACAACATTGTGCTACCAGTGACAATTACTAGACTGTAAAGCATTTAAGTGGGGCACACATTAATTTAACTCGCTGCAGCAGGCAGGTTGGCACGCACCGAGAAAAATAAACGCAAAATGACAAATGCTTTACATTTCACGACATAAATACTTCCCTCAGCACCACAAACCCTGTCATGACACAAGCACCTTCTGGTGTGACTCCAATTTATTAAGTCAGCCCCACCACGACAAAAAAAACCAACCTGCAAACATGGGAATCATCACCAAATCCGTTTTACTCTGCCCCTCATATGGATGCAACAGCGGGGAAAACGTCCAGGAGCTTTCATCTAAAAATTGTGAAGAATATTGCAAAATACAAACCTAGAGGCACTTCCCTTCTTTTCTCTTGCAGCCAAGAAGTCACCTGTAAAAAAGCCCTGAAAATCCACGACTCAGGAAACATTTCACGTGCTATTGCGGGCAGCACGATCAACTGGGCATCTCAGAAGAGCTGGATTCCTCTTTGTTTGACAGAGACACGCGTTAATCCCATCAAACGGCCATGGCAATTCTCCCAGTGATGCTAATAAAATAGTGGAGAATTCCATTTGTTTCCATGACGCTAAAGCCTGTACCGAGGAATATATACACACATATATATATGGGTCTGTAATACTGCTTGTTCCTCACGGTTCGATCCTGCAATACCACGTATCCGTTCCGCTGTTGATCCCGAATAACACTGAAAACACATAATTTAAACAGGGAGTTTCAGGCATGCACATGTATGGAATACAAACATAGCGTGACCATATTTTGCTGCACTAATTTAACCCGACCAGCAGGCGTGAGAGAAGAATATGTACAGTTCTGAGGCCAATATGCTGCTATCACCAAGGGGTTCTTCAGAATGAACTTACAATTTACATTTCTGGTCTTAGCACTGACCATCGAGCTCAATCAGCATCTTCAAGCTGCTTCAGAAGGGTGGGGAAGAACATCAAAATTAGTCTGTTCATTTAATAATTCAAACCTCCTTTTCTTATTTCTATCCCATGTGAAATTGTCTTATGCAGGGACTTTATCACACGCCAACTATTTTTCAAATATACCGGGGAGACATTTCACAGTGTAAAGGCTCTTGCTTAGTGTTTGAAAGCAATGGAAAATTCAGGAAAAAAAAATAAAATCCCAAGTCACAAGGTCTTAAGCCAAAACACCTGGGGGGAGTGGGAGGAAGTCAGATTACCCGTGTTAAAAATAAACCGTAAATGCCGAGAAACTTTCTCCATGCTCTATTGCTCTAGACAAGCTCCCATCTTTCTCGGCCTTTCTATCAACTATTTTAAGCCATTTTATCTGTGCTGGCGTCAGTTGTCGCTAACCATAGTAATCTCCTTTTACATAAAAGTAAAAAGGCTCCACGAGATTATGTAAAATCAACCGAGAATAGAAGTAAATATAAATACCAAGGAATATGTCGGCTGTTAATGTTCAAGACAAGATGTAATCTTTGGGAAGGAACAATGGTGAGATGGCTTTAGTAGCATTCACCTATTGTGTAAGATTTACAACATCCTGAACTTGTCTATTTAGATGGGAGGCTGGTGCAGGAACAGCTTTCTAAAGGCCATGGGCAGTTGTATGACAATCTGGACTTTGCCTGACCAAAATCGCTCATTTTTGGCACTATAACAAAACCAAGGCCTCATCTTTCTATTTGTTCGTTAGGGGAGGAAAAGGCGAATTATTTAAGTGAGTGGGTTTTACCAGTTTTTAAAGATAGCACTTTTTCTCTTTTTTTTTTTGGCAGAGGATGGGGTTGCTTTTAATTCCCTTCTCTCCATCATCATCATTTCGCTTTTTCATGGAATGAACACCCCCAAGCAGAAACCGAAGACGACTGTAATCCTGACCCCAATCACACAGCACCCTGATTGCACGGAAAAGCTTTGCGAAAATTAGCTAGAGCTTCCAGTTCTAACGAACCTGGTTCAACGGAGCCAGTTTACACACAGTAGAACCAGCCTCACTCCCATCACTGCCAGGTGCCCAGGGTGGCCAACGCTCTTTTGGTTGCAATTCGCAGAGGTTTAATTTCCATCTTTGTGGTACCTTTTCTCCCAGGTGCTGCTGGACATGATTAGGAGCTTGTAAAGAAAATGGGAGTGAAAGAGGCAGAAATGTTGGGTGATTTGGCTCTACAACATTGGGGGGGTTCATGGATTTCACCTCAGCATTCTGCAAGACTGAAAAGGTAAACTTTCATGTTCCTCTGAAATTGTCTGTATTTCTGCTCATCTATTACAACGTTTGGCAACTTTTCTGTAAGAAAAGCTTACAAAAAGAGAATACCACGACTAAGAAACCATTCCACCACCCTTGAAAACTTCAAAAACCAAGCAGTGAATGAATCCAACCATTTGTTGGGTACAGTTAAGAGAAAGGAGTGATTAGCACTAATAGCAGATCATGCGAACAGGGCACACGAACGACTTCCCACCACGCATTATAATGAAACTCGCAATGAAATTGTCCACAAGACTTTTTTCCCCTCTCTAAATCCTGTGTACGTGAACTTCTCTGTAGCTTCCATGATAATATTTCTTAGCATGCGGATGTCGTACCGCTATTCTCAGTGCGGTAACGTTTTTCTGCAACAAAGGATCTCAAATACCGGCCGTTATGGGGCAAGGTATAAAACAGAAGATGGGAAAAGCAATGCTGAAGATTAAGCAAAACACAGGTAAGTGCTCCTTTGAACAGAAGCAGTTTCTGGAGTGCCGGCCTTAGCTCAGAATCTCCTTAAAGCAGACGAAACTGTGGAGAGGACTTACCTGGCCTTAGCTCCTCAAAATCAAAACAAAAAACCAAACCAAAACAAAATATTTGAGACACTTTGGAGCCCCTGGCTTGTCAGTTAACGGCTCCTATGAACACCGAGTCATACCTGCTGTACTGAACAATACAGATTGCTAGACAAACAAGCAAGTCCGTAAGCAGTTCATCTGAAAGAGAAATGAATTTTGTATCTATTTTGTTTAGCACTAGGTACTCGAGCGTTTTCGAATCTGGCCGTAAGTCATGACTACAAATATTATCTTTTATCCCTCCCAAATCCCTTTCTGTCCATTAGATCAAATCAGAAATTCAGACTACTGAATATAAAAAGCCAACAATATAAATGCCAATGCTAACCCAGCATCTAACACCTGGGTAGAATTATTCTGAGCCATGGAACAGAATGAAGTTTAAACTAGATCTCAAGTCATCATGATGAAGAAAGTTGTGATAGTACCCTCTTTGAACATGAAAAGCTAAAGACGCACTTCCATTTTTAATTCATTCCACTAGTTACAAACAATACAGATGCTTCAGAGAGGTGAATTACACTCTTTCTCGTGCTCTGAGCACGGCAATAAGAATGAACAGTGAGACGTGACTGTGATGGAAAACCAGCCTTTACATCTCTATTTCAACCAAGCAGCCTTTCTGCATCCCCTCCCTCACTTCTAGCTCTGCGAACCGCAAGTACTACAACGCTATCTGCGAAGTAATTAATCATCGTGCTTCTCAGTCTCTCATCCACCAAACCATTATGAAAAATTCCTGCACATCCTTTTTTCTGTAGGAAGATGCTACTCCTGAATTATCTGCGCATTGAGCATTGGTGATGAGATGGCTTGTACCTCTGTAGGATAAGATGCCTCCAAGTTTAAAGCTTCTGATGATTTCCTTTAAGAAATAAATCAGTGTGCCTGATAAAAGCACTCCCTCCATCCCTGACAGACAGCAGCCGTATCATCGTGTGCAATACAGATGACAGAAAAGTGGGGTTATACCCTTATGTTTTGCCACGTCTGGAGTTGATTCATGGTCCTCCAGGGATTTTAGCAGGAAACTGCAAGAAATACATCTGAAATGTGTGTATGTCTATACTATACATTCACATCAGTGGAGCTTCCAAGTTTTTTATTAAGAAAGCACAGATAATGACCGAAAGAAAACGCTAATTTTATTTGGTGCCTCTCCATTCAGCTTCGCTGGTCGGACAGACAAATTAAGAACGATAGTGTGCTTACCCAGAAGCCGTTTGTTAGACATCTTCAAAAATCGATGCCTGACACAATTGAGTATCTTTTTGCAATAGAATTTTATTTGTCATGTTGGGCTAGAAGCATCAAGTTAATAATTCACTCCACAGTTCCATAAACCTCGATTGCTATCTTTCACACAACCTTGCAGTTTCACAGGCTGTTGTTAAGAGTAGCTTAAAATAGTCTGTTATCAGTCCTGACCCTCACTGTTATAACTCAAACAGATGCACTATCTGTGATCGTTCTGACAAGGAAACAAAATCAACAACCCAGTAACTTTGAAAAGGACATATACGCACTGCATACATACACATTTAATGGCTCCCCACTCCACAGCTCGTACCGTAAGCAATGGAAAGGTCAAATCGGCGACACACAACAGCTGTCCCGGCCTCACTGGGAGCTCAGTTCTGATCCTGATTTGGATGTTTTGTTTTCCCAGGTTCTTGGATGCTTGCACACATGCATCTGGTTTGAACAACAGAGTTCATAAAGCAGGTCAAGGTAGCTGGAATTAGTATGATTCGAGTACATAGGTAAATACTCAAAGTAGCCAGGCTTAGCGATCTACGATGCGTCAAAAACACAGAATGAAAATTCTAAGTAGGCAAACTGGTTTGGAAATGGTACCTCCAGAGTCAAACACGCTGTTCTTAATTCTGCAGTGTGGAGACACCTCCATCTTCAGTCCCAAACCCATCACACCTGGTTGAGTTCACCTGCCTGATTTTCAAGCTCATACAAGAGCGCATCAGCTCCAAGTGTTGGCCTGACCTCTACTGCACTGCAAAGGCTACAACTTAGACATGTCCTAAGTCCAACAACTAATAGTTTTTGTCCGGTAATAGAAAAACACGCAGGTAGAGAGAGAACTCCTTCTCTGAGCAGTGACATGGAGTCGCAGGCCTGTTCGCAGGCCCCAGGCCCCTCACACACACCAAACCCAGTCACGACCCTCCCGAAAACCGAGCCCTGCCACGGAAGTTTCTGGATGAAACAATTCCACGTGCTGCTCTAGGAAATGGGGAATTTTTGGTATAGGAAACCAGAAACAATGCGGGGCAGTGCACAGCAGCCATTTCTAAATGCAGAGGGTAGGCCGCTGCTAATGCAATTTAACTTTTAACACAACAGGAGCTCCTCAAATCCCCAACTTCGATGGATTCTACCGAAGTACGTGAATACACCCGTAGATTTGACGCCAGCAAGGAGCCTGTTTTGGTGCTACGGTGTTTACAGTCTGAAGAAACAAAACCTGGTAGAGTGAAGAAACACTGAGCAAACAGCTAGGCCAGCCCAAATTCATTATCTCACTATTGTGCTCTGCCTTGAAAACGCAGGCTGTGCAGACAGATGGGACGCGGGAGCAAAATCCATATGCTTTCTTGAAAAAGTCTCACAGAAAACTCCCTGAACTGTGTTTGTGGAATTAATCAGATGAGTGGCAAACATTACAGGTTTGTCATGTGCATAAGCAGTGTTGCTATAGCTAACACTGAATTGTTCCATTACAAACTCTGATGTTATGAGTTTAATACTCGGAGCTGTGAAAAAAAACACCTTGGGCTGAACGCATTGGGAATCATATGGAAGAAGTACCTATCTAGATTCAAACTTTGTGGCACTAACAAAGAATGTGTTTACTACTGTGCTAAAAATCAATAGGGCGAGAAAGGGGAAAACACATTCCTGATCTACGCAAAAATTAAATTAAACACCTATTCATTCCAATTAGTTTATAAGAATATAATTAAAAATTCCAAACGCTGAGAACAATCTGCAGGCAGCACAAACAAGCCTGGACAGAGAATTAATTATAACTGTCAGCACCGCTTCAAAAAGAGATGTATCTCTGGTTTTAAAGCTTTTCAAATTTGTAAATAACCAGATATTCTCAAAGAAGGGAATGTTAATAGCATAATGCTGAGAACTACTAGCAAACAGACGTTACTACGATTAAGACAGAAATTTTAAAAATAATATGTTGGGAACTTTTTTCCCATTGTAATGGAGATGTAACTCCAAAGCATCTAAAGAAATATTTCTCTAGTTCCAGTGTAGGCTCTTAGGGATAAGTTAATGGTGGGTGAACGACAGAAGGTGTCTGGTCCCACACTTAACAAAATAAATGCCCACATGTTCTGTGCTACTTAAGCCCCAGGACAGGTACGTTTCCCCATTTTTTCCTTTTAAAGAGTAAAGGAAATCAACTCCAGCAGCTGATTTTTACATACATCTTTATCTGTTGTAAACTATCTACCTGGGTCTGGAATAACAGGATCACAGCGGTTGCTCGTTACTGTTGCCTCATTTTCTCTCCCATTGCCTAAAGCAGGTTGCAGCCAGAGGTGGTTCTCAAGTGGAAATAACACACGATTTCTGTGGTGAGGAAATTATCAGAAAATTAGCCCTAGGAAAGGAGGGAGGAAAATATTACTAATCTGTCAACAGACTATATCTAATCTTCATATATTATACTAAAATCTTTACTACAGAAAACAGCTTTTATCCTAGCAACCAACAATTCTTTATATTGATCAGTGGTTCCTAAATGAGCTCTATCAGAGAACAGTCGCTGTAATTTTATGGTGCTGCCTATTAGAAGAGATTGTAGCAAAACTTCCACTGCAGACACAGCGCCGTTTATGGAACTTGTGTGACAAATAAAACACTTCATAAAGAACATACAGAAAAGCTCCGTGCTCAACTCCTTCTCATTATATAAAAGCTTTTAATGTATTACCAGTTTTAAACAAATCTGTGGAGGGGATATTGTCTGTGCATAACAGTAATGGATTTAGATGACGCCATCGCCAGGAATCTCTGGGTTTGTGACTGAGGCTTAATGCTTGGAAAGAGGGTTGACCTCGCTGATTTCTGAGGCCTGAACATAATTAAGCATCCTCTCAGTTACGGCAAAACTCGTGGCTTAAAATGGACATAACGTGGTCCTCAGTACTTCTCTGTCTTACATACATACACACATATATATGACCCATTATACGAAGTATATTATGATGCAAATCTCAATTATGATGAAAATCTAAACTGAAAGGATGACAAGCAAATATGTAGCTGCTCAAATCATGACAACTTGGGTACCAGAGGCCTCTCCATTTTCCCAGTTGTTAACTAACTGCGCATCATAGCATTATAGCGATATGAAATAGCATCCCCAGGATCTGCTCGGCTAAAAAGATTCTCCATAGGACATGCCATGTGGTTACGTAAAAGCCATTTCAAATGTTAGCAAGTGCCTGATACGATACAATAGCATAATTGAGGAGGAAAAGTAAAGTTGAAAGCCAAAAACCCCCAATTCTTCCTCCTCATACAAGCAGGGCACCATATGGAAATAAACGTGAGGCTAAACCAGCAAAGAGGGATTTTAAAAAATGAGGGAAAGAGTAAGAGCAGACACTTGCCTGTACAGTATACAATTAAATGAATAGTGAAGAACAGGTGTGGCACGCTAGTTAAATTGCTTTGTCAGTTAAATTTAATTAATGTCATTATTCCTGGCTGCCTAGTAGATCAGATCTGTAATTAAGCAAATACTCTTTCCTGATTAAAAAAGTTAATGTAACTAAAGGTTTGAAACAAAGATAACTATAGTTGACAATAACAGACATTGTAAATCTCTACTTAAGCTCTGAAGAGACATTATTCCCAGTATCCCAGTCCATAACTGGGCCATGCTTTCCCCGCAACAATATTTATCTATCAAGGTTGCATGTAACATGCAAAGGTCAGAATTGCCCTCCCCTTACCAGGAGATGGTTTTGTATCCATCTTTTCCTTCAAGCATCATCAGATTTAGCCTGAAAACCAGAGTTTATCAGACTGTACCGCAGCACGTATCTTTATTTATAACATTCTAGAAACTACCAAGGTCAACGCGAGCAGAAACCATTTTAATCTCCATCCCTTTTATGCTGGAGTAGTTTGATCACCTTAAGGGGATTCAAAACAAAGGTCTGAAAGCCATATGGGCCAACACAACCATTAATCTAGTTTGGCCTCCTCGCTCCCTCCCATCTGCCCACGGGATGCGCTGGATTTGTCGTGCTCGGAGAAGGCGCCGGATGGAACCGTCTCACCCGCTTTAACGTTCCTGTGGATTATCCCAAATGCTGAGATTAGAGCAGCGCAGGCAGCTGGAAATCACTCCCCATCTCCCCCCTGTTCCATCGCTGCACAAACTCCAGAAATACTCTAGAGATACTCCTAGGCATCCCCAAGCTTTCGGGGGGTGCTCATTTGGTGTGTTTAAACTTTACCCTGGGGGCTCCTCTCCTTTTGAAGAGATGTGAAATAACCGGATCCGCGGGTGCAAGAAGTCAGAATTGGCTCGAAAAAGACCCCCGGGCTCCATCTAGGGTTAACAAGTGAAATATTTCAGTTGGAGAGGAGACTAAACTGGATTAGCTAAAGGTTCCTTTTGGCTTTAAAAAAAATACATAGAGAAATCTGTGAAAGACAGCTGATTATCTGGCTCGGTATCCTAAGCCTAAACACCGGGCTACTGAAGAAACAATCTCAAAACGCCAGCTTAGGAAAGGAAAAAAATAAGAAAATAGAACAGCATGTGCAAGGTTTCTAATTGTTTTTTTCAAGCACCAGACAAATTCTGTCCTTGGGCATGTCTGCACATCCCCGCTTGCGGGGCAGCAAAATTAAGTCCCATAGGTTTAAGTAAGAGCAGAATCCGCTGTGCCTCCAGTCTGGGGACCGGCACGATCAGATTCTAATGAATTTTAGCTATTTTTTATGAAAAATAAGAATCCTCTCTGCATATCCATCTTGTATGGAGTTTATTCTTGCCCTGTCTGTATCTGTGCTACGTGGAACGAGTACAAAAAGCTGGTGAAGCAGAGAAGGAACCTGAGTTTCCCATCCCAGTTGCACAGGAGCGACGGATACGAAAACCCCGGGATACCAGGCAGGAAAAGCCACTCAAACCCATTGGTACCCATGGAAAACAGCGACAGTGTGAAGTGTCATCTGTCCAGGGAGATGAGACACTTGGCAACATGGATATAACAGAGATAAAAATACTCAGAAGCAAGAATTCCAGCACTGAGAAAGAAGAGAGAGAATAATTCCACTAGACAAAGATACAGATTTCCTTAAATTAAAATATAAAGCACAAGGAGGCTTGTAGAATTTCCTTATTAGCTTTGAAAAACTACTGTGTATTAAAAAGACCACAGAATGCATTTCATTTTCTCGGCCTAGCAGAGGAATCGACTGACACGCTGCCATTTGTTCATTTACAGCAAATATTAACATGGAACACAATTTTCTGCCTGACACAATCATTTTAATTTTTACCAAGACAAATGTTTCGAACGGCAACGAATAATTAAATCATGTTGTATCACCAAAAGAAGCCTCGCGGTCTCATTGCGTGTTTTTACCGTTTTGTAAATCATCTAATGATTTTCTGCTAGTTTAAGTATTACCTCCCCATACCAAACGGATTAGATAACGTGAAATACACAGGGCAGAGGGACTTCCAGAGGCACCAAGTTCCTAAATCATCCTGAGATTTCCCGCTGCTGTGAATGCAGGAGAAATTTCACCTTGAATTTCCAATTTTCATATTAACTCTCCGGTCACCATAAAGAAAAATACCTCTCAGTTTGCTCAAGATACTCCCTCCCTAATCCAAACAAATCAGCCCTAATATCATCTTGATGAGGACAAACACAAAATTTTATCCGTAGACATAAAGTGACATTTTAAAATAATTCAAATGTGATGTACAAGGGTCGTAAAAAAGCGAGGAGTTGTCATTCTCTCTTTTTAAAGTGTTCAGGTGAGCAATGAGTAGCTCTTTGTAAATAATATAGTCTGTATTTCGCTTAAAGTGAAAATCATTTTACCTGAGTGATCTACAGATCGGGCCTCTTATTCTTCGTTTTGCTCAAAACCAGGGGGTTACGGGGCTCGTCTCAAACACAAAGAACCTGTCGGGAATGCACGTGATGCTCCGGACGTTGCATGAACCTGTAAAACATTGGATCCTCTATCTACTACCACTGGAACCCAAAACCAAAGCCACTTTGCAGCCATGAAACACCAGCCAGATGCCCAGGTTTTCGCCAGTTCTCACCAACATTGGAGGAGCAGGCTATCCGAAGAAATTCCCTTCGTTCTGCTGCTCTTAGAAGCAAATGAAGTTAGGCCGCCAGTTTATGAACCAACACCACCCCGTCAATAATGCGTATTCATTTCTGACAACCTCGCGTCCCCATTTTTTTTCCAATTCGAACAGAGTAGCTAACCTGGCATCCCAATGAACTCCTGCTCTGTTTTGCAAATGTGAAAACCCGATAAACTCAATGAATTTCTCGAGGTCACAGAAGGAGTCGATAGCAATTTCAAACCGAACCCAGCTGATCGACACCTTAAGGACAGATTGACCCTTCGTTTGCACTTGGCCTCGCTCACCGCAGTGCCAAGACCGGCTGAGGTTTCCCATCAAATGATCCCCATTTAATTTCACTTTGCACTGGTGGAAAAAAGGCCGTAGGTGTGGGACAACAGCTCTGAAGAGCAAGCACAGCTGCTTCATAACCAGAATAAACGTACACGTGTCTACAGAGCAACCCGCGTTCTGCTGGGCTCATTCTCTTGGCACCACATCGGGCATTCAGAAAACCACAGCAAACCAGAGCAGAACAATGAACGGAGTTGTCACGCTGGAAGAATGGAAACGGAGAAAGGAGATTGAAACTTTCCAGTCCAAATGCAGGTAATTTATATCAGCAACTAGAGAGCAGGCCCAAAGATTCCTTTAATATCAAGATAAAGATTTATTTTTCTTGCCATAATGAAGCTGGTATTCAAGTTTGCTCCACGATAAAAATCGGAATTTTAAAAGCGTGAGGCTACTATGCACACACTGAATTCTTCAACTATTGGGTTGGGTTTTTTTAAGGGGGTTAAGGGAGAGCATGACAAGTTAACAATGGTTGCAAATTATGTTAGAGTCTTATTGAAAAGAAAAGAGGACTTGCTTGCATTTACATGCAGCAAAACTGTAACCTCTTCTGCCCACACGTCTCCAAAAGCATCAGTACTCTTTTCTGCTGTTAAAATGACAAAAAAATAACCCTCCGCCCCAAGAGCTAATGCAATTTATTAGTATTTCAGTGCTGAATGCGCTTGTCAAATATTTAATCATCCGATTCTTTACATTAAAAACTCTGCAGGGGGAGGCTGCCACCGGGGAATAGTTAACAATCCGCAGAGGTGGGAATATTTTTGGAAGACGCTTATCAAGAAGAAACGGAGATATCGATAGGAAAGATGGTACTGCTGCTATTGTATGCCGAGGAAAACATTAGAGGTGGCTGGGGAATAGAAGATGTGAGAACAGCAGGGCTCATCCACGCCTTGATTCGCTAAATGCACACTTGAGAAAACCGGTTAGAAGAGATTTGCACGCCACGATCTAGGTACGGCGCCGCATACAGAAAAGCTGAGATTTCTTTCAAAGGGGCGTGGAAGCACCAATGATGTTCCCCCGCTCAATTCTGCTGGTTGTGGGGATCCCCGCGAAGTCGGGGGGGTTGTTTGTGCTGGACACAACGTCAGGAACTGCAGCTGCAGGGACGGGTGACGAGGTCAGTGAAGTGACAGCGAAACGGGACAGACAGCAAAAGCCTCGGTCACACTCCTGCGTTTTGCTTTGGCTCCTTCATCACAACAGCACGAGCTGACAGAACCAACAGAACGGGGCATCACTCAGAATTTAACGGAGCTGACGCTTCTTAACTTCACATCACCATCCGTCTCTTCTTTCCTGATTCTTTCAGTATTTTTTTCGCGTTGCCTCTTTTCACAGCTTGACCGTCCCCACTTTCCCTACAACGTCACCAATGAAAATCACGAGTACACAGAAAATCCAAGTGATAAAAGAACTGCTCACTTCGGAACGACGCAAAATCCTGAGAACTGACCTACGCAACTCAACCCATTTGCGCTATAAAGAATTTTGACTCTACCTCATATGAGGATCTGAGCTTGGTTTTATCTACAGAAGTTTATGTCTACAGACTAGATATTTATCTTACAAACAATCTTGATGTTTCGTCTCACTGTATAACAGATCACTTTGAGTAATAAAAAGTCTTTCTTCAGTTTAGACGCTGGTTAAATTTGTTCACATTGGTCATTTCGTGTGAATCTATCTCAGCACTTGTATTGTAACACCTGCACTGCTTATTTAGCATTTACATTTAATCAGTATCTCAGCCTCCATTTGCACATCAGGATCTACAGATATTGTATGGATAGGTCAGAACGCTGATTCCTTGACAGAGCAGCCACAAGACATGAATCAGGAGATAAAAACCCAACCAGAGGATAAAGGAAAACACACACCAACCTGTATTAGAGCTGCTCCCCGAAGATGGAATTTCCCTCCCAGGGAAATTCTGCTGGTTTCAAATTTAATTTTCCTCTAACGGAGGAAGAAGAAAACACCTGCTACATTCTGAAAAAAAAAAATAAATCTGTACTTGTTTCAGCCCTTGTAGACAAAAAGTTTTCAATGTTTCGGAGAATGAGTAACACAAAAACTCGACCACCCCGACATAGTTCAGTTTTATCTACGATATTGACGAATCTCTAAGGAATTGATGCTGGTTCATCTGCAAACTGCACCAAAGTCTTTCTCTCTACAACATGGCACGTGGCAGAACTATGATAGAGCTGGAAAAACACACATATCATTCACTTCAAGGGACGTGTTAAGAATTCATCGCCAGGACAAGAAAATAATATTCCGCACCTCGTCTCGGTCACTGGTATTCCATGGAGCAACCCCAGCTCTCTGTGTTCTTTCTATGATGAGCAGGGTGAGGAACCACAACGCTAATTTGACAATAAACCACCTACAGAAACTTCCTACCTTGTGTCAAAAACCTCACCTCTCTATATGGAGTTGAAAGGCCGTTCAATGAGGCAGCATTTTGAGTGATAATATGGAAATGGGAACAGAAAGAACTCCAAGAAGCCTCAAATTTGAGACTCTAGGCAGAAATACCTCTTAGGAACACAGCTTTCACAGCAAAAAGTGAGAATTAACCCTGTTTGCTTCTAATCCCCCTGCCTGCCCTTCAGTTCTTGACCATTGTCTGCTCAGCCACGTGGAACCGAAATGAAACCTCCAGCCGAAGGGGGCAGAATTCCTCATCGTTATGGAAAATTTACTAATTGGGAGACTTAAACCTCATCGATTCGATGTATTTGAGTTGGAATCCCAGCAAACACCAGGACTGTGGCATTTCTGGTAGCAGCAGCAGTGAAATTCCAGAGTACAAAAAGCTCGACAGTCACAGTGCCCAGCATCTTATCAAACCATCAGTTTCTGATAGTCACACGGGTGCTGAATTTCCTTTAATTAGATAGGTATGATCCAAATCAGCTTGACTGTGACTACTCACACATTACTAAGGAAGCGCATGACCCCTAAATATACCGTATCTTTTAGCAGAGATCCTGACTCATCCTGCCCACTCCACACACATTATTAGCAATGTGCACCGGGAGCATCAAGACTCAACTATTCTTTTAAAATAATCTTATTTTATCCGTTAGTTTAACAATAAGTTTTAGAGTCCCTCACTGAAATTGTAGCCCAAATGCAGAACACAGGGACTGTCACATGCGATTTATCTCCTTAAAATCTGAGAGATTAAACTGTCATAGGCTTCGAATGAAAATGGATAGAAGAGGAATAAATAAAAGCAAGGTATGTAGGCCACATATGTAAAGTGTCTCAGGTAGTAAAATGGTAATATTAATATGAAATTAAGCCAAGTCGTTTTATTATGATGACTACAGTATTACTTCTCAGTAATAAGGGGAGGGAGGAAGGAAGGTAACAAAAACTGACAATAAAGGCACAGATAATTCTGAGGTATCAGCTAACGGAACTGAAGGGGGGGAGTAAGACACTTCTCTTCCATCTTTACTTTACTATAAACACGGTTTTGATCTACGTTACCGGCATTTACCGTGCCGAAAAGGCCATTAAAACTCACCTGGCTAATTACACAAAGCCATTCCAAGCAGGACCCTCAAGTGCCCTTTGTGCAGGAGTGCACGGGTCGTAAAATATAAGAACACCACCACCACTTGATGGTAATTAATTTCAACCTCATTTGGCTCATGTCGGCCCATCAAATCCCTCCATGAGAACAGAAGTTCTTGCAAAGAGTGAAGAAGAAAATGCGACTGAGGGGCCACACGGTTCAGGCTCCATCACCAAGGAACTCAATCCACAGACGTGCTGATTAGCTGACGAAAGAACCGCTTCACCAAGGGATTTCATCTCCAGCAATAAAGCACATCCACAAACACAAAGATGATAAAACTCAACTTTGGAAGCCTCGGAATCCAATCTGGGCTGCGGTCAATCCCTGATGCTCCTTTCGCCAAACTCATATATTGGAAATATAACTCAGGTCACTTCGTGGGATGCTCAAACAGGAGCCCTCTAGAGAAGGGAACTAGTTAAGTTAACCAGTTAACAGCTGCACACCCAGAGCGCTGGGCAGGGTGTGCTAAGCCAGGCTTAAGCCTTGCTGCACAAGCCAGCTTGGGTTTAGAATTCCAACGGCTGCCGCGCCAAGTGCTCTTTGGATATGAGCTCTTTATTTGAGACTACAGATAAATCGTATTATAGCACTCAATTGCATTTTGAACGCGCAGAAGAAGGCAGCAGTTATGTTCTAGTGACTTTAAGTTCTGTTTAGACTCACTCCTCTGCCTGGCAATTGTGAATAGCAATTCTCGGCTTTCAAAAGTGGGCAACTTTAGCTCAAGTGAGGTAAGTGACACAATTACACAGCGAGGCGGTGATCAAAGCCCTCATTCTGTTGCACAATTCTGGTCCCACATCAAAGGAGCCTTGTCCTGACACAGCCCCACGCGTGCGGTGATGCAGTTCCTGTAAAGAGCGAGATGTGAACCTTGGCGGTTGGCACAGGTGACAGAATATTGACCCCTGTGGTTTTGGTCCGGTTGTAACTACAGCAGGAGCTGTTACAGATACCCATCCAGGCCAACCAACAGGACTGCGCCTGCCTGCAGCCACTTAGAATAAATCTCAGTCATTCTCCCAACACAAAAGAAAATCAGTGCCCACCATTCGGAGGGTACAGTCCCCATGTCTATGACATGTATCGAATTAATATATAACATAACATATATCTAATTAATACACTTGTCTGATTGCATTCAGAGCTCCAATGCTACCTCAAATCCAAGCCAGAGTTACCGCGAGCGTTGTGTGAAGGCAACGTCGGGATCCGATTTCTGCACAACCCAGTCTCTTCCCCCTGATGTTTTCTATAGGATTCACAAAGCTGCTTCTTAACAGAAGTTCTTATTTTCTTGTCACACCCTGATCACTTTTTCCTTATCCTTCCGCACAGCGTATTTTGACATGCTTTTTCTAATCTTCGTGAAAAAGATGTTGTCATACGTTTAATGAATAATGAAACATAAAAATAACAATTCATTTTGTAGTGAGGTTTCCCTCCCTAAATTAAACAACCTAATTACTCCCTACTCTCATTAAGTAAGTCATTTTTATTAGGCTGTTTTACAATATACCTGATGTAACTTGGCTCCCAACTATTCCGAGCTCAATTATTAAAAAAGGGACCATCTTTACTGCATTCAGTCCATATTATGGAGAAGAGTTTTAGACAAGACGATCGGTTGCAAGAATGGAAATCAGCACTTCTATTCAACCACTACATCTGGATAAAAATCCCCAAACCTTTCACCAAGTAACAGGTAAAGTGAGCCAGAGAGCGACCCCCCCGACTTGTGACCTTTTCTAAAGGGATCTATTTTGTATCCAGAAGGAAAATCCCTTCCTCGAAGTGCCCACAAAAGGGCAATGGCAGAACTAGGAACAAAACTTCATGACGTGTTTTAGAATAAAGGACCGGTAAGATTTCTGAAACTCGATGCCTAAAGCAGAAAATATAGAGATGCATCGCCAAGCTCTGGAGGCATTTGAAGGAGGCGTTTCCAAAGTTTTTAGTACGTATTAAACCACAATATCTCATTTCTTGGCGTTAAGGGGGTTTGTCCATCTTAACAAACTGATTCAGCGAGATGCGGTTTTCACGAGGGGGTGGGAGAAGGAAACGCAAACGGTCAAGTCATATCTATGAGGGCACAAATCTCAATTGAGCCTTTTCAAAGCTTGTCAGGAAAATTAATTATCTTCTTGATTTAAGGAGTTCATTTTTGTCCCCACAGACAAAGGCAACATTTAACTATTAAGAGCTTATACTGGTGAACAACTGACATCCAATTCAAAACGCAGCCAAAAGCAAAATAGAGCATATTCCAAATAGAGAAGCCCAGGCACCCGGTTCTTCACCCCACCCATGTATCAATTTGTCTTTTCTCAAAGTTTCCCTAACAATAAACGCTCCCCTTACGCAGAAAGATTTGTCACGAACTTCTTCGATTCGCCTTTTTCTTTCCTCACGTGTGCCCATTAAGTTTGACATGAAAAGGGACCCAGTATAACCATAAGCTTCAAAAAAAAGTCATGCTTGGTATGTTCCCCCCACCCCACGTGATTGATGCTGGTTTAAACTCCATCAAAAAATTAGGCCGTAAAACTGCTTTAATGCACATGACACGGTCTTCAGTGCAAAAGAGTGACTGAAAGTCTCAGCTCATTTTATCACCAAGACTGATTCCTTGGCACCGGATTAGCTTTACACACGTAAACTGCTATGTATTTGGGTTTGCCCCGTCCAACAAGCAGAAATGGAAATACAAGCACCTGGAGCCAGCCCGCCAGACAACAAGGGGAGAAAAAGAAAAGGAAGAAAAACTGGCCCTATTTTTTTTTAATTATTATTTTTTTGGTAACCCGGGATGGACGGGGAGATCATAACGCAGCGGTTGCAGCAACAGGAGAGGGTGCAGCCATCACTTAACCTATAGAAATAGATCCGATAGATATTTTGGGGATTATTACAAATAAACGCAAACATTTAACACATTGCAGCAGTAGTGCTAAGATGATGAAGGTACCTTTTGGTTACGCACCACCACAAAAAACGCTCCCGATAAAGAGATTTTTTCAAGCAAACGGTTACACTGAGGATGATGGAAACCACAAGGATGGTGGGGAAGCGGCAGTAGCCGCGTGATGAACTGCGAGCATCAAGCAAATGCCACTTCGGACTTTTTCCAGCCAGCAAGTTGAAAGGAGTTTTGAAAGAGCAATCAGGGTTATTTTGCAAATTACCAAGGAAAATCTGCAAGCGCGTGGGGAGAAGGCATAAAGCGCTCTTCAATTTAACATAAAGAAACAAACACAATTACCCAAGGCAGAGCCACTCGAATTGCTACAATACTTGTAAAAACCATAACGTGATGTTAATCACTCGGAGGCGGGTGCAGTTGGATAATGAACACCTCCCGCAACGCGCTCGGCGCCCTCAGCGCTTCGCGATGCCAACAGGAATTGTTCCTCGGAGCTGCCAATTTGCGATGCTGGTAGTAGGGAAGCGTTACCTGCTCCTCGTTATGTCCGCGCTAATTGATTTAGCGCGAACACCCTCGCTCAGACCGTCCCCAGCCACACTGCGGCTACTCCACTCGCTGGGCTGTTCCTTAATCCCTTTACACTTTGACACTTTACAACCGTTCCGCACTGAATACGGATTGGTTTTTTCATGAGAAAATTGAGAAAAACAAGGGATAAATCAGTAACTTTTTGGAGGATGAGAAATCTCGCTCCTCTGTTGAAGGTGGATGGTTATGGGAAGCAGCCATGGTCTGATCAGGTCTCCTGGGGAAAGGTAACTATGGAGATCGTCAGCAAAATCATCAGCGTAACGGGTTTCATTAGTGCCTGGTACGGAGCCGCAGACCCTGGGCAGGCTCAGGAACCTTCCTTCTTCTCTTAATTATTGAAAGGACGTGTCTTTGATCTCAAAGTGCTAAACTGAAGAGAACAGTTTGGGTTTTATACCGTGCACTTAAAAATATTCAAAGTATCCCAATCCTGGCTCTTCAGAGGATGAGCACACATGGTTCAGGGAACAGTTTCTTGTCAGAATGTACAATTTCATTAAAGCTGAAAACATTTCACAGAAACATGTCTGTAACTGGCAGAGCGATTTCATAAGCGAAAATGTTTGGTTCGAGGTTTCCCGTTTCGTTCGGAGAATATCCAGACATTTGGGTTTGTTGAGATGAAATAATTTGGTTTTAGCGTTCATCACCCATTCATTTCAGTATTTATGAGAACATCGGTCTCATTAGGTGGGATTTTTGAAGGTTTGCTCCATAAAAACACAACATAACGTGAACACCCCTTAATGATTTGGTGTATCAATGTTGAGCTGGAGAAGGGTGACACCGGGTGACACCGCAGTAAGTAGCGCTGGATTTGTAAGAAAGAGAATTACTACGGGAATATTGCAAGACAAGGCACAAATATTTGGAACGTTTCTAAACGGCGGCCTCTCCATTCCCCTGCATGAACGTGGTCAGAAAAAGGGTTATTTTTTTTCCTGATATGCTCTTAACCGGTAAGAAGCGATAACAAAAGCGCTTCTGCTGGCTCAGACTGGGAGGGAAGGCTAAAGATAGACTCAAAGGAACAGGATGACACAGTGGAGGAGAAACTTTAAAGATGCTGACGAGAAGGCTAAAGCAATTTGTGCCTTTTACTTTCCATTGCACCGCATTCAGTTCAGGCCGCGGTTTATATCTTAGACTAGAAAACACCAGAGTTGAAACCTCCTTTAGTTTTTGGGCCTCCTCCCTGTCCCACACTCGTGATGGACACAACCAACCAGCTCGAGAATCTCCAGGAAACCAACATTTTTGGAGTATTTTCAGGTTTTTTGACACTAACCTCAGCAAGGGTGGAAAAACCTGAAGCACAATCCGCGGTCGCTCTTTGTAGCGCCGGACAACTCAAAAACGCCCCCAAAGAATATGAAACACCACAACTTTTTCAACTCCGAGAAGCTTCCAAACCCAAGAACCATTTTTTTTTTTGCAGAAAGAGAGCAGCAAATCTCCGGATAATTAAGAACTGCGAACATTTAGCCCACGGAAAAGGAATGAATTACAAACAGATGGCCACAAACACCGAGCGCCCTTCAATTTGTAAAGAGCTCACCCAATTTTTAACAATTTTTTTCATTATCCACCCCTCCCGGAGATATTATTGGTGAGGACGCCATCAGTGCCGTTTCAGATCTGTCAGATATAATCTTCTAATCTGCCAAACTTTTCCCAAGGCGGAGATGAGCTCATGTACCGACTGACAAGCCGTGCGGAGAAGTCTGGGCTTTCTCGAATCTGCTAAAAGTTTCAGTTCCCCCATTGTGTGAATCCTGTCAAACTTGGCCCTGCAATTTTCATAATGACAGCTGCTGTCAGTTTAAAAGGGTAAATTATTCAGTTCAACTGGGAACGCTGACAGGAGCTGTAGAAAGGGCCTCAGCAGTGGAGAAAAGAAAAAGGTTCCAGGTATCTAAGGAAAGATGTAGTAAATTCACTAAGGCGCCTTAGAAACACTTGAGCTGTTTTCTGATCTCCTTGCAGAAACCTGGGAAGCCATTTACTTTGGCAAGAAAAGAATAATGGAAAATTAAACCACATCACTAATAAAGTTTAAGAGACCTACAGTCGAGTTTACAAAGGTATTTTAGAATCTGTAATCGCACATCTTTACACCCTTCACAAGGACACCGTGCAATTCAAGTTGTCCGACTCCTGTGTGCTTTCAATGGCAGATCTGCAGTTATTGGAGATATTTTTTTATTTTAAAAGCTCCATTAGGTGCCTATCTGAATTTTTTGAAACCTGTTTCCGCTACTTCCTATGATGAAGCGTTACCATATATACCATGAAATTTCTTCGGAAATTCTTTCCGAACTTCTTTCTGCTTTTACTGCTTGATACAGCATAACTCGAAGCCTGAAGCTCGCCGGGATATTTCAAATACAAAATGCCTGTTGTAATAGATACAGAGTGTTTGCTGTGCTCTGTTAATATATTTCTGATTCCTAGCAGTCAAAAAAAGGTATAAACCAGGGGGCATGTGGCTCTTCGAAAAACTGAGGTTTGTTTAAACTGAGATGCATTAAGGCAGTCTGGAATAAGGTAAAACGATATGATTCTTATACCCCATCCTGGAGAAAGCACTATGTAAACCCATTCCAGCTCGCACCATCTATTCTCAATTACAACAGACACTGTGATACTTGTACGCGAGCTATCAGAAGCATTAAATTCACTATGAAGTGATACAATCTCCCTCAGTAATCGTAGTCATCATCTCTCTGCTCTAAAGAAACAAGTAATTGCATCAGAGTGCGGAGCATCTCTGCTCACCTGTGTTCCTGCTAATTCCATGCACTGTTATCCGTGTCTCAGCAGACTCATCTGCCTATTGGGAAACAGGATTTCGGCATCTAGAAGAACATAAATCCTCTGCTCTGCACATCCTCATAGAAGCAGGCACGCTTTACTTGGTTCGTAAGGGTACAAAAGACAAATTAATGAGATCTTGGTGCTAAGGAGAGGTTGAAGATTTACAGATGTACCATATTTTAAAATCTGATTTCTGCAACTATAGACAGACTCACTGTGATGTGGACCCAACTTGGAAGGAAAAGCATCACTCTGGATATGAAAGCAAAGTTGTCTGCAGCTTTTTCCTATTGCCGGGGTCAAACGAGCGCTCACTCTGCAGAGATTTGTAACAAACCTTCCGAAATCTGCAGCACATTCTCCTTCTGAAACTACAACTCTCGTAAATCTTCTGAAAATGATTCTGAGTTTAGGAAACTTTCAGAGCAGGCCTGAATCCCAGTTTGGTTTCTCCGTACCGAACAGGATCGTGATTTACTGAGAATATCAGCACAGTCCGCACCCAGAACAACCAAACCGGAGCAATTATTCCCACTTTTCTCTTGCCAGTGGTTCGGTGGTTTTCAGTTTTATTCAGATGGTGACTCAGTTTCCACTGTCAGAAAGATTAAGGGATTGCTCTTTGACTAGGATTAGAATGAGGCTTTTAGTATTTTTTTCTCAGCACGGTGCATGGTTTTAGTGGAATCTTCTCCTTCTATACGGCACCAGGAACAATTCTGCTCCTTTTCTTCTTTCACAATCCTTCAGTCGCTCCTCAGGGATGAGCAGATGACAGCGCTACATATACAGCAGTTGCTTGTGTAGTGATGTTAAGAAAGCATCAAAGATAAACACAGTTCTATGTCTGGAGCATTGTTGCTCAAAATAAGGAGGAGGAGCTGATCTTACAGAACAGCGATCTCTCCATGAACCACCAGTGACCTACAAATCACAATTTAGGAAGCTCTGTGTTGTAAAGAGTTGAAAATAAGGGCGGTGTTTGTATTTTGTCCGTAATGACACCCATAACTCGGGGCCACTGCACAGCAGATCCTTCTGTATTGCAGACAGAGCTGCAAAATGCCAATATTACCCACGACGGATGAATTCCGAATAAAGCCAGGCTTACAGGATCTTGCAAGAAAGTATTATCGCTACTCCTCATTTTACAGCATCATTATACATCAGAATGAGCAATTTAGGGCGGGGAAAACCAAATAAAAAGCCCTCTGTACACACACCAGTACTTCAGATGACTGAAAAACTGATGGAAGTTGAAAACCTCCCCACTGAGAAAACTAGAAGGAAATAAAAGTGTTGGTTTTGTAAAATAATCCCCATTCTTCCCCCGCACATTTTTCAAGAGGTCACTGCCTGGGCCTCCGTTCTCTGGTGTCCCTGATCTGTTTTCAGAAGAGCAAATCCTGGACCTTGATTTCCATCCCCGACCATCGCATGAGCGCAATATTTCATTTAGAGCGAGATTTGCAAAGAAAACCATTCAGTTTTCACTTCCGTCTGCTCTAATTCAAGTCACTGAGAATAGTAATTGTCAACTCAAGTCAGAGGAGAGCAAGAGCAAGTGGGATTTTGGAAATCCCACCTTCAATATATTCACTATCATGCCTGGCCATCTTATGGAGGTGTTGAGAACATTTAATTAAAGCTGATACAACTCCAGTCCCAGTTGTGAAAGGCAGTAGATCAAGACAAAAATTTGTTAATTAAAGGTCTTCTATTCAGATAGCTTTCAACAATTTGTCCTCAGAAGAGGACAACAAACAAAAAGTTACAAAACCTCATTTTTAGAACAAATTTTACCAGTGAACTACTATAAAGTTCTTTACCTGTATCAGCTTTTTCCAGAACATAATTGACTATTAGATTCTTACACCACCACAGATAAACACTTTGTAAAGGATCTATAGGCAATCGAAACAATGAACAAATCCCCAAAGGTAAAATTTTGAAGGCAGTGGTGAAAGAACAGATGCATTTTCAATGGAACTTACCCTGCAGCATCCAAATACTGAAATAATCCCGGTCAAGTCATCAGTAGCAATGAGCAACCACAGGATTGCAACTGTTCCTTAGCATCTGTGTTTGGAGCATCGAGGCGGTTAAAAGCACGTCAAAAAAATGCTATCTGGAGGCACTGATACCAAAGTTTCCAAGTCATACATCGATTTGAAATGGCTCTATTTGAGGTATTCAATTTAAACACTTCGATATGTCCAAAAACCGAACCCTTCTTAATCTTTCTCACAAGGGAAACTGAGTCACTATCTGAATAAAATGTAAAACCCTTCCCAAACAGAGGTTTAGAGATGTTTAATTCATGCTCTGCATCGTTGTACAAAAGCAGCTAATTCACAGCATGGAATAAATTTGTGAAGGCGCACAAGGTTTTGCAAACTGTCCACTGAAGGACTGAGTGTCACCGTGACAAGTACTACAGAAAGTAAAGAGATGTTTAGAAGAAAGCACGATAAAACAGACCTCAGATCAACTGCTGAATTTGCAGAGAGCCCGTGGCTACCGTGCGATTCCTGAATCAGTGGGACGGGATACAGGGCTTAACGATTCCTCCTCCTCCGCTCTTGCCGGCGCACGTTTTGATGGCCCCAGGCATCAAAGCGGAGCAGCCGGCTCCTGTCGAGCGCTGCAGCTCGGCTCCTATTGCCTCCACACATCCAAATCCTTCGTGCACCGGTTTTCGAAAGAATCGCACAGCGCTCTGGAGAGGCAGACGCTTCCCTTCTTGCCCTGCTGAGGGCTGGAAATTCCTAATGGGAATGCCACGCCGCACACTTACCTTCTTATATCCAAATGAATCAAAAGCCTGATATATATAAGGACAATCTAAGGTGTGGGGGTTTTATTGGGTTTTGTTTCTTTTTTAAACAAAGAGCAGTTTTCCCCCAAATGGTTTCCACTTCTCCTTTAGACAGTTTAAAAGCCGACATGCAAAATGCATTTAGGATACATATGCACACACTGGAAGCCTTGTTAGCATCCTCCTTTATTGGGTGAGAACAAAGCAAGTATGATTTAAGCTGCAACTTCAATAAAAAGAAAAAAAAACCACAAAGAAATGTTATTACAGTTAGCAGGATAAAACCCTCTGCAAGGGCTTGACAGCTGAGAGAAATAATGTATGTTGGCTCAGAGTAATGGAAATAATTAAAGGGGGAAAACATCAGAAGGCAATAGTGCTGTAAGTAAAACTCAGCGGATGCGTCAGTAAGCTCCCGTATGTGTCAAAAAGCTCAGAGGTGATATAATGAGCAAAGTGAAATATATTCGAAGGAATTTAAGAATCGTTAGCACAGCGTAAAGGTCTGGACTACACTGAGCATCGTTATCCAGGGTGGACATACCCCACGTGTGAGTGATGCTGAAGGCAGCTTGGGGACCACGATCCCGAGTGAAGAGATGCTGAGATACACTGAGTAGCACTGGGAGGGCAGGAAAAGGATTAGGAAGATGGAAATAAAAGGTAAAAAGTCAACAACACTCTCCTCTCACCTTCTTCTCATTGTCCCTCCTCTCCTGTTTTTGCTGAACACCCAGCTACGACAAAGCCAGTATTCCCAAACCTTGGATCAGCACCGACTCGCACCCCAAACAAATGACCTTTCCTACTTTTCCCAACACCGAAGCAGCACAACATGCACGTATCAGCCACTGCGAGACCTCTTGTGGAACGTGACACCTCCTCCACACTAGTTTGTTGTGTAGAACATCGAGCCTTCATGCTTGAAAAGCACACAGCCTTTAAGACATATCAAAACAACAGTATTAATTAAAGCCCGGAAAAGAAAGAGGAAAAACTAAAATCAAATTTATCAGCTAATGTTGGATGTTTGACAAAAGTTTCTGACCGAAGAACCAGTATTAAGTGATTATTTTTTTCCACGGAAAGGTGGAATAGCGCAAGTTGAAGTGACAGGAGGGAGAATGAATCGTTGTTCAATGTGATGTGACACAGAGAACACCAAGGGTTGTTGTTTTACTCAGTTACTGTGATTAACAATGTTGTCCACAAAGACTGAAACTTAATTAACATTTTTAAATTGTGCTCTGACATTTTTAGCTCGGCCTATAAAAGCACTCGTGCAGCTGTGTCACTAAAGCAGAGAAGCTTCACAGCTTTAACTGTTTGAACCACTCACGCACTGGAGGCTGATGGTGGTTTTAGATTTTTGGTAACAGAAAAACACGTGGAATCCAGATGTTACACTCCTGAACACACATCAGCACTTAAAGAACTGGCTACCGAGGTAATTCAGTGACCAGTACAGGACCCTTCCTTCTGGAACAAGACTAAATCACACAAAAATATGGTATTAACTTGGGTAAAGGAGTTTCATCAAATCCACCCTACCGGACAAAGGAATTTTAAATAGCTGGAATTATACACAGTGCAACAGATAAACGCTGCCATGTGTCCATGCACCAACTAAGACATGCTACAGTGAACAAGTGTCATTTGTTTAACTGAATATTTAACAGCTTCATTTGGAAAACAGAGCTATTTTACCTTTTGTATGTGCGCTAGGTGTCAAGACACAATCGCATATCAATCTATTCAAATCAAACCTAAACCAGAGCCTCTTACATAAACACACAATGCAATTAGAAGGAAATGGTCATCTCAATATTGCCACACTAATGAGAACTGCCTCTATGAAATGACTATATTCATTTAATTAAAAAGCTCGTTATGGATCCCATTCAAAATGCTGTTCATTGAACTCTTTCATATAAATCTAATTTGCTTTTGTACAGTGTTAGGCGTATTACATTGATTTGTACAAACAGGTTCTGAAGAGCAAAGTCTTAGGAAAACACAGTCAGCCTCTCATGAAAGGGCTTTAGAAGAGCGAGCGACGGATATGAACCCTAGAGATTATTTTCTAAAATACTCGTGGCTCATGAGTCGTATGGATTCCGAGTTACTCGCATACAGAACAGAAACAAAAAATGCACCGGGGCAAGAGGATACAAGAGGAAATGACATTTTTCAATGGTTGTGTCCACTGGTTTGGGTCTTCACTGAAAAAACAGCAGGAGTTGAAGCTGAAAGATGCAAAAGAATATGAACCACTGGGGGAAAGCAATGTCGTATTTTACAACCAGTTGGTTTTTATCTCCCTTACCTCAGAGGCATAATACCAGGCAGTAATCCCACTTTCAATGTGTGGAATCACCACCCCAACAGACAAGCAAGTTCCAAAGAGGTAACCCCAGCGCAGGAATATCTGCAAGATATTCACCCCACATCCGCAGCTCCAGCTGCCCCAGCTTTACAAACACACGGACTTACAGCAGAAACCTTTGCACTTTGCTTAGTACAGAACCACAGAACGATAAATATCCCCATGTCCGTCACCCACCAGGCAAAGCTGGGAGGGAGAGAAGCAAATCTGACACGCACATCTGATCTATGTAGCCTTTCAGGGCTTTGGAATCAAATATTGCCTGTGCAGTGGGTGTCCAAATAGGCCAGGACTCTAGTTTTGGAGAATATCTCTAAGTTCAAGAGGAACATGGAAAAGCGATGGCCAACATGTTAAAGAGGTACTCAATCCCCGGGCTGAATTGTAGATTCAAACATTAAACTTCGGTTCAGACATCACAACACTTGAATTATTTATGTGATTGCTACTGTTAAGACCCAGCGTTTGAAACAAATGCCTTATGGCCCAGACTTTGGCACACACGTTTACTGCTAATGAAGGCATGTCATGCCAACGAGCTCCATTCCGCCTTTCAGCTACTCTTCAAATTTAGTGCACTGCAGACTGAAAATCATGGGCTGCCTGCACTTCCATCCCATGCAATCCTCTTGAAATTAATAGAGTTCTGTAGCGCACAGAGCCGGCAATTTGGCCCAGTGTAAGCAGAAGGCAAAATTTCAGCTTTTAGTGCAGATCGTGGCACATTTTGTTAAGCTGTCGAGCATCTCTGGTAAACGGGGGCTAAAAGAGTGACAAGCCACAAGTGCTGCCCTTTAGCACTCCACGTTTTGAAGCATTCTTAGTTTCCGCAGCCCCTCGGAAAACAGGAATTGGGGATAGTCTCATTAGTCATAATGTCTGCTTGATGTTCTAGCAAATGTTGCACGGTGTTTTGGATACTTTTCTCTAACCTACAAGTTATACCAGCCCAGGATCTTGTTGTGTATCACACAGGTATCAATGAGGATAACGTGAGGTCTCATGGATATTTCTCTTTGGGCATTTCTACTGAATGAGATTTGGACCTTTTCTGAAAGTATTAAAAAAAAATAAAGGCACAGAGAATACAATAAAGGATCATTCTGAATGGAAGCCTTTGTCAGAGCAAGAACCATTTGACCGTCATTAGCAAATACTGCCGGAATTTAGATATGTCCAGTTTCTTCTGGAAGCTCATTTTCTGAACTCTCAAATAAGACTATTTTGTTCTCTTTCATACGTTAAAAATTAAAACCTAGGAGCAATAATGTATTTGTTTCCTTAAAGATATCGAGAGTTTCATTTTAACCTCATGCAGCTTTCACATTACCAGCATCTTTGAATATCTTTGCTACAAGCTTGTGGTACTAATTTAATCTAGATGAGCATGAGAGGGAAAATCTCCAACTCCAAATCAGTGAGTAGCACCAGGTCTAAGCTTTCCTTGAGAACTGATCTGAGGACAGATGGAAGACGGTGGTCGACTGTATTTGACCTGCTCTTTATGCTGCTCTGTAAAGAAGGGAACACAGAGAAATACAGAACAAGCCCAATTTCCAAGCCACTGTTAAAAGATTATGTTCTTTCCCATGGCAAGGCCTAGCAGACAGGCCCCAACAGGCCTCTTCCTATTCACTCCTTGAGTTGAACTGAGCAACCAGTTAAAAATATGAAAGGACCTTCAGGTTATCTCTAAGCCTGCACAATTCCTGCAGCCCCGAGAGCTCAATTTGCGAAGCCTCTGTCTGTTATTCTGTAGTTAACACTTAGGGAAGACAAAGCATTAAATTTTGCCTTATCTCCTAAGGCCTTTCAGAGGAACCCCAGTGCTGAGACTGCCTTTCTGCGCTTGGCAATCCTTCTTTGCAGACCCATTTGCACTGGGATAAAAACCGAGCGGTTCAAAATTGGATCAAGCGTTTTAAGGGAGCTATTCAGAGGCAGAGAACTGTTGAATTCGCAGCTGCACTTATGAGCTATCACAATTGGATTCCAAAATCAACTTGCGCTCAAGCAGTTGTCAGTATCAACTCTAAACGGCCTCCACGCTCCGCTCAGTACGGCTCAGACTTCAAATGGTTCTGAAAATAGTAAACACGGAGAATTATTTAACAAAGCCAGAGGGCAGATGGCTTTGCACAACACCTTTTTGCCTAGAAACCGCAATCCGTCTGCAAGCAGCACGCAAATACAAACACACCAAAATAACACGGACCGTTATTTTTTCCTTTCCGTTGTTCTAACAAGGCGGTAGTCCAACGTGAATGGGAACAACCACCTTTTTGTCTTTCTGCACGCTAATAACATCGTTGGTGACTGCATGCAAACATTGCCAAATGAGCTCCAAGCCTCAACGACTTATTCTGTCTTAGAGATTGTCTTCAAGGAGGTTCAACGCCTGGAATTTAAAAAGTCGATCGGGAGTTTCGACATGACGCTAATAAGTCAAAATTAAGGTGTGTCAATAGGTTTTGACAGAAAAGTTATTATCTGCATTATATAAACCACGTAATTTCATATGCCTATTCCTTAGCATATCATTAAAGTACATTGACAATTCAATTTAAACCATCTTGGATATTGCTGTGACTATCCTTTAGCTACTACTCAATAGAGAATATACAGTGGAAGAGAAGGCAACAAGCTGCAAAAAGAACCATCTCTGTCCTATGCAATACCTTCTATCCAAGGACCACACCATTCCCAGAAAATTCAGGGATGAATCTGCTTCTTTAACAACTCGATCACTTCCTAAAGACTCTTGCTGACCCTTTGTTGGTGCTGAGTGGTCTTGTCTACGCTGACTTGGAAAAGAAGACGTGGAGGTTATTTCAGGCATTTCCTAAGAGCACATCTGCTTGCTTTTCATTTTCTTTACATACAGCAGACTGAAAGAACAATATAATTGTGCTTATGAATCAGCAACACTTGGTAGTTGAAAATATGATAGACTAATGAAAGCAGCTCCTTTCTGTGTAATTTCTGTAGTTAATGCAGGTTTATAGTTAACGTTGAAAACACCAAAATTGATATTAAAGACCGATGCTTTACCCTCCCTCTCTGTAACCATTAGAGTATCCATCAGATAACACAAACAGCTTTCACTTCACGGGCAAAGAAGGAGAAATGACAAGGTCTGGCATTATATTAATCCATTGGAAAGCACACTATTATTTCGTTCAAATATGCGTTTGGAAAATTGTTATCAAACTCTGAGGATATGGCTCAAAACCCCATCATTCTCTGGACCAAAGGAATAGCTGCCCAGAAGCCTCATCTGGACACCCGAGTCCTCCCAGCCTGACGTTCTATTGCTGAAATACTGTGATATTTCACATTTACATAAGAAAATAATTGAAATTATGTGCTTTGTCTTCTGAAACTGTGTTACCCTGGACCCTCAAAGCATGTTAGTGGCACTAACTTCACTAGTGGATCTGGGACTTCTGAAATTGAGGTTGGCACAAGAATTGCAGAGCAGGAAAAGAAAGAATTAAGAAAAAATAAAGTCAGCTTAGTGTGTCCTGGCTGCTCCCCAGCACAACAGAACAATCCCTAAGGTTTCAAATGATAAAACTGTTTCCTCTGTTCCTTGGTGAAATGGATCTTCTGAGTGGCCGGTACAAGACGCATTAATGGACAAGCAGATGACGCTATTCTTGTGCTACATGTACACGGGGACTCAAATGTGATCTGAATGACTCCGCCGTGCTTGAATTTGTATGCAACTTGGGGACACTGGATAGAGCGTGTTGCTACACAGAGCTAAAACATTGCGATCTCTGTTGATAAATCCTGGAGAAAAATGCATTTTCCTGAGCTGCAGCTATGGCAACAAGCAACCCAATATTGAGCTGGGTTGCATAGTGTAATATAGAAAAGATTTTTTTTTTAACTTTTGAACGAATTTATTGGAATATCTGGGGCAATTAGACTGCTGTCCAGGTATTTATTCAATATGGATGGGTCTTATATTCTGCAATGTTGTCTAATAAAAAATCAAGTTTGTTTTTTCCTTTGTTTCTCAGTGCTGTTTTCTTTTTTAATCTAAAACCAAACCAAACCAAAGCCCTGAACTGACACACACCAAACTTCAAATTCCGAACTGCTGTGAAAATCTGTGATTTCGTGATCGGCACTAAAGGTTCCAGCTCCTCCAGAAATGAGACAGCTGATTTCATCACCATTCGGAACTTTAGGTACATCTATTACTATGACACCTTTGACAAGGATGCAGCCGTTTCTGAATCACAGCAAGGATGAGGATGAGGTTCTAGGCCTTAAGCCTGTCTCTCTAATAAATACAGCTCTAAAATACCTCTGCTTCTGTTGCCGAGTATTTGAAATTTTCAACTATTGGCACCAGTGTTTCAATTAACAGCATCCTTGGTATCACCCACTTACACACTCTTAGGATCTTGTCATCTGAAGTTGTCATTTTACAGGGCAAGACAGTCATTCTTGTGCTACTTTGCAGAGAAATTAAAGCAACCTCCACAAATTATTAGCATATTAGTATATAGTTATTTGACATTCTACATTCACAGGCAATACATGGCTAAAATCAGGCAAGGAATCAATATATGCCTCTGCACCTCAATTTCCCCTTTCGTAAAATGAGGATAACTCTGTAAAATGCCTCGTGATCCATGAGAAAAGGTCGGGTATTACTGGCGATATCCAATTGCAACATGAAATCCCTCAGCGTGTCTCCTGCCATCCCAGGCGGTCACAAAGTAATTGAGAAACCGTCTGCATACAAATAACCAAATAAGGGACTCCAAATGCTTCTGTTTTCTTTTGTTTGCTCCTAACGCTGCTGCAAAAAGCGCAACCTTTCCTGTTTCTGATGTCAAGTACTTTCATTCGCCTTTACCCCGTGTTTACCCAGGATGTTGCTTTCCCAGCTGCCGAGAACATCATTATCAAAGAAACATTATTAAGAAAGTGCAACAATTGATGTTTCTATAACACACAGTATCTCCCATCTGAGCCTTGGAATCAATTATGGAAAACATTAGGCGCCTCTGTCTTCCCTTGGACCAGTTTCAAGATCCAGTATTTTATCATCATTTATTCCAACATGCTAATTGTCCATTGACACTGACGAAGCTCTTTTTAGCCAAAGCTCTTGAGCATGAAGACTCTTTCCTGCCTCTGAATGCATCAAGCAGCTTGATTTGCAGGGCTTCCACCCCCTTCCCCACACTCTTTATTTTTTCTTGCAGCTACATCAGTTATTTTCAAAGCATCTTCTGGAAACTTCGCTCCCATCAGACCCTTTTTCCCCCTTACTCTCAGCCTTTCTAAACAGAGGTAGGTGCTGTTCTTGCTTAGATTTCTTTTCCTGGCCAGAAAACCCTCCGAGTTGGAAGCACATCAAAAGAAGGAGATGCTCAGCCACTGGACACCTGCTTTTTGAGTTTCAGACAAGATTCCTTGAACCAAATTACCATCATTAGTGACATTCTCTGCCAAGTTACCACCTCCCTGAAATCCTGAGCCTTTCAAACTTGGGTGCAAATTCAGTATTTTCGATGCAAAGTGCCAACTCATCGCTAACAGCCCCAAGCACCCATTCTACTCGCATGTTAAGATAAAAGTAGCTTGAGCTGAAAACCAGGTTCTGAAACTCTGAGATCACCTGTTCCCACCACCGTTCACCTGTCTGCCTCATTCAGCGAGGTATTTAAGCACGCATCTTTCTCTGAGCAAACCCTTTTGGCGCTATTTGTGCACGCTGAGTAACTCACACAGCGACTGTCGGCTCTTACCACAGCGTAACTCTCTGTTCTGAACAAATTAAGTCTATAAAGCTCCAGCCGGATGACTGAATTCTGCCACAGAGTGGGGAAAGAGCAAAAAAAAGAGCAGGGAAGGCTAAGAGGATTTGGCAGGTTTTCAGGTCTTGTGGAAAAGTTTAGATTAGAGCCTCAAACCGGACTTGGGCGGTGCTGACACACAACTGCTAGAGCTTGGAATTAATATTGTTGAGTTCCCTTATAAACCCGTCCTTTCGCTGGCTGCTGCTGGGAATAAATCGTAGCCACTTGGGTCAGGGCTGGTTTAAAATCGTTATCACTCCAGCAGAAAGTCCATTATCCATTCAGACATTTGGTCTACCCTTTTTTATTTTCTTTTTCCCTTCTTAATACTACTGCACATCAGATGATCGTATTGACTCATCCTCTTACAGAAATAAGCATTCTTGGATGTTGAGAGCGTATTTGAAATCAATGTCTGTCTTGCCTCACTGCTGCAAATATCCAGCTCTTTGGGCTCATTTGGGGTTCTTTCTAAACTAAAAGGCAAAACTCTTATTAGAGATAAATTTATTCCATAAGTCACACAGATCCCTGAGACTCCGTAAGGTCCTGCAGAGGCAACTCCGTTTGCAAACGCCAGTCAGAGCAATGGGAAAAAGAGGTTACGAGTAGGTTATTTCATCAGTAATGCACACGTCAGCTTTCTGAAAAAGCAGGATGCAAAACGGCACGAGCACAAACAGGGAATGGGTCACCACGTTCCGCATCCTCGCCCTTATTTGTTATGTTCAGCCCACACCCGAGGGATCAGGAGGATCCCGCAATATGTAGAAAAAGCATTTATCGAATAGAGCAGAATTCTGTGGCAGTGATGTCCAGCTCGGTACTGCAATTCGTAGAGGATATTGGAAAACAGGAAAAGTACAGCAACACAGGCAAAAATGACCGGTGGGCTTGAGAAAATGTCCTTCGGCTAGAGACCTTAAGACCTCAATCTATTTATCCCATTAAAAAAGAAGTGACTAGCTTATCATGTATACATCCCTTTTGTAAAAGCAAACCAAGTACAAAAGAGATTTTCTTGATTTTCTTTAAATCTAGCGTAGAAAGAGATCAAAAGAACCAGCAGCCGGACGTGAAATGCCAGACTCATACAACTGAGAAGTCCAGATTTATTCAGTTATTTATACGGTGAGGGTGGTTAATCATCGGAACAAACTGCCAAGGGAAGTGGAGGCATCTCTGTCTTTTGGAGTGTTCAAATCAAGACTGAACGACTGCCTGGGCAATACGCATTAATCAAAGGTAAGTTATGGAGGTCAATAACGCCAGGTGAAACGCACTGCCTGCATATTCAGAAAGCAGGACTAGATGTTGTAACGGTCCCTTCTGGCCCTAGAATGTATTAATTGAATGCACAGTGTTAATCATTTTAACAATTCATTGCACTTTTCCTCTCCCATTGCAACAAACAATTCCAAATTCAGTTTAGGTTCCTCTACCTCTGAATACAGGCTGCATTCTGAAAAACACTCAGAATACAACTGCTGAAATACAGGTGTAAACCACTACGGATATTTTTATCTTGTGTTAAGAAAGCAACATTTGAAACAAATGCCATATTAAGGCATCTTTTTCGGACAGTATTCGCACTTGTGCTCTGTACAGTCTTTAGTATGTGATATACAGATGGATATACAGAGTTCGTGAGAAAAGAAAATAATGTCTTAGAGATGGTAAAAAGCAAACACAGACTATCTTTCGCACCTTAAAGGCATCAAAGGGCATCTACCTGCTCCTCCACTGTAAGTAGCAGCTGTTTATCAGTCAGCTTTCAAAGTCAGCCAAATGACAGCAGAAATGAGAATGGGAAAACACAGCTCTAAACTGAGGGTCATGCTAGTAAATAAAAATTTAAGCCTTTATATTAAAACAAACAAACCAACCGAATAAAAAACAAACCACAACCTTCTAGATCATACAGCTAAGCAAAAAGTTATACTGCAAAACCTTCTCATCTTTGAAATACTCTACTTTTCATGGTTATCTTATGCTCCTTTCTTCAGTCATCACCTGGCTCTGCCCTACTTGGACTCTTTCTGTCATCCAGGACCTTGCACAAGGGTCAGCAACAGCCTCAGTAAATCCCAGTTACATGGATCCTATGGGATATAATTTCCATTTACTTCAATGAGAGTTGGAAGGCATTCAGTAGCCTGTGAAAAGAATTCAAATCTCTTTAGGGGGGTCTAATGAGCTGCGTATAATTTACAACGCAGAACGTCCAACCACATCAGCTTTACAGCGGGTACCACTGCAGCTACACCGGAGAGCAAAAACAATTCACCCTCGCTGTATTGAAGATTTATGGTGGAAAAGAAATAAAGATCCTTTCTTGACCTTGTTCTACTGGGCATTGTACATGGTACAAACCTGAATCTAACACGTGCTCACAAGGTGGCGGATAAGAACCAAGGCTGGACGAATTTGTTAATAGCTGCAAAACCAGCGTCCCCTCCAAGCAGGGCAGAGCAGCGCTGTGACAGTGATGGAAAGCTGACAACCCTCGCCAAGCAGGGTGAGGCTATCATAACCCAGCAGACGATTCCTTTTAAAACTTTTAATGGATCTCTGTCCACTGCAGCCTGATGGAGCGAACGGTGCCGATACCCCAGGGAAATGTGAAACTATTTTATATCTCATTTGCAGGAATGAACACCCAGGAGGTACTTTCTTTTGACAGAATACATAAGACCTACCTGAATGCATTGCATTAGCTTTCTGTGCTGTTCCATACAGCAGATGCTAATATTTTTTATGCTGGACTGGCTTCATTAAACCTCTAGCATTGGAGGGAAAAGTAAACCTAACAGAAAATCTTAGTTCTCTTCTGTGTGTTATACAAAACACATTGACTGTGTAGGGGGAAAGCATTAGCAAACAGTAGCAAATAAGAAGCTGGGTTTAAGATAAGGCGCAAAGCAGGAGAGTTAAAAATGAGTTTACCTACAGGTCACTAATGGAGCTGGACGGAGCTGGAGCATCGTCCTTCGTCCTTCGGTTGCTTGTTCTCAGATCAGACCTACAGACAGTTCTTATTTTGAGGAGACTCTCATAGGCTCTCACAGAGTTATTACGTGACCTCTAAGGCAAGCAAGAAAGCGGCTCCAGTCCCTAAATCAGTCACTTTTCTGCTGCATCTTTGCTCCATTCCTATCACAGCACGGGCTGAACATGAACACGGCGCAGGGCACGCAGGTTGTGTCGAACAGCGAGCTGAAACTCACCTTCAGTTCAGCGTCTACAAAGCGTCCAACTGGCCATGTAGGCGGTGAACTGTTCATTCTGCTTTTTAGCCAAGCTCCGCTGGTTCTGTTGTTACCTCCTCATGTGTTTCATCTGCTCGCAGCAATTTTATCTGGTGAGCAGACGGCTCCTTCTCCAGGGCAGGGCCCGGATGTTGGTACCAAAGCCAGAGTGATGCCAAGCACGCTGGGGATAAGGCTAGAATGAAAATTTCATATTTCTGTTAACCCAAAATGAACCGACCTTGCATAGCTAACGAGCCTCTCAAAGCAATCCCAGAGATTTCGTAACATGTTCCCACAAAGAAAGGTCCTTCGCTGTGCGGTTTCTTTAGAGGATTGCACATCAATATTTTAGCAAACAAGATTAAAATTCCAGAATGCGCTTCTCAGCCCAAAGGTATAATCTTCACCTAAATAACAAAAACATTCCAAAATGTAAAAGTTTCATTAGGCTGCAAACTGAGTGTCAAGTTACAATTATTCCAAGGAAAACGTAAGATTGCAAAAATTACCAGAACCGTCCTTTTTATTAACATTCTTTGATAAAATGTGAGCAGGATCATGTTAAAACTATTACATTAATATTCCTCAGAGAGTTGTACTATAATTTTAGCTTCTCTTTCTCACTCTCACTCGTTTTGCCCTGTGAGTCAACATAGGAGGATGGTTGGCAATCAGCTCCTGCAATTATCTTTCTCCCTAGATTTGAATTGTTAACCGTAGCTTCCACTAATAGAACTGCAAATGAATAGTATCCTTTTCACTTGTATTTACTGGATGAACATTATCCTCAATGACTCTTGTGCTCGAGGCACGACGCTAAACAGAGGGCAAAAAGGACGAGTTTGATTTTTATTCGCTTGCCTAATGGCTGCGGTGGAAATAAAGACAAGAATAAAGACCAAAGGGCCAGACTTGTACATCCAAGATGACCAGATGGCTCAGAAAGACTAGAAATGGGTGACATTCCCCATTTGGGGAATTCTTGCACATATACAGGATTACAGGATGATGTTCTCTTCTTGCATTTGCAGGCTATAAGAATAAAACAGTCAATCTGGTTCCACCAGTTCTCAATGGGTTCAGCTTCAGCCCAGAGAATACATGAACTAGTGACAGAACGAGTATTTTTTATTTCACGTTTCTTGAGCGCCTTTCTCTGCAACACTACCACGGATTTTACTGGCAGTAATTAAACTGTCACTCCCCTTCCGACTTCTATTTACACTTAATTTAAAGATGCAGCCACTGGGACCTGAACGCACCACATTATTTATTCAAGGTCACACAAAGAGCCAGTGACCAAGTCAAAAATAAGAATTAATCCTGCCCTCATCAATCCACACTCTTCTCTTTCTTTTACGACACTCTTGTGCTGGATTTCAAAGCTCCATTAACACAACTCACCCATTTTTCTGCTTCCCAGTTTCACATATATCCCCGGAATGATCAACACAGCTAAAACTTCAATGGAAAAATCAGCAAAGGAAAAAAAAAATAAACCAGAAGTCAATGAGGCATCTTGAAAATCATCTGCATTTTAAGGAATAATTAATAAAGAATGGCATTATTCATTTACAGTGCTAGGAAATCAAGGCTCTGCATACGGCTGCTGGAGAGATGTATCATTACACAGAAGCCACATAAATCACATATTACTATTTACTTGTTCTTGTAATACAAGGAGGAAAAGGAACACTCATTGAAACAAATGCAAACTGTAGAAAATATAATTTTCTTTTATTATTGATAAATAATACTAATATCTAAAGAGCAAAAGCTCATGTATCATGAGAGCTACTGTGCAAATTTTTAATAACAGAGAATTTTTTCTCCAGAGAGTTTGTAATCTAAAAGGAATCAGATGAACACATTTGTGAAGGTTTTTTTCCAGGCACACAAGACAGCTCAGCAGCAGAGCTGGGTACAAACATCCCACTCTCCTTGTACTATCCACTACATTTCCTTAGCACTTGTGGGTTTTTTAAGTCCTGAAAAAATATATATTTGTTTGACCGGCATAAAATACAACAAGTTTCCAAAATCTGCTTAAAATCACAGGATGTTCTTTCCATACAAACAACATACAGGCAGCAAATTAAACCCAAATTCTGTGAAGTTGCACCTACAATTCTAAACCTTCTGCGTCTCAAACGTCTTCTCCCTCCCCACTGGTTAAAATCACGTCTGTTTTCTCTCCGGCAGAATAAAGACTCTTCCAGGAGATAAACTGTGGTTTGGTGGAGAAACACCAAGGGCTGACACCGAGGCCCCAGTTAATGAGGCAGCAAATCCCGCCTTAGGGCTTCTGGGAGCAGATGAAACCCACGGTGGGCACGTGATGCATTTGGCAGAAACTCGGTCTTGTGAGTGTAATTCGATTACAAAAAACCTGATGTTTTAAGCACGCGAGTCTCGCGGGCTTTATGCGAGATCAGATACTATTTGTCCTTCCTACCCAACTTAGGCCAGACTGGGTCCCAGCACATGAGCTTGCAATCTGGACTAAGTCCGTGGGCTTTAACTCCAGCTTGACTAAAATACAAACCTGTACCCGCATCTGGTCATCATCCTCACTCAAGACAAGGACTTAATTTTGCTCCCTAAACGGGTATTTTTATTCTTTTTAATGAAAGCGTTTCTCTCTGTACTTTGTACTTAAACTGCAATCCTGACCCAAACGGACTCCAGAAGGAGGCAGGAGCACTTGGAACTCCCATGAAGAAAGATCCTATGAGTATATTCATGTCACCTTAGAGAAGCTGATTATATGACACTAATACCTTGCAAAGAATCTTCATCCCCCCCAAAAAAGCTTTTTTTCTCTCTGCTGGCAGAAACTGTCAACTTAAAGCATTTCATTTTGTCACTAACAACATTTCTCTACTATGGCTTAAAAAAAAATCCCAATCTGTTTAGCACTTTCTGAATTTCAGTCCTCTCATCATTCTTCTAATTCGTGAAAAGAAAAAAAATTACACAGAGTCACCTTGAGAACATATTTGAAATATATGAGAGTGCAAATTAAAATGACTGATGAGAGACTACAGTGCTGTGAATGTGTCATATTTTTAGTGACATCTATCGAATCAATCAGCAATCAAGAAAGATTAAATTATTGCTGGGTAAAATACCTTTGTTCTGTTTATCTTTCCAAGGATTGGGCCTGGAGTTCTTTTGATACTGTGCTCAACCTTCCCTTGAGATTTGTCCCTGCTTGGAGCTGTTTGTTTAGGCCTCATCATAGAGGCGGGAATAGAGGCCCTGTTTGTTTAGGCCTCATCATAGAGGCTGGAATAGAGGCCCTGTTTGTTTAGGCCTCACCATAGAGGCTGGAATAGAGGCCCTGTCTGTTTAGGCCTCATTATAGAGGTTGGAATAATAATGAGAGTTCCATGATGGAGAACCACGGTACTGCTGGATGTACAGCACACCAGATAGATTCCAATATTTGACTACAACAAAGAGTAAATTTAAGATTTCCCTCAATGACCTAACACGGGAGAGAGATTACTGTGGCAATTTCTGGATGACCTCTGTCACCTCTATGACGTTTTGTGAAACCACTGCAAATGCGGTTGGTTTTCTGCATGACCCACCTCATTTACAGTGTACGCTGTTGCGTTAATTTGGCGATTTCCAAAGCAAAGGCAGTTCCAGGTGTTTGCGTTTAACGGAGATGATATAACAAGATCCGGTTACCTGGTATAACAAGATCTGGTTGCCCAGGCACCAGGTTTTGTAAAATACTTTGCATTCCGGAGCTGTGCGCAGTCCACAGGTCCCCGGATGAGATGTCAAAGCTCTGTTCTCTTTAGCACTGATTGTCTTTGCAATTTGGGAAATTCACCTCTCCCTCTCTTTGCTGCTTCTCCAGTGGAAGCTGGTTTTCATTAGTAATGTGTGTAAGCTTCTTGCTACATGGAGTACCATTTACTACACCCTTGGAGAGTCCACAACAACAAAGACTCTTTGAAGTGCTGCAATACAAATAACAGATAATAGATACTGATTGATAACAGTATCCAAGTCCTCATTCCCACCACGTCAGTATTCTTATTGTAGTTCACAAATGTTTGCTTTATCCAACTGAATCAAATAGAAAACATCTCGAAGCAACAGAAACAACATACAACCTATTAATTAAACATCCAAAGGTCATTCATTTGTTAAGAAAGTGGATTTCTAGTGGATAATTCACCTCGGCCGCTCTCAGCTTGCCCATTCCATGGTTTTCAACCAGAACCTACAAAGTAAGATATTCTCAACTCTGAATCCGTGCCGTTTTTTCCTCTTCCAGGACAATTTTGGTGTCTATGAGACAAACGAAAAGGAAGTGAAGAGGAAAACGGATCTCCACAAAATTACCTTTATATTAGAGGTACAGGAAACATTTTTCCTGAGATGGTCATGAACACAGGCACAAGCCCATTCCCATGGCAATCTTTACGCTGTCCCGGGTGGGACAACATTAGCCGGAGTGATACGATCACCAACTGTGAACCAGAAAATAACTTCTAATTTTGCATCTCAAATCAGCTCTTTGCTAGTTGAGCTTCCTCATTTCCCCAACCTATACAATGCAGATATCTTAATAGAAACCTATTTCATGGCTGTGGAGGTTGCTATTCGGTTGCAACACCAGTGAACACAGTATTGCTTTCAGCAAAACACTAAGTCATAGGGTTTTTTCATTAAAACACTTCGAAAATGAAAAAGTATTTTCATTATTAGGTACCAAGGTACCATCTAAAGTAACAACAAAACTGGAATCTGCACTTTAAAAGAGGCAAATTAACAAAGGGATGTGAAAATATGAAGTTGCGATGAACACTGCAGGATGCATATAAAATGTTCAGGCTTTCTGAAAATATCTGATGTTTCTTTCCTTTTCAGTGGGAGCTGGCTGATGTATAACACCACATTACGTCAACAGATAAAAATCTTGAGGGTATTGGTTTGGGGGTTTAATAGCATTTAGTGAAACAAAAGGCAAGTTTTTCCGGAATGCACCGTCTGCCCTCTCAGCTCTCAAAATAAATCAATGAAGACATTCTTTTCAAAACCTAGAAAGCGCCAGTGAAGTCACAGGCCATTTCAGCAGGTTCCTATGGATATAAAAAAGATTGGTGCACAGCAATTTATCTCCTTTAGTGGGAACTATGGAAGATCTGTTGTATTTGTCCCACCACAGGAACCGGGGGAAGCTTCGCTCATTACTCAGCGGGGCACCTTAAATCATCTAAACAATATGTTAATGAATCATTATCAGAGGAATTGAATGGTTCTTCTAAGTCTGTCACTCTCTATTTGGGTCAAAATCTCCCTGTTAAGTTTGTCACCCTTCCCTGTGTCCCATGTCACCACAATTACCGTCTGCACTACCTGCCTCCCAATGTGGTGGGTTCCTCCTCCCCTTCCCCTGTTGGACCTGCTGGAAAAGCCGTAAGAAAATCCTCCAAGATTCATTTCCATGTATATCTGAGATAGCTCTTGGGCCAGCTCTTTGATCTCTGTCTGTACAGCTTCTACCCTAGTGCTCATGATCAGATAATCCCCTTGAGTGCCAACATCATCATAATAACGAACAACATACCACTGACCACTGAGTTGCCGTATAAAGACAGTGTTTTCCATCAGCAAAAGCCTCTTTCCCCCATGGTTTCAACATCCGATGAACCTTTCCAATTTACTTATATAGTCTCCATTACCATGGTAACTGAACATGTCACAGTCTTCACTGTACTTATCCTCACAACACAACCGCGAAATACGGGAGCACAAGAATTCAGCGGGTAGATGCCCGGATGACTGGTTTGCACTTCAAATCCTGCCACTTTGAATTCAGTGCTATTGTCCTCCATGCTAACTAGATTAAAACCCAGTTTGAATGCATATATGGCTCCTATAAATAGATTTTTTTCCCATTTGCTCTGAAGTCACTAACTGGGGTACATACTCAGAGGTCCAAGCAAGCTCCTCTAATCCAGACCAAAGTCCAGCACACAATAATCCTCTCTTAAAACTGCAGTTCATAAGTACTAGATGAAAGATGAGTGCATGTCTGCCTAGCTGCATTCCCATAATAGTCATTTGCTGAGCAGAAATACCCAGAGAAATGTGAAATGAGCTTCCATTTCCCCTTGCCGGCCAATCCACCTGTCTGCCCCACGTCCTGCTGCATCTCAAGACGTTCTAACGCTGAGGCACAACAGCATTTATGCCAAACCAGCCATTCCAGCTCAACTCCGAGCTGTGACAAGAATAGTCAATGACTAATGAACCCTTCTCCAAAACACTGGCTCGTTAAGAGTGTGTCCTCATTAAAAGGGGCAAATTTACCATCAACAATTGCATCCCTTCTGCACAGACGTCAGCAGCAGCTGAACAGAACATTCAACATTTCCCCTCTGCTGTGCAGTAGACGGGAACACGGGATGTTCCAGGATTTTAACTGAACACACTATGTGGACACCGGATCCAAACACAACGGGCTCTTTACCCCTCATTTGGTATATGGATCATCCCACCCGCCTATTCTGACATTGTGAGCCCCTCCGCATTAGACAATCGGGATACTCGCGTACTTTTAGAAACTCCATCAGGCAAGCAATCTGAATATTTGAGCATGTTTGATACCATTGAGCAATGAGGCTTCCAAATCCATTTTACAAGTGAGTCTTGGGCGCTGAAGTCCCTGCACCGAGTGTCTGAACCCACGGACCCCAAAGTCCTTTCCTGTGCTCTACAAAAGGCGTTGGACGTGCAAATCCACCCGGATTATCGCAATACTACTGACACTACTGCGAGAGGCGCTTGCCAGTTGATTTATTGTACATGAATATAACAAGGCTTTCAATTATATTCAGTCTTTAAGGAAAAGTGAGATTGAAGAGTCAAGCCTACCCAAATTATTAAAGATAGATAAGTATATAACCTAGTTCCAAAACCCCCTGAAATGAAGACTCTATTAAATTAATGCTTTATCCACATGATGGCTCTTCTACAAACCGTAACAATATAAATAATATAAAGGGGCTATTCTATAAGGAAGAATAAACTCCATTTATTCTTTTTCTTCCCTACTTTTGCTTTAAATGTACGTGTTCAGATGATACAGCTCAAAGCTGCTTCATTTCCAGCTTCCCCTTTCTGTACATTATCTGGTTTCTTTTTCTGCAGTTGCCATAAAAAAATACGTGACTCAGAGAAAAAAAAAAATAGATGGATATATATTCTATCACCCTACAGTACAAAATAATTATAGCATTCCCTACTGAGTGACGGGCTCGGATAAAAGCCTCAAAGCCTATTTAATCACATAAATTTCTATTAGCTTTTAAACAACAGGTGCCGCTGTGGCCAAATTCGGCTGCCCTGCCCGGCCGTGCCCTGCACGATGTCAGCAGAGACGGAGATCGGCATTAAAAGCTTAACGATGCAGCTCATTTAACTACTGAAGTCAATGAGGCTACTCACATGTGTAAATGCTCACCAGTACCAGTCAAACGTCTATAATTTGGCTCCCTAAATAGTCATCGCTTTTGTTTTTCACACCCAAACAGAAAGAAACAGATGCAGGTCAACAATTTGTGAAGGGGCCTCCGCTCCGCAGCTTTTCATTATTTCATGCCCAAACACGACAGTGCCATCCCCACCCCAGTAAAAGCCGATGGACTTGCAGCACCTCTGCAGATGCACAAACTACACAAATCCCAGATTTCCCTTTTCCGAGTGCCCCGTTCCAGCTGTTGGGTAACACAAGCACATCTGGACAGGCCTGATTTAGGACGAGTCCCACTGCAGAGCACTTATTAACAATGGGAGAGATTCCAAGACTTCCAGCCTCTTTTGCTCCCCCATTTCATTCTTTATCACTCGACATTACGGCCCCACATTCCGCAGCCAAACAACAAATCCATGGGCCACAGTACAGCCATGAGCTCACCAGGGGCTCCGGCACCACCACCCTCCTGTTTTCAGGGCTGAAAAGAGAATTTAACCTCTTTAAAGCAGTCCAGCTTTTTTGGACCTTCTCCCACTTGGCATCATCATATGCATTCTGCATATGCCTGAGCCATGAATTTTCAGAGAGACGAATAAACCAGGTTTTTATGCAAGTTTTATGCATATCTGAATTTTCTCCCCCCCAAAAGCCTTCATTCTTCTTCTCTTGAAAGCTCTGCCAAACTTAGGTGCTATTTCTGGTTAGCAATTAGCAAAAGAATCAGTCCCAAAAATACTGCCGTTACCAAGCAGCAGGGTTTAGGAAAGAGGGGAAAAAAAAAATAAAATAATAAAAAAAGAAACACATGCCATAGCCCACTGGCATTTGACGTTCTTTCAGAGACGAGCAGGATTTCACATCACATGCTGTGCTTTAATTTGAGAACCCACTTCTAATTGTGCGCTCCTTTTCCTCTGCGCCACAATTACATCCGATCGTGTTCTCGGATCTGCCCGATTTCCCGATCCCTGGCACATCCAGCTCATTGACCACCTGCATCTGCCGTCATCTGACGCGCGGGGTGACCGAACGGCTCTTTTTCTTCAAGTTCTCCAAGTCGTAAGGACAGCAAATCGCTGTCACACCGAGTCCGCATCTGCAGCTCGCGAGCACTTCGTGGTGAAAATCATCATTATTATCCCCGCTTTACAAGCGGGAAATGCGTATCTGAAGAAATATGATTACTCGCTCAAGGTCCGTGGATCAGGGGTAAAGACAAGACATGAAACCAAGGATTCCTGAATTCCAGTCGAACATTCATCAGGACTTCGTGACGACGCAGTATCAAAGCAGATGATATACAGTCACTGCTGATTGCATTTACCACTGACTGCAGGACACACTGTCTGTCTAGCGATACCTTACTGCCTTGGAAAGCCACGCTTTGCCTCTGCGACTTAGAGCGGAGAGAAAAAGAAAAGGGAATATGTGCAAAATGCATGATGTCAGAAACAACGACGAAATTCAGAAGCGCTTTCTCGCGCTAACAACTTTGTGTAATTCTTTGTTAGCTTATACCACAAGTAAATTGCTCTCCGGTCTAATTCTGGCAAACAGGGATGGAAATGGAGCCCAGGAACTGTCTAATTCGTACCTCGGTTGTGCCAGAGATAGATGGCTCTGCCTCCTTCTGCTATTTATTCATTAGCACGGGGAACAGGTATTCCCAGGCACCCTTTATCTATCCATAGGGTTAAATGGCCTTACAAGCTCGGGGGCATTGTCCCTGCCAGCCATGGAGTGCTCTGTGCCAGCTGCACCGCTGCTTTTAGTCCATAGATTCATAAGGAAAAAAGAAACTCGCTGCCTTTGTAAAGATTCTGCAGAACTGTGCTGCATTTCAGACCGATTCAGACTTATTTCCCTCCTGGAATGATGAGCACACCGGAATCAGTCAGGACATGGGAGGAAAAGCGCAACAATTAGCAGGTGGATGGATACCCAAGCCATTTGTTTTCTACAGGAATTAATTACTTGAGAGGGGATGCACCTAAGAACAGAAATACTCAGTTTAAGTACATGGGGATGGCACGTAGGACATGGAGGATGGAATGGTAGAAGCAAGTTCAGCAGAATCGCCAACTGCACATCCAAGAAAACCAATGACAAGGAAAAAAAGTGTGATATGGCATCACAGAATATGATAGAGAATAAATAATCCTGCATAGAACTGGGGAGAGAAAGGTGCACGTGAGGAGGTGACCAAGAGGAGTTCTCACATCAGGCCGTAAGTTTCCTTAGACAAGTTATAAAAGTGAGCCTGCGAGCACGCAGTTTTAGCTTATTATTCCATACAAATGGAGACACAGTACAGACTGCAGGAACTCAGGTGATGTCAAAGGTGATGGAAAACCATTAATCCCCATTCAGCGACTATCTGGATGCTTTTCAACATCTGTGAACGCTGCTGTTGCTCCATGGTGCACTTGACTGCCTCCAAGTATAGGGTTTATGTCGCAGCCACGGCCAGAAAAACATCGGACAAAAGATTTGTTATAGTTTTATATATAAGTGCAAAAGTGAGATGATACATATAGAAGAAAAGTACTCTCAGGACAAATAGAGTCTCTTCTAAAGATATTCTTTCAGAAACATTCGAGGTTAAGTACTTTGTTTTGCTGTTACCGGGCTGGGAGCAGAAAGTGTTTTCAGCATACAAATGACTTCAGAAAAAATAAAGACTGTCCCTTCGTATTTGCACAGCGCTCAAGAGACTGGAGTCGTATCAGTTGGAAACTCAATGCTTCTGTAATCTAAATTAGGAGCTATAGCAATTATATTTCAGCTGCTGAAAACCATATGCAGCTAATCTGCCCTATTGCTCGTGTTCTTCAGGATTTATAGGTTAGAATTTAACTATTTGCGTGACTAATAACTGATTAAGCGTCACGTCTAATAACATATTTTAAGTTGAAGGAGCTCGACGTAGTTTCCAACATAGCGCAGGAGCAGAGAACACTCGTACATCCGCAAATCCTGCAGATCCCACCTGCAGAGACCCCACCAGCCTCACACTCCGGGTTCTTTTCAGAGAACTAAAACCACTTCAGATCCTCCTCACGTCTCCAGCAGTTCATCCAGAGGAATTCTTCTGCAACTTGAAAGCGCACGATAAATGAGAGCTACAAAGTATTTTTCAACACCATTAACTAGAATTAGCCCAGTCAAGCCACTGCACATTGACTGCATATATTTTTCATACATAAAAAGCAGAGGGTGGGTAGAAGTAATGCTTGGGATATGCCATGCGGTATAATTTTAGTTGTTTTGATGTAGAAGGAACAAAAAAATAGAATTAATTCGAAGGATGATATTTTAGGCTGCGTTGCTGTGCGTGAATCCAAGCGCAGCAAGTTCCTCTAAAAATAAGTCTATGCAGAAGAAATTAAAAGAACAAAAAGGAAAGGTTGGAGGTGTGATGAAATGACTAATGGGTCTATATAACAAGTGAGCAGCTCACTGCTCAGCTTCATCGTACATGTGGCTGTTATTTTTGTCAGTGGATTTTATGCAACCAGCATTGCAGTTGAGAAGTCAATGCTGATTATTAATTTGTGTCTCAAGAACCTTGCTTCGTTTTAGGTATTTCAATTACTACATTTTTATTACCGGAATAACGACGAGTACAGATTATTATTGTATTACCACGTATGCATCAACCAGCTTTGACTTATGTTCCTATTCCAATCTATCTATTGCCTTGGTAAAATATTTTGAAAATAAGTCCTGAGAGGCAGTTCTGTATGTGTAAAACACCCACTATAGTGCAGAAAAGGACTGGCCACCGTTCCCAGGACCGTTCATACAAACTGGATTGCACCCGAAACGTTCGAACGACACCAAATAAACCAGCACTTCAGCATTTATCTCAGCTGTAAATTTTCAGCCACTCTAAACCTCCCCTCTGCTCCTATGAAATAAAAGGTAAAGGCCAGAAACCAGTTTAAATAGTGGCCTCTGTTCCAAGTGGCTTGGTCTGGCCTGAATACATATTCAAAATCCAACCCTTTCACCGAGATACACTTTGATGAAAATTTGAGTGAGAAGCTCACGTTATTGTTTGTAAAACAGCAAAAAGCAGGATGACAGAAAGTAAACCCAACCTGTGCAGTACCTGCTTCCAGCGCCGGACGGTTCAATGGAGAAAGCAAAGACAATTTAAACGAAGAACAGCAAAACGAGCACCCCATTATTTCCACCATTCATCAGGTTCGCTCTGAGGCTTTTTGGTGGTTTTACAGCGCCCAGGACACACGGATACGCAGAGCAGAGCAGCTCCCTGCGATGTTTGACACGTTATCTGTTCCAGCGAGCACAGAACACTTATTAACAAGTGCTGGTACCTTGAAGGACAGAGATAGCTTCACTCTTCTTTTAAACTACCTCATTATTTTAAGGCAAGCTTTTTACATGGAGAAGCATTACAGAAGTGAGATTAGTTTGCAAGGGACTCAATTACAAATCAAGCCTAGAAAGGAAGGATTTGAGGTTAAAACCGGCAAGCTAGAATTGTAAGTATTTCCCAATCATAGCAAGCGTGTATTAGAGAGTCCATGTGAGTATAACACCAGGATCCTTGGGTTCTCCTCACAATGCTTGGAAATTGTGTATGACTTAATGGCCCAGAAAAGGGGTCACATCATCTTCCCCCCCCAACTCTAGAAAATAATGGACTTTTCTGTTGCTTTCTGATCTTCTAGCCCCCGAGCACTATTCCCATATTCTCAGTTACACACTATTCCGATACAAGTCACATTACGACTCAGCCTTGTTCTGCAACCCAAAGTAAAGACAACGTGTTCACTTCAGGAGAAGTTTTTATCTACTATGGTATCCAAATTAAGCCTTTTCTTTATGACAGCGTTGTCATAAACAACTAAAACTGCAAAAATGTACTTATTTTATCCTACACGCAACACTGCACAACGATTGTCAGAAGCTCCTTGATTTACTGGCAGAGAAGATTGTGCTCAGTCCCAGCCAAATGCTTTTTCTTTTTAAATAGTATCTGGTTTGCCCACTGCCCCTTTGGCACAGTTTATTCTACAAAGCTTAATGCTACTATACTCTGGCCTAGGTCACTTCAAGTGCTTAATTTTTTATAATTTTAAAATTTCTTTTATCATACATCTTGACCTTCCAGCCCTTGTGATCTAGTTTATGTCCTTGAACATCAGACTTGGCATCCCTACCAAAAATCAAGACTTCATCGAACAACCATTTTAATCCTGAGTATCCACATTAATCACATACACGCCCGTTGAAAATACATTATTTTTACACCTTGTTGCTTCCTTGATTTCAAAGCCATCTCGCAGCCGTGAGTTCCGAAAGAACGACCTTACGTTACATAACATGAAAAAACCACAGTGAAAAGCTTTTGTTTTAAACGCCTCTTGTCAGCTTCTCGAAAGATTCCATTATTCTTTGGGCTTTTAAGAGAAATCCAAGTACTACACAAGGCTTTAACTGCCCTCCTTGATGAGCACAGACGTGTCGTTAATTCAGAGCATCACAAATTATCTGTCAGCTGAAGAACTGATGTTGATGTCAGATCTAGCATGTTATAATTTTTAAAGCAAATTAGATGATACAAAAACCTTTCTATACCCTATCTGGATTTTATACATTTTCTACGTTATTTTATACCCTTCCTATGTTAGTTTATAAGTGATTTATCATAATTAACATGTGGCGTGTGTTAAATATGACTCAGTCCGAACGTAGGATCTTTTCATGTGCAGTAAGCCCAGGTAACAGATGAAGGTACAGCAAAACCTCATATTTTATTTATTGGTGAATAGGAATGAATTTGTGTGCTGAACTGTAAAGGATCAAATTAGGTCATTTCAAATACACCGCCGAACTCAAGCCACACAGAACAGCTCCCAATTTCTTTGGGAAGCAATGATGATCTTTACCTACAGCCATTTCCTTCTGATTTTTGTGTACAATACCCAACCCAGCAGTTCCACGCAGATGATAACAGATCATTTACAGCCTTCCCTCAAGTGACTAATGGAATCAACTCATTCAGCACCGATAGCACTGAAAATAAACCGGATCGATGGAGTAGAAAGAATGGAGCTCTATAATCAGATTATTGGAGCCCAGGCATTGCAGAGAGGCCACCTTTCTTTTAAACCAGTCTAAACTTCGGTCACAATCCATCCAAGAAGAGAACGGGACCAAGGCAACAATTTGCTACTTCTTTTTCAGAAATAAGTGCTATTGTGACCAAGCGGGAAATCACGGGCTCGTCAGGAACATCTGAGGGTGGATAAAAAGTGTTATTTCTTAAAAAAAAGTTTCCTTTCAAATAAAAGCAACTATTTGTCCTTAAAAAACGTAATGGCTGGCACTGAAAAACACCAACCCAAGCACAGGCTGGGAAAGAGCCTTTTGCGCTGGATCATTCGATACAACAGCACTCCAATTACATCAGATTCAAGTACCAAAGAGCAATAATGCCATTTGGACAATAAAATCTTGCTGTAGCCTCATAAACACAACTTCGACATCTACCTCCAAATATTTTTAAATCTCTCTCTCTATAAATTGTATTCTCATACATGCATTATATTTCAAATGAGAAAGAAGATGAGGTTTTGTTTTCCCTCTGCAGTTGAGCCCAGAACTGATTAATTGCAGTTCAATGTGCACACCGGGGCTGTCACTGTATTTTGGGGGTTTCACGCCATTTTTCCAACAATCCTGACCCGTGTTGACCGGGCTGCGTGCAAGGTACGTCTTGCAATTTATTAATCTGATCTAATTCACCTATTAAGAGACCCTAATAAAAATGATCTGTTTGATGACTGAATGCAACAGATGAGATGTCGATGCGATGCCAACGAGTGATTTGCAACCGCATCCTCGCTGGGCATCCATTCCACTTCTGGAAATGGAATCAGAGATTATATCTATTAAAAAAAAGGGCAATGTTTTGCACAAGAAAAGAGTCTTTTTGACCATGATTAATCTGTAAACCAGCTGTGTTCTGCCTGTGCACTGTATCTGACCTCATTATGGTCGTGTGCGCGGAATAGGTTTGATTGAAGCGGCACATTAAATAAACAGGAACGCGTTCTGGCCGCCTGATAGCGATGAAATACGTGGGCTCTAATCATGCTCACTTATGGATCTTTACTCAGAACATTTGACCTCACCTCAGACTCCTCAGAAATGTTCAAACGGTGCTTGTTGAACAGGTTTTTTGTTCACACGAGGATGGTCAGAACTTCAGGACCAGAGATGGAAAAGAAAAAGCACCAAATGTGTTTGACACCCATCACCCTCACAAGTTGGGTACATGCACAATTTACCTGTTTATTCTATGTTATCTCATGTTGTTATTCCCCGAGGGATGTTGAGATGAATTGGGTTGGTTTTCCCCTTCACATCTTTAGAAATAGTCATGAGAAGAAGGTACTAAAGGAATGGCCTGATTTTTAAATCATGGCTTCAATAGTTCCAAACACCATCAACTACCGAACAAATCCAACCCCCCATCCCAAAAGATATCATGGGGAGCATGGGGTTACTAGAATAAAACAGGTCTAGATACAAAATTGAACCTGAATTTCTTAATTCTAAGTAGTATTCTCTGGGGAATTGTTTTCTTCTTTAAGGGATTTGATTTTTCATAATTATTCTCTGTTCCAATATTGGAATAACTGCGAAACTTCATGAAGTAAAAAAAATCTTTAAGCTGTGAATGCTGAGCTCACTTTTTAAAAATCATAACATTCACACAGAATAATAAACAACCTTTCAAGTGGAAAAGTATTTTCTTATTAAGTGCAGATTAACAGTGGGAATTTTTTTTTCATTGTTTTGATTGCCTGGTTAGTGGCGTATAAAGTTAAATATAGTGTGTTGTAACAGCAAGCTTTGCTTACGACAAATAAAAAATAATCTCTTTGCAACGCTAGCAACATTAAATATCATTCTATAAATCACCTCCATACCAGCCATGTCTCTTTCCGAACACTTGGCAACACTGAAGAGGATGTTTCTTGCAAAAAAATCCGAGATCTATTGTACCTAAGGAAGATCCAAGAGCAATACCCATAATTTCCAGTGTTCGGTGATAATGTTTGATATTCCTAATTAACCATGAGAAATCCCCTTGAACAGTCTCTTCCCATCTCCCAAGCCTGAGTCAGAACATATGGAAAGCTCAGCCCATGCGACTGGAGGATGGTACTGAACAGATTTTTCCCAAAACCTGTTGGAGGGTTGTCGCGTTTCCTATCGCTGCTGGAACAGAACGGTAAGTGGAGAAAATTAAAACCCCTGGTAACGATTACAGTGTTCCCAACGCCATCCTGAGGCACCGAGCAGCACATCTGCATCTTCTGGAACGCAGCCTGCCCATTATAGCAGATTTATAGAGGGTCCCTTTCTGTTCCCTTTCCTTAAAGGGAAAAAAGAATTCTAAGTGTTCTTTAAAGGAATTTACAATTCCTGTTCTTGTAACAACTATCCTCCGCAGCCTTGGAAAAGGACCTAAATCCAGTAAGTCTGAATTGACACATGCAAGCTTTCCAACACCCTTTGCCTTTTTCTTCATTTAATTCCATTCTCCTCTCCTGCTTGTAGAGACACCGGACTTGCCCGCTCTCCATCAACGACCAGTCCTGCAATATTAACAGCACCCATTTTTGGCCCATTATTCAGCCAAAGTTGACCCCACCTGACTCCATTTGTTTCTTCCTCCGGTTCACCCGTAAATGCTACGGATGGTTTGGGGGTTGGTTTTGGTTCGGAGGGGGTTTTTTTTGCCTTGCTTTGTTTTTTTTTAAGCTGGCTTAGAACCAAACCACCTCTGACACTGAGCCAGGGATCGATACGGCAAACACAGAACCCCAACATGGACAAGAAACGTAACCCCAAGGGACACAAAGGGAATCTCTTCATTCACAGCTGCAGATCACCACAAATATGTGCTCAAGACTTATTTTTTCATTAGCAACTAGAAGAATATATCCCACAGTCTCTCTCACCAAATACAGGAGGATTTTGGCCCCTGCACTGGCCGTAGTCACCGCAGCAGCAGCTGTGACAACATCTGATTTATTTTATTCATGTTATGCATTGGCCTTAGACTTTGAGCTCAGTTTTAGCGCTATAAAAACAGGATGTTAATCATTATCTTTCTGACAGAACATATATTTCAGCTTTTTTCTTCCTCCTCCTCTATAAAGGACATCACATCAAACAAAGGAAAAACAAAGAGCGTGTCCTTTACCAGCCGAGTTGAAGCAGCGGTGACTAAAAGGTGGCCAAAGCAATGACAGTTCTTGCACCACAAAGAGCTGCGGCAGGGATGTCAAATCCTGAGCAAGGAGCAGGAACGAGAGCCCGGCGAAGCGAAAAGGCAGAACTAGGCCCTCACTGCTGCGTTCTTGTTAAATCTAAATAAATCACTTCAGACCAAGTTAGGAACTGTGTTTGGTTTGCAATGCGGGTTACAGAGAAATCCGTATCAGGAGCTAGACTTAATTATAATTACAAGGTAACTGGTACGTACATAAATAATGAATCCTGTGTCACCCACTGCCCAGCTCCAGTTGCTGCTCAGAACGTTGCATTATTCTAAGGCCCAATTACCAGCTGCCCCTCGATTCCCACTCAAATAACGTCAAAAATCCTGCCTGGGCACTCTCTGTATACTCAAGTTCTCTCAATTTTGCTGTTGGTAAGCAATTTCAGTTCTTTTTCTCTTCTGTGATTCAAGCTGAGATAGAACCCTGAAATGCTAATATAACAAAAGGAATAATTTCACTCACCCCTCAATAAATGATAACCCAGCCCAGGCTTCAGTAAAATCTCTATTTTGTTGTTGTGGTTATTATTCTGCTGTCTCCTACTCAAGATGGATGCTTTTGTGTTGTTTGTACTCTGATTTTGTAAATGCTCATCCTTTTAGTGATGTTTTTTTGATAACACAATGACAGAACCAAAAAGAATAAGCAATGAAGGGAATATGAGGTACAAGAGAAGGTGCAAAACTGATGGTCTGACCAATACCTACAGTCAGCAATGACAAATTAGATCTGTATTTTAGTTGGTAAACGTGTTAACTGGCTTCTCTAGCTTCTGAAATGTAACTTGTTTATCATTTCAACAGCACAGGAGTTTTCTCGTTCATACACCTGGGACACAACACGCAAATGACGGTTTATATTCAGCAAAGACGAGTTGCGGTAACAGTTCATGAGCAGCTAGTAGGGAAATCAAGTTTTGCATTCCTTCCTCAAAGGAAGTAAATATAGCTAAAAAACATCCAACAGGCATTGGCTTCAGCTTCAAAAATCACAGAATCCTGTCCATTGAAGCAAGGACAGGCAGGTAATCGATTCCCTTCCACATAAATTCCTTTCACCGAATTCCCTACTGGACTATTACTGTTCCTCTACTCACTTCAAATGGAATATTGGTTCCACTAAAACCGACCAAAAAAACTTCTTCGACACACGATTTCATTTTGTCTTCGGCTTCTGCACACCCAGGAAACACATGTGGATAATCTTGTCAAAGGAGAAGCTTCTCTTCACCAAGTAACTTACAGGCTAAATAATCAAAACAAGGCAGGGAAAGGAAATCAGAACAGTCAGTCTGAATTTTGTTACTGTTAAATAACTAGAATCCCTAAAAATCCAGCAACTGTGGCATCTAAATTTTAGCCTATTCTAAAGATATTATTAACTTCATATTTGACTAGGAGAGGATAGAAAAAAAATGCAAATTATTATCTTTAGCACAAATTTTCATCAAAAGCACAAGTTTTTAACCAGCTCTCATTAGTATCCACGACAGATGCATATAATAGTGCATTTCCATATGTAGAAGAAAGAAATAAGCACAATTACTTTCATCTCATAGCTAAGGAAATTAAAAGCATCCATTTCTTTAATTTAACTTGGCCAGAATAAGCCCTTTGTAATATTCCCATGATCATTTTGAGACTACTGCTGTAAGTGGAAGAAACAAAGCGTGCCTATGCATACATCAGAACACGGGGAGGTTTTTTCTTGTTACTAATTAGAAGGCACTCGGATTTAATAGCTACAACAACCATTAAGGAGCACAAAACTAAGATAAAGTCAATTTAGGTTTAGACAAGACTAGACAGTCTATGCAAAAGCCAGGAACAGGTCTCAGATCTTCTCAAATATCCAATTTGGCAACAGGCTATAAACTGTGCTTAATCTTAAAAATATTTATCAGTTGCCCAATCATCTGTTAGTCTCTGGTTGTCAAGGAAACAGGCAGTTATGAACATCATCTTCATTTCTGAACATCTTTCGCAGACACACCGTGCCCAAAACCCAACCCCGTGACTGCGACACAGGGCACCAGTTGGCCCTGGTGACACTTTGGTGACACCACGACTGTTGTCACCACCCCAGCACCACTTGGGGTTTGTGGGGAATCTACTCCCCTCCTGATGAAACACAGAATGTTCAGCCAGAGCTTCTAGTCCATCAAAACTCGCTCCCTAAAGGCAAACGAGCTGACACCTCCAAGTGCTCATTTGTCACACTCAAATCCTACTTTTTGGACACTAAACAGCAAGTTTTCCACCCACAACCTTCAGAGAACTTGGTGACAGCCAAAACCTGCCCTGGCTTCTCATTCTGGGATTCCAGAAGCCATTCCATTAGCTTGGAATTTTCATTTTAATTCCTAAAGGAACTACCCAGGCACAGACCCATCCTCATCCTTACTTCTGGACAAGTCTCATACGTGAGAGCTGCTTTGAGGATTAATTAATGCCTTTTTCTCTGAAATTCTTCGAAGATCAGACAGCTAACTACACCTGTATGGAACAAACATGAATTCTGCAATCGCATCAGACACATTTATTTCTGAGGCGTGTATGCCCTTCCTTTTAGTTTCTCAATAAAATCTTTTTTTAAATGGAATACCACTAAAACCACTCAGTGTCAAACTGGGGAGAACAATTCTGGAAAGTATCTTCCAGGCAGATATTTATAAATTCACTGCATTTGACAAAAAAAAACGAGCATTTTCTGATACTCACTGCAAAGAACGCAGAACCCCAGCCAGGTGCTGTGGTTCCCCAACCAGTGCTGTGCCCACCATAATAATCCCTGGAGCTTTCACACACTATCATTCTGCATATCTGTGTTTTCACCTCCTCTTCTTTAAAATAGAGAAGAAAAATGACAAGATGAAGAAACGAGAGACTTCCTTGCACATCTATTACCCTTCACCTTCTGTTCCATCTGCATTCGACACAGAAAATTCAAGTGGTAATTTTAGTGTGTGGCTTTGAAAAGCAGAGCAAATTAAGAGCAACTGTTAACCGCAAGTGTGAATATGGCAGACAGGAGAGGAGGTCCCATAAGAAATACATATATAGCAGCATTTTCCATAAAGGGACAACCTCATTTCACACAGTGATTTAAGAGCCAGGGCCTTTCAGCTCCATCATACAAATGCAGGTAGATCAGCTGAGGCCACAGGAAACTCTACAAGCAAGAAGACGAAAAATAATGGACCAAATAAGACAGGAAACTTCTTCCTCGTGATCTGAGACAGGCTTAAACATGAAGAATGAAATTTTAGATCTGTGCGTGTTTTTAAAACGTTACCTGTAACATGTTCAGTTATTCTTGGGCAGTCCTCTCTAAAGCAAGGAAATCTCAGTCTACAGATACCACGTGGCACCAACTTTCACAGGTTTCTTTCCGTGAAAAAAAGGGTTTTTTTCTGATTTCTTTTTTTCTTTCCAGTTTCCTATCTTTCAGTTCCATTATCTTCTAATTTTTGAGTAATGAGGCAGAGGAGAAGCTCCAAACAACTCTTCCGCACCATCAGTCATTACTGAAAATACTTTAATTATGCTTCATCTTAGTCACCTCTTCTCTGAGATTAAACACTTCCAACCTCACTCGTGCTCCAAAAAATGCTGGGAAAGCAACAACAATTAAAGAACAAATACGAATACAGAGCCATTTGCAGAAGAAGTACGGATTATACTCGACTCCTGGTGTATCTCTCGATCTATATATTGTCAGGCATGGGGGCTATTTGCAAAGAGCTTGTGAAAGCAGCAGCTCGGGGCCTGGACAAGGCCGGGGATGGAGCTCAATGGGCCCCTCTGTTCCTAAAGTGCTGGCGGTGGGAACACCCCCATGTCACAGCGGGAAACACTGACCTGTTTTAGAGAGAAAAGAACAGCAATTCTGGGGACTTACGCAGCTACCGTGACACTGCAAGAAATTGTTATGGCCTAATTAGTGAAAAGGCGTTGTCTGAGGGAATGGGTTTCAAGAAATCTGCATTTCGTTCCCATACAATCACACGGACTGGATTCACTCGACACGCTCCTTGATCACAGGCCTATCGTTTATTACTCCTCTCTGTATCCATTTCCCTTCTCACCAGTTTGTTCCTTCTCTTTACAGCAGTTCCCACTAAGGTCAATGGTATTAACGTAACCTCGCACAACAAAGTCTCATACGCAACTGGGCCTGGAGGTGCTGCTGCAATATCAATAATCACAAACCAGCCTCAAATGACTAAAGAAATTGATTACGCAGAATATAAAGGATACATTTTACTGTCATTACGGCAAAGAGAGATCAACTACAACCACAACACCTGGGATTATTTTGCAAACAAATTCACGACAGTAAGAGGAAAAAGGAAAATTTGCTGGATAATTTATTCACAAGGAATAATTCCTCCAGCTTTAACGGTAATACATAATTACATACCATGATGGAGTATTATGTATTAGTTGGGGTACTAATTAGTTAATGTTTGTACAGCTTCCTGAAGATGTAATGTGCTTAAGCATTATTATTAACTAAGGAGCATTCAGTTTTAAATTATTTTTACCATAACTCAGAGCAGTATCACCTACACTCTTTCCAAGAGTTGAACATGGTGTCTGCTGATCCTTTGTCAAGAAGTCAAATTCACGGCACAAATTAGGTACTCCAAGTATTAACAGCTTCCTTGTTGCTGAGCAGATTGGAAGCGAGATGATTTATTGCCATTTGCAAGGATCCTGCTTTGAAATAGAGGTGGGACTTTATCTGACACACACGAGATGGCAGAAGCCAAAGCTTATCGGGTAAAATCAGACCGAATCTTGATTTCACAGAACAGCAGAAACTTCCAGGGGCTCCCAAGCATTACAGCAGATGCTTGGTACCTCTGATAACTCAAGGACCGATGCCAGACAGGTGCCTTATATTGATATTCCTTAACTATTCAAAAGCCATTAGATATAGCTGTACTTGCACAAGCTTCTAATTTAATAAAATTTCCACTATATGCAAGGCAAATACAACTTAGCCGTAAACATCACAGGTTAATATACTCCGAACAACCATGCCAGATAGCGCATGGCTTTCATTTTTGAGACAAGTAGTAAACCTAGTGGAAATTTTCCATGTCAGAGTAGCCCACTATCATTTGCAAGACACTGTATCGATATTCATAGCTGCCAATCTCAGTGCAGAGTACACTAATGGAAGCAAACACATCTGCACTTTGATGCTTAAAGAAAGGAGGATTATTTTTCATGAGCAGTTTCATCAAAAAACATCTACTTTCTTTCAAAATTTTCAGTATTTGCATTTTTTCATAGTTCTAGGCCCCAGGTCAATGATCCATGAAAGAGTGCATATCCATTTTTATGCAAAATCCACAGAAAACATGGATCATTTCTCATCTGCAAAGGCCAAGCGCTTCAACTCCTGCCTCTGAACTTCTGCTGGAGCATCTCACACTAAAAATCTTGGGGAATGAGGGGTCGGGACCTCACAGGTGCCTTTGCCACATGCAACTCATGGCCCAAGGAAATGTTGAATAAAGACAATTGCTACACTCAGCTTTTTGTTGCATAAAGTGTTCTGGTGTCCGTTTACGAAGTCAGAGAGAAGAGTCATTACACAACTTGCAATCACATTCAGTTCCTGACAGTCTATTTGTGTACATACATTACTCTTGACAGATGCTAAAATGAATGTTTCCTAAATCAAGTGCAGTGTGAAAATGAAAATCAAATATTTTACGTCTAGATGAGTCATTGCTATTAATGTGTATCTGGATTCTTCTGAGGGTCTAACTGCACAATCTTATCCCGGTGTGTATTTTTTTTTTATTCATATGTGAAACTACCAGAACTGAGGGGTGGATTGTGCTGTTTGGAGTTCAGGTTTCGATGCCAACACGCAAACGTGCTGGTTTGGTGCAGCTGAGAGCGACCGGGTGCATCGGCGCTCTGGGTGCGGAGCCGTGCAGTTTAAACGATGCAAAGGATGAGTAACGGCCATAAGCTCCAAGATAGAGATGAGCTGGCACATTTTCAAGGCCAAATTAAGAATTTAGGAAATTGCGTTTGCCTAAGTTTGAAGCAAATATATTCCTTTTCCCTCTAGATTTTTCATCAAGATGCTGCAGCTTGATTCATTCAACAGCATCACAGCCACTATGTGCTTAATTCAGTGGTGTAGCACCTTGGCTAAAATAAAATTTATTGATGAGCATAAAATATCATTTTAAAGATCCAAGCTACCTCACATTCTCACCAGGACACAATTAACAACAAACTCCTGCATCTCCAACTCTTCCATATGTAACTTCAGTCGAAGACCAGACGCTGTGGATGTAGAAATAAGGTTTTTTCCTAGGATTATTCTTGATGACTGTCTTGACACAACCTTGCATTCCCCCAAGACAAGTCCTGCACTGTGAAGAGAGCCAGAGCTCCCACCCGAGGGGGAACAGACACAGCGAGTGTGCAGAGATGGCACACATCTCTCTAGCAGAGATGATGACACAAAAATTAATTAGCTATTTGATTACTCACCATTTTAGGAGCAAAATCACTCCGGAATCCTACACAAACACACAGATGTCATTCTGCAAGGAGTGAGATCAGATGATGCGCACTGCGAGCCACAGTTGGCTGCTTCCTAAATTAAATATGACAAATCCAGAGCAACTCTAAGTAGGTTTCTCATTAATACATTGTCCTGTCACTGCAGGAATACACCAGGTTTAAGGTTGTCCTGTACTGCCGTCTTGCAGTGGTTTCATCTGTTAAATTGGTTAAAAACAACGTCCAGGTCATGCAAGTAACTGGCTAAATATATGTACAGAGATGCTATTAAACCAGCACACAGCTAACAACGATACTCTCTTGATGACATAATAACTTAAAGACTTAGCAGGAAACAGGCCTAATTCTAGTACATAAAGTAGGATAAGGTCAATAAAACATACACGATTGTCTTTAAGTGTATTACCTTTCTTTCTCCAAGAAATTTTTCATTAAAGCTTTAATAGCCCAGTCATCCATATAACAATAACTGATTTTTTTTTAAATCCTTGGTTAAAAGTTGGTGCCCTCTAGCCAAAAATCAAGTGCAGCATGTCACTTCTGATAGTATCTATTAGTATTACGAATACTTCTGTGGTTTCCTAGTAGCACTTGTTCACACTTGGTTAAATCAATAAGCAATTTCCCCATTCGTATGTAATATACAGTAGCTGTGACAGGAACCAGATGGCTTATTCTACCTGCAACTGAGTTTAGGATTTTGCAAAAACAATAATGAGAAGAATAAACAGAATGAATTTTGTATATGGACAAAAAATACCCTTTGCTTAATTCCTCTTGTGCTACCTACCGCAGTAATAATAAAACTACCAGGAACATCAGCATAACAAGGTAGTGGAGAATTAGGGACCTCGATATTTGACCAAGTCTCAAAGCATCTGAAAATGGGATTTACCTCCCTACTAGTTACCCCTTCCAACTCCTAAAGTACTCAAGGGAAGTCATGTTAATTATTTAAAGCCCACACCAACATCAGTTTTATTTCTAGATTGTTGTCAAATCTTTTTATTAAGCATTAAGGAAAATAAGATTTGTTCAATTAAAATATATTGGTCACTACTTAGAAGAAGAAAGGCCAAAGCCCATCACACAATTTTTTTAAAAAACACCTCTTCCTTATCAATATTCCCCTCTTTTTCCTGTTCTCTCACGACCTTTATGGGCCTGAACTGCTTTTTATTCTTAAGTGTCTCTTTTTTTCTTCTTAATTTCGCTTTAAACAACCTTGATAGCCCCCTTGTTCCAGAGCCCGTTAGTTTGGTTTCCCTCGTGCCTTTTTCCTACCCTGTTCGGGCAGCCCCAGCTCAATAATTCCTATTTCTTAGCTGTGTGTTCCCAGCGAGCATCCCATGAAACCACAGCGAGCACTGGAGAGATAAATGTTTGCAAATGACATTTTCATATTGTGATGTGCTGCCTGCTTTTCTAAATGGCAGCAAAAGCTAAAGACTACTGTGAAAAGGGCAAATTTATTATTATTTTTATTGCAGAGGTGAGACCTCAGTGGGGGGAGTACAGACAGACTTCGGAACATCATTTTCTCTCAACTTACTTTATGAAATAAGGGGTATTTAAGAGAAAACATCCCTCATCTGTTGGTATATGTTGAAATAAGTATCAACAGCTTGGGACAGGCTGTAATATTTTGTTTATTCATTTGTATGTAATATAGTATAGACTGAAATAAACTGCACAGCATTCCAAACCTGAGCTTGAAGGAATAACTAAGTCTCTAATTCCTGGTATGTTCATCAAAGCTGTTTCTGCACTGGCCTGTTTCTGCAAATATTCTCTTTTTGTTGTTGCGATCCCATAGATCAGGAACCTCGAGTTCCAGGTGCAACGCAAAAAAATGTTTCCATCCATCCTTTAAGAAACCACCTGAGAATTAGCAGGTGCTTTTCACGTGGCCAGAACACTCAAGGTTTTCATCTGCAGTTAACATAGCTGGATTTAAACTGACAAATTGGAGGTAACATCTGATACAGTTTGTACTAGATGCCAACACATCACAGGAGGTCAGCAATTCCAACCGATCCCCTTCCTCTCTGCCTGGTACTTCGCTCTTGTTCAGCTGTTTTTCTGGGCTGCAATAACAGTTTTGTGAGTTGATCGTACGACCCTCAGCACCACACAGCGTGGCCAAAATGGGTCAGCACACACTATACCGGCGTTATAAAGAGCTTTTCAAGGTCTCCCTGTAATTCTGGAATGAACAGCACACCCTAATTTTCATTTCTAGGCTCCGTTTCCATAAATACTACTTGTGTCCCATTTCTGCTACCGCACATATAAAGCTACAATTTTACGATAAGCCTGTTCTAAAGCAGTTCAAATTGAAGGGGAAGAGGATGTCTGACCTGAACAGCTCGTTCCTCAGATCCTGGGAGCACACAGATCACCTCCTAATTGACCTGTGCTTGTTAAGAGGATCCTCCTGCACAGGTACCTGAGGGACCAGCTGGGCAGGTGGGACCTGGATACGTTCCTGTGTGTTAATTAAAGAAAACTGGACAGATGTGACGACGTTCTAAAATGGGAACCAGACTAAAGGTATTGGGCACATGGATAAAGAGAAAACTTAGTTTAAACCTAGAAAGTCCTGATCCTGTTGTCTGTCTACACAGTTAAAGCACAACGAGCTCCAGCAGGATTCTAGACACGAGAAAGGTGATTATGAAAATCAGTGTATAGGAGAAGGTCTGGGTAATAGTACAAGAGAAAAAAGTTGTAGGAAGACACAGCAACTTTATAGCCAAGTCTCTAGACTAAGAAATGGAAGTAGAGGGATATTTCGCAGCCCGGTGACCTGTCTGGCTACCAGACAAATATTCTACTTCATGAACCCATCTGTGTCCAAACCAATGCTCTGTACATCAGGTATGAACTGAGCAGGAGCTTTGATGCTGAAAGGAGGGAGGGAGAAGACAGCGGTGGGAATGCAGAGTCCTTTCATGCCCCTATGATGCTATACTCCAATAAATATGAATTATTACGACGGAAAGGAAAAATGGGAGGAAAATCATGATAAAACCTTTCGTGGACGAAGTGATTTTTTTTTTTTCCTAGAAAATTTAAGATAGCCTTGTAAAACATGAGGAGGGAAATAACACTTCAAACTGCCTTGAAAAAGAGATTAAAATGGACAGCAAGAGAGCAGCAGCCTCTCCTAAGGATCCTTACTGTAAAGAAACTTGGCAAGTTCAAGGACTTTCCCTGAAGAAATCAGCTGAGGCTCAGAGGTGGGCAAAGTGAAAAAAAGGGGGAAGGGAGGAAAGAAACGCTTCAGATGATAGAACATCAAATGGATGAAGTAGAAATAAAATACAAAATAAAATGAGAACTGACTCACTGGAAGGGAGACAGGTGGCAAGCGAAGCTTCTACCAGCTCTCTGTTTGATATTCATGCTGTTGTCTGATTCAAAGATGAGGATGAAATAGTCCCAAGCAAACGCTTTTAAAAGGAAACAAAGCAAACCTTGCATCCACATAATTAGCAATCAACACAGGAGAGAGGAAAAATATTTAAGTGCCTACCTGAAAGAAAAAGAATATCGCAGCGTTCTGAAACAAAGGCCCAACCTGATGCACGGGGAAAAGCAGCCGTGAACACCGACTCGCAATGAAACGTCACATAGAAAGATTGATTCCGAAAACATAAGCAGAGAGGAAAACTGTTTTTTTTGTGTTTTTTTTTTTCTTTTCCTGTATCAGAAAGATCTATAAAGACTCTGGAATTCAAAGAACAAATTGTGCACGTTATCTGTAAGTACCATATCCATCCATAAATGACACATACAGCACCACACGCTTTGCTCTTCTATAAACACAGCGACTCACAAATGGGGCATTTTTCGCAGTAACTACTTCAATTTGAATTAATTCTGTACTGAAGAAAACACCATGTAGCGTTTCTTCTCTTTCGGAGAGGAAGGACGGTGTTGCAGGTGCACTGGTTTTGTGGTTTCGAGTTCTAATGCTTCCAGAACTTTCCTAATTGGAGGGAAATTAAGCCTCATTGCAAGACTCGCATTTTGCACATGAGCTTCTCTTGTTCTGATTGAGGGCACCTCCACCATGGGTGTACGCAAAGAAATACATGAAACGTGCATTCAAACATTTGCACAAGTCCGAGCTCTCACCCCCATCTGGAAAACTTGGAATTTGGGTATTAGAATATCCAAAATGAGACTTCTAAAAGGGAGCTGACTTTTTAAAAGGGAACCGCCTGACTGACGGGCCCCAAGTCTCTACTTTTCATCTCAGCATCAAATACGAACAATTATAAATTGTGTTTTGTTCACGGAATGTTTCAACCTCATTTCCCTGACTCAATAAACTGCTGTTTCTGTGAAGCAGACATGAGTTTTCCGAGGTTTTTATTTGCTTTCTGACTACAGCTCGTTTGGGTATGTTTCAGATCTGGCATGCATTTGTAAATAGCTTATCAAGAATGAATGAATAATTAATGCACGCTGTAAGAAACTATCAGAAATCACATGTGACCTCTTATTTATGTGCTTATCCTGTTTTAAAATTCATCAATGATTAACTAGTACTTTTTAACGCTCTTACAAAATGTACATATAGCGACTAATTAATTGCTACATTAAGTCTGAGATATAGTGAACCAATACCCCATGCTACCTGCCCACCCAATGTATTTTAAAAAAATATAAAAATTTTTTTAAAACATTTTTTTAAACAAAATAAAAATGTTTTGGTTTGTGGGTTTTTTTCAGTTGAGGCCTTGATGTAACTGAACAGGAGTTAAGGAGCATAATTTCAAGTATGTCAATGAAAGAACATATTCATATGCTAACTTAGCTTGATAATAAGCACACAACAAAACTTAGAAACATTACCACTGTTATGCTACTAAGAAATATGGTTTAGAGGCTGGAGAAGCAAGCAGCAAACCCACTGATTCCAGTTCTTCAGTGGAACACACTTGAAAACCTGTCATCGGGTCACTGATCCCCTCTGGTCCTCAGGTAAACCATTGGTGTGCATCACATTCTCCATCCTGAAATAGATGTTCCAAAGAGCCGTACATTTAAGGCACACGTCAGCTTTCTCTTCTGCTACGCTTGTCTATCAATAAAAACATGAATTTTCTGCTTCTTAAAAAGAAAAAATAAAGTGTTGGCAGGGGGTAGGGAGGATCTGAAGAGAAATCCAAGTTGAAATTCAGTAGCAGGAAGCTCATGTACCTCAAATAATAACCTTGCTGCTACCAGTAAAAGTAATGATGAATAGGAAATAGCCAACTCCTGATTAGAAATGAAGATATTCCTACTTTATACATACATATACATACGAGAATGAATGAGGGAAGTGTCTCTTTATTTCCTTTGAGCTGAGTTCAGTTGTATGCTGCAAGTTTGATTAATGTTTCATCATTACTTGAGAGGGAACACGAAATAGTTAAATCATTCAAAAGGCACGTGGTATTTTTTTGAAGTCGCATGCAAGATTAAAACCGTCCCGCGAATCCCCCGCTGAACGCAGAGAGTTAACACTTGCTAGGAACAAAGAGAAATCATTGCCATTTTTTCACCTGACACATTTTCAAAGGGAATATTATTTTCTTCTTTTCGGGTCCTGGTATTTCTGCTTAGTGATGATCTAACATGCTGTTCTATCTAAAACTAAAAGATAGACCTTCCAGGTAAGGATTTATTTTATAGTAACGTTATGTGTCTATAAGATATATCTCAAAGTAGGACCTTGGCCATGAACAGGAATTGTACCTACTGCATATTTAATTCCTACCTTTAGCTGCCCTGACTAAAATTGTCACTGATTTAAGTAAAAAAAAGCATTTTATTTTCAGAAATGAAAGCATCCATAGGAAAATCTTTTGGTGACGTCCAAGTTAATGCACACTTACATTACACTGTTCTAGTGGCGTGCCCCAAGTGGTATTTCATAGTATGATAAACATGAAACAGGAGGAGGAGAGATATGCTGAAAATTGCTTATTTCAGCAGTTTGGATAAATAGACATTTTCCTGTAAGGATTCAATTAACATGTAATTTTCCAGTGGGGCTGTGTCAGTCTCCACAGGATTTGCTGGGGTTGTGTTTAAACTGCTCTTCATGGAGCTACAAACACCCCCACATCTCCTCAGCCAGATATTCAACACCAGTTATGTTTTCCTCTCCCATTAACATCATTGTGGAGAAAGGGATGATTTGAACAGCTGGACAGGATATTGTTCACTGGGAAGGTTATTAACCTTTGGAGCAAATCAGCAGCGAAGTGGAGGTTTCTCTCTACATCCCTAAGCAATGCTAAGAAGCCACTTTTTAGTCCAAACAAACTATTGGTTTTATAAACAACGGAACTTTGTGAAGTTGTGTGGCCATTGATACACACAAGGCAAAGCAGATGCTGCACTCTTCTCCACTTCAATTCCTTTTATGCATATCGGGATAAAATCTCCTCCTCGATCTTGATTAAGACATGAGAGGAAGTGAAAAACAAAACCTTACTCCTACCTTTTAGTTATAACCTATGGGGAAAACTCACTGAAGTAACATTAATTCAAGTCCCTTGTCTGTGACAGAAAAACAAAGAAGTCTGGACCTTGTTCTCACAAGCTAATACAATAAATATTTGGGAGCTAATCACAAATAGAAAAAGGTTAATCAATTCCTCAGATTGTCGAAGCTTCACACACACTGGGACTCCTAATATATTCAACAAAGAAAAGGCAGCAAGGAAAATACCCATAGATTTTGTTTTCAAATAAAGATTTGTAATAATTCAAAATCACCAGCGGGTTTCAAAAACATACAAAGTGCCTTCGCTTCCCCGCTTCACTTTGCGTGTGACATTGATGTGGGTTTTTAAGCCAGAAGCCTAACGTATGATTTAGAGGCTCTGAGAAAGAAAATGATAATGCTGGGGGAAAAAAAAGGGATCAGAAATTTACATTAAAATCATGCCATTTCACTGTGCTGCGGAAAACTACGGGGACAAGGGAACACCTGAGTAGCTGTAAGTCGGTCTCTGTTGCATCTGAATACAGTATAGAGGTTTTAAAAGAACTAAATAGGCATGTGCTAATAGCAGAGCAAGACAAAGCGGACCACTCCAGACTGGCTTTTATGCTAGGAACAAAACAGAGGCAGCAGGAGTCCCTCAAGGCTTCAGACAATACTTTGTTCTTTTATGTGCAAGTAGTAGCTGAAGCCCCATTCTGTTCACCACCAGGTAGGAGGAGAGGGAAAGGACGCGGGCCCAGCCAGGCCTCGGGTAAGCAGAGGGGAGGGCAAAGACTACGAGACAGGAGAAATTTTCAAAGGTTTAAGGATTGCTTTCAACGCTCAAATTCTAATCAAAGTCAACGTGACCTTGCTTTGCTTTTTTTTTTTTCTTTTGACAGCCTGCAATGAAACCGTCTCTCCCAGCTCACACGATAAATTAAGAGAGGAGTTTAGAACGGTTCCTCCGTCTCGTGGCCTCCAGCCAGAGCTGACGGTGATCGCCTTGCTCCCCAGCTCACATCCTCCAGTCTCTCCCATATATTCCTGAAGCTTATTTAAGCCTGAATTATGTCACGACACATCTCCTCACTCAAGAGTTCAAGTAAGAAAGTGGTAGTTTCTTTGTGTAATGGGAGGAATAAGGAGGATCCAGAGCAGCAGACTGAGATCGAGCCTCAGGTTCTTCCACAAATTAGGGCTGTAAAGGGCATGCAGACCCACATTCAATCGCCGGATGGGATCCCGCACAATGCAAACCTGGGGTTGTTCCCAGTAGCATCATTTCTGCCTCATCCTCACCCCAGGGGACAGAGCTGCTCTGAAGCAGGGAAGATCCAGGGGCAAATACAGTTTGGGGCAAATTCTTGGCCAACTTCAGTATTTTCAGCCTTTTTACCTTCTCGGTACTAAGAATGAAAAGAACTGTAATCAGATTGTTTCCAAACAATGTTCAATCTCCAGTTGTTCCAGCCCAGCAATGATGAACCTTCTCAGGTGGAGGTTTGACACAGGGGAGCATAGACTAAAACTATATTAAGAACTCTGAGGCTTCTACTTCCACAAAATCTTGGATGAGGCACAACATTACAGATGAAAATAAAATTATTACTAAAAGACATTAATCTTAGGACTTGTTCCGTGTGTTCTGCTGTATGTTGGTGCGGGTGTGTGTATATACACAGACACTGAACATCTGCCCTGACCTTCAGTACTCCTTAATACATATTCTGTTAAATTAAATGGATAATGACGACTGAGAAAACAAATTTCTCACATCTTCACATAATGTGAGAAGTGTGTGGTAATTAACCAGCATTCAAGAATGACACTGTCCATTATTTCAGGACAATCAAATAATAGCAGAGCAGTAAAGTCTGAATGGGAAGGCCTGTGTCAGACGGACAGTACAACAATAGCTGTTTTGCCATCATTGACACCAAATTACTGCAGGAGGGGGGAAAGAAAAACTATTTATAACCTGTCAGTCTCAAGAAACCACAATTATGATGATTTAATTAACACATGGAGAGGCTTCAGGCAATCACTTCATTCTAAATTTAAGAACTAGCACGTTTCAGGCCCAAGATGATTTAGAACATTAACAAATGCAAGTTGAACCAGGGCAAGAATTTGATGGCCTTGTTGCTTCCTTTTAAAGCATCCGTCATGGCACAAAGATAATCCAAATGGACATGTTAGTGAAAGATGAGAGCAGTGAAGAATCATCTGGGGTTTCAGAGGCCATCACACAGAAGGAGAAGCTGATTTTTAATGAGAACCAAGTTTGAAAATGAGCAAAACCACACAACTCAAGTCTATTCATCAAAGACACTGGAAGCATCGGAAAAGACTGTAAAAAACTGAGTTAGGGTGTGTGAGAGTGCAAGGCTGAGTGAGAATAGAAACAGAAAAAGAAATACAGAATCTTTACAACAAAGAGCTGTTGCATAAGATCATGATGTATGTGATACAGCAAGAAAAACCAGGGTAATGTTAGTTGTCTGATGAGTTTTGAGAACTTCACATAAAAAGTACTACACAAAAAGTCCTTGCTTGCTTTTGTCACACCAAAGATTCTCTGGCTTGCTGGCATCCATGACTTCTCATATTCTAACCAATTATACTCAAATGTATCTGAAGAACCACATACAAATAGCTTGCATGTATCCATCCATCCTTGAACTAAGAAACATGGATGAAGATCTTGCTGTAGCCAGAATATGGTGAGAGATTAGAGCCAACCAACATTTTCCGGCCTTTCTTGCCTTCCCCATACACGACATATTGCCCACAACAATAGTACAGCTGATAAATCTAACAGGAAGAGCTTTCTACTTCCTTTAAACTTAAAAAGGCAAATTCATTAGGCCAAGAAGCCAATATTCCCATAAAATAACACCCTCTCACGCCATCCCTGAATTTTTGCAGCTAGAAAGAGAGACGACAACTGCCAGGAAATCCCTCCGAATCGATCCAGGCATCTTTTCTGTGTGGACGGAGAGATCTACAGGCAATCTAAGCCTATTTGGCTGCACAACAGGCAGATGTGATAAAAGCTGATTAGTGTCAAAAATGTTCAGTGCTGCGGCCCATCTGTGTTCAGTCCTGAAATACCTGGCTTGAAAAAACCAAAAACCGGGATGGTAGGAGCGCTATAAACACAAATCACACAGGAACTGTTCGTGTCTCGCTGTTTCCAACATGGGCAGCGTGATGGGCTCAGAGCTCCGGGCTGTACCAGCCTGTCTAGTTCAGGTCGACACTATTCTGGAGGAGAGTTTGAGGAACATTTCCAGCAGCAAGATACTTATTAAATACAATCGTTCACCCCTTTTTGAGTGTTTTGTGTGTTTAAAACAAAAAAGCAAACCAAACAAACAAAACTCACCATCAAATGAAGAAGTTCTACACATTCCTTGGCTATTTCTGTCAGCATTCTCCCTCCTGACATGAGCTATATAATGGACTAAAATTGATTTTTTTTCCCCTCCTTAAAATACTGGCAGCACATCACAGAGTTTGAGAAATGCAGAAGGAGGGAGAGAAAGGAAAAGAGAGATGGAGAGGGCAAACTGCATCTGTCTCAATTCTCCTTCAGAGAGCCAGAGCGCTGATTAGAATAGGAATACAAATACTTGCTTTTCCTGCCCAAAGGTTTTGCAATGCAGCATCTTGTCCATTTGTGCAGGAAAATTTGCCCCTGTGCATTTCTTGCTGCATCACTAGCACTGCTAGAACACAACTTTCTGTACTCTGACATTGTATTTACAATGACATGTATGCAATGCTGACGAATTCTCTGAACGGTAACAAACGCACATTTCTACCTCTGGTCCCTAATCCTGGAGACATTTGTAAAATTTACCTTCTCCTCAAACCTCTCCCTGGCCCTGTGCCTAGAAGATTTCACCTCTGAGCCACTTCTGACATATTTCTTCCAAATATACTGCACCAAGAAGCGCTCTCAGCTCAGCCCTTGCTTACTCTCCCAGGACAAACACGGAGCTTATGACAGAGTTTCATCAGATTGATTCACCCTTCAGTTTACAACTCAAGCAAGAATTTAAGGTCCATCTATAATCATGGAGAGGTGGAAAAGAAGAGGCGAAGAGCCATATCATGGGATATGAGAAAGCTACATTAACATCGCCCATCCTACAGCATTCCAAAACAGTCGCTGGAAAGACAACAGAAACTATGACCATCAGCTCTCTAATTAACAGTTGCTGCTTCCCCTACTCCTCACTCATCACCACCCATATTCTTCTCTTCCTAACACGATCACCTTCCTTTTGCATTGCCCCAAGCTACCATGAACTTATATCTCTGCCCTAAGTCCTCGCTGAGTATTCCATATAAAAACATGGGGCTTATGACCAAATGAATTACAATCACCGCTCTTAAAAAAAATTAGAAATTCTGCCAAATCATTGCGTGACTTCTCTCCTGAGGTCCCAATATCCCATAAGCTCACGCTTCTTTAGTCAAGTAATAGAACCACTAACGCCCTCATCGAACGTCAGACTGAACAGTATCTGGGCCATGGAGACTAATACTGTTTCTTCTTTTTGCATCTCGTTCCAAACAACACGGTAATGGTGCTTAATAAATAAACAATAAACACCGGTGGCGTGTCAACGCTTCCTTTAAAACCAGGCCCAAAAGGAGGAGGTCAGCAACAGCCCACGCATGTTGCATTCCCTTATCAATCCATCTCTTCCCACTGGCAAGAGAGGAGGAAGCAGAACTCAACGTGAACATAATTTTGCATGACTGCTATAGCATGGATGAGTCCAAGTGACAAGTGCCCTGGTTTTCAGCCCAATGGAAAGCACCGCAGCATCGCAGCGGAGATGTACTTGTGTGTGAACAGGTGGGCCGGTCTGCCAAGCGCTGGGGTGTAGTGAGACACGGAGACGCAAAAGTGTCAGAAGTAACTCACAGGGTCTGTGTCAAGCGTCTCTCAAAGGGCTGCACATCAGCTGTGCTCGGTTAACACAGAAAAGATGTTCACTTGTTGGGTTGCTTGTTGTTTGTTTAGTAACTGCCAGCCTGAGAAACACGAGATAAATAACCTTCCAGTGAAAGGAGGAAACGTTTTTGCAGCAATATTCCTTTCCCCATATACCTTCATAACGTGCTATAGATGGATATTCTGTGTGTGATATGTATGAAATACATAATATAATAGCTTGGTTTACAAAATCACTTTTTATGGCTCCCAGATCTTCAGCAAATGTACAAATAAATATGAAAGAGAGAGGTAATAAGATGCACATGCACAAAGCAAAGCAAACACCAAAATGAGATAGCAGCAGACTGCTAACGGGATGGTGAGAGCCAAAATCATAAGCATCCAGTTATTTTAGCAGCCCTTGCCAATAGACTAAATAGAATATCGCAGGCCAGGTGTCAGTGATTATAATCCCACCGATGCCAAGAGATTTGCTCCCATTTACAGCAAGCCTGACTTTGGCGCTCGCTCTGGAGCACAAGGAATAATTCATAAAGCGTGGAGGTGAAAATGAGCCACGCCAACCGTCCCTGCGACTCCTCAACTTGCGGCACGAGGACCCAACACAGGGCGAATCTCCTACACCCGCAGTGCTTTGTTATATGCTAAAAATCTCACTGAACAACAACAACAACCCCCCCTCCTGCTCATGTGTGTCACTGCTGTGAAAACAGAACCCGCGTAAATACCTAAACATGTTGTTTCAAGGCCAGTTCTGCTATGGGAAACAAGTGGTTTATGGATGAGATGAGCTGGATAAAACTAAACACAAAATCATCGCTGCTCACACAATCTAAACACAAAATTTCCTGCTCATGCAACCTTGGGCCATGCTCAGAAACCATTAATTACCACCAATGACCAGCAACAGAGTACGTTCAGGCACCTTTCCCAGGTTAAAATGGAACCAAGCCATTCTTTCGTGAAATACACACAACTTTCAGACATCTTAGCTGGTACAGGTGCGTGTGTGGGTAGACACGTGAAAGTAGACAATAATTAGAAAAATCTTCATTTAAAAGTAAAACCAGTACACCCATAATCAATGAATTCTGAACTGCTTTCATCCTGATAACCAGCCACTCTCCTCCTCTTGGGGTCCCTTTTGGGAGAAACTTCATTCTGAACACAACGAATGAAAAGACCTACAGGAGGACTGGCCTGAGCTCTGTTTCTCTCATACAGAACCATACTTTTCCCACAAGCACGTACCTCTGGGTAAATCAGTGCACGACGAGATGCTCCTTTCCCCTCCCTACCCACCTTCCCAAATATAAAGCCTTTCCACTGCTGAAGACACCACAGGATTTTTTTTCTTACCATTTTTAAGTACTGTACAGTGCATATCTACCCTTTCACAAGTGGAACCTTGTAGCTATGGAGACGAAAACTGTTAAATCCAAGCTGAAGATAGTATTTGAGTGGAGGCTCATGGTTGCTACATGTGCCTTCCATGATCTGGGAGGACTCTTCAGCTTTTTCATATTTGAAATTATCTGAATTTCAGCCTCCCAAACAACATCACATGTTCTCTATCTTATGTGCACTACAATCGTGATCCAAATTCCGTTCCAGGTTACAGGTTCACTACATGGACTTTCGGATTCAGCTGTCTTCCACAGCAGCTTGCTGTAAATTAAATAGTGTTTTATTCAAGCTAATGAAACTTCAGCTGTATAAAACTTCAGCATGACGAGGAGACAGCCTTTCAAGTCAAATTAATGCTCCTTGTGACAGCCAGTGAATATTCTAAATAACTTTGTTAGCATCGGTTACTTTCTACTTGTGCTGCTACAAGAAAAAACCCAAACCTTCATTCACATGATACTGGTAGAAATGACAAGGGTATGACAGGCGGTTTTCTCTTTTGCAAACAAAACTGCAACCTTGAAACGTACACCTTTTATTTTTTCTTGCCCTTAGGCTCCATGGGCAGCTAGAGATTTCAGGTGCCAAATACAAACCATCTTAAAGATGCTCTATTGTCAGAAAGTGAGAATGTCCACTTGGGAAGATGAGGATCCTGGAACTGCCTGGCAGAGACATTGGGTAAAATTCACCATAGTCAAGCCCAATTTTCATAAATGGATAGAAATGTAGGCACATTGAGCACTCTCAGGTAGGATGACCACAAGTAAGGAAGCAAAATCAACCGCAGTCCCCTAATACCACATCATGGGCAGGATTAAGTTCCAAGTACTGAAATGTCATTGCTCAAATCCCCCTTACCATGTAGAAATAAGCAATGGAATTCACAAGTAAAACTATTTCTTACATACATATTAACAGAGTAATTGACAACACAGTGAGGAAAAAAAGACTCTTGTTGCCAAAGCTGAAAAACAGACACAAGAAGCACCGAGAGCTTTTCCTATTTGTATTTCCCATGTTGCTGAGTCAACATCGTGACACAACCTTAAACATATGAAACTATTAACTCCAGTGGAGCTGTGTCTCAAGCTAAACCTTCACTGACCACTAAAATGAAGTTAAAAAACCCCCAAGAATCCCCCTCTCCCACCCCAGACATTCACAAACATACTGTCTGACTCTGGGCTGGTGCTGCAGTCCTCTTGTCCCCCAGTTTACTCTCGATCCAGACATAAAATGCAGAAAAATCTATGCCATTTTTTAATAAGCCATATACCCCTCAAGATTTGACATGAGGTCTGGAGCAAAGAGGTTTCTAGATATATTTTTAAAACAGAAAAGCTTCTCAAACTCACCTGTTTCTGCCAACACATTAAAATGGGACTCATAGCCACTGCTAATAAATAGGTACAAGTAGGAGGGGAATAACACTCCAAATGCCTTTTATCATAGCTCTTTACTTCATCTATTTTTTCCTTTAGTTAAGTCTGAATTACTCAAAATCGTCACCGGCACCTCCCTGACCGCCAGCATTTAATGAGATAACGCTTTGTACCGAACAAACCCCAAAGCAAAAAACTCATTTTTTCTAGCGTTTAGAGACACCTCAAGAGCTTCAAACATTTACCTCTCCTTCCCAGCAGCTGAAATGGTTTTAGGAGGATCATGGTTCATACCTCACATTCCCTGGAGCCAGAGATGGTATAAGTGCAGGGCCCAGATCCATTAACCGATACATCCATGGTCTCAGAGTTTGTCGGCTTGTAGTCCACGTAATACTCCTGTAAAGGGGAGTTCATTTGCCTTTCAGACTCTCGAGCCTTTTTCCTGCGCCTCTTCATGAGCGAGTGCTGCTGGAGCTGTTTCATGCTGGCCGGGTAGCGCTTCCACGACACGTAGATGACCAAGAGAATCATGGCCACGGAGAGGAAGAGTGCGACGCTCCCAGCGATGATTTTGTGAAAAGAAACGTGCTCGTACTCCGGCTCCAGCCCAGGCGTCGGGAGCTCTGCAGACGGGCTCGGCAGAACGGACGTCGGCTGATTGCTTTCAAGTTTGGAAACGGTAGGTTTAGGAACGAAGATGGGTCTCGGGGGGGTTTTGGGGGCCTGGTATGATCTTTCAGTAACCACCACCGGGATTTCAGCACAGATATTATATGTTTCCACAGCATCGCTCACTTTTTCACCCTGGATATGTTTAGGGCCTGCACATATCATAGTGCTCTCTTTATTTCCCTTGAAATTCTTAAGCCAGGTAAACAGAGGGCAAATGCTTCGAGTACACTCCCACATATTTCCGGACAGAGTGATGGAGATGAGCGAGATCCACGTATTGATGGTCTCCTGAGAGATGTTGGTGAGTTTGTTGGAATCCAGGTTGAGCTTTTGCAGGTTGGGGAGGCACTGGAAGGTCCCAGGCTCTACCCCTGTAAGGTCATTTCCTGATAAATCCAAGTTGTGCAAGGAACTCCAAGTCCAAGTTAACCCTTGGCTGATAGACCGGATCCTATTCCACTGCAAATAAATCGAGCGAAGGTTGAAGAGGCGTGGAAAGTGAGCAAAATTGATCTTAGAAAACTGGTTGTGCTCCAAGTGGAGCTCTGTCAACTTCAAAAGGCCAGCAAAAGCATTACGGGATAAGCTCCGCAGGCGGTTGTAGCCCAAATCCAGAAAGTCGAGGTTTCGGCAGTCTTGGAAAACTCGGATGGGCACGGTTTTCAGCGAGTTGGACCGCAAATGCAAAATCAAGAGTTTACGAAGGCCCTTGAACTGCTCAGACTGCAACACCTGCAACTTGTTGTAAGAGAGGTCCAGATTGCGCAGGTTGGGGACCGGGTGAAAGGTTTTGTTGTGCAGATGGGTAATTTTGTTGGAGCTTAGAATTAATTCCTTCAGCCTGCGGATGCCCTGAAAAGCATCCTCATCCACGGAGCTGATGTAATTATGGTCAAGATAAAGCCATATGAGCTGATTCAGGCCCGCAAACTGATTCGATTTCAGCTTCTGAATGCTGTTGTACCGTAACGATAAGCCTTGGGACCCTCCGGAAATGTTCTGAGGGATGTCTCTGAAGGCGTGAGATTCGCAGTACACGATCTTGCCATCGCACCTGCAGTTCTTGGGGCAGGCTCGCTGAGCCCCCGCGAGCACAACCAGCAGCACCGTAGGAAGCAGCACTAACGCCACGCTCATGCCTCTCAGCCGCTTAATTAAATGGAAACCTAAAATATTAAAAAGAAAACATGCGCGTTGGAAAGCTATTAAAATAAATCGCCAACAGATTACGAAGGTCAATGGGGTTTCTAATGAAGCATTAGTGAAGCGGTGGATTTGGAACGCAACCTGTTTGCCTCCTGTCTTGCACTTTTTGTTGTGTAAAAGCCTGGTTTTGGTGTTGCTGGCTTGCCAGCTCTCCTACCCGCACCATCACCATCACTACTCGTGATTCAATGACTTTTGTGTGATTGATGAGCCCTCAGGAGGACCAAGAGCCTCTTCTCTCTTCGCGTTTCTCCTGTCCATCTTCTCCCAATGTAGCTGGTATATCCTTAGCGCTAGATGCTGAGGTTTTCACAATAAACATATTTGTCAAGTCACTGTGCTGAATGCTCCACAGTGCTGGAAAGGAAATGAGCCAAAGCTGCTGGTATTTATGTGCTGCTAAACGTGCCCTTTAATAAAAGCAATTGCAAGTCCAGTTCCCCTAAAAATTACTGCAAAAAGCGAGGAATCTAGTTATCATAAAGTTTGATCCATCTTTAAAATGTGTATTTATTGTCAAATTAAACAGTAAGCAAAGGTTTTTACTTTTTTGCACAGAATGGTTTGTTTTGAAGAGTAGGTTTAAGTAGGTTTACTCATTATTTTTATGTGCCTAAAATATATAAACAAGTGCACAAAGTACAACCACATCGAGAAGTATACCACATAACACTAGTATGGGACCTCAATACCAAGATAATGATAGAAGACATATTTCTTTAAAATGAATCAGTCTTAGCACATATTGAAGTTATCGCCACGAAGCTGTGCATACCCAAGCATTTCTTATTTTGTATATACAGTATATACTCTACGAAAATATCAACACAAATACTTACATATCAGCACTGCATTAGGAGCAGCAAAACACAAAGTTTAAAGGGTTATATTTGTATTTCAACTCCCCTCTCTCCTCCACAGCTCTACTGATTTGAAGATTTTGCCTCTGAGATGTCCAATTTATCATATAGTTGCAATGATGTTACGTGAGGACAGTCACATTTAACACATGCTTTGAATAATTATGAAAGGGGGTGGACAGGTTGCTAGAAAATCCAACATCCATATGCAGGCTTTCCTTAGCCCATCATCATTTTAGGACTGGTGCCTCTGTCCAGAGTTGCAATCTCACTAAGAACTAAAACGCATTCTTCCAAGAGGAAATATTTTAAGGGCTGGTTATCTCCTCGATAAATAATTACTTTATTATTTGTCACATACACAAAATCACATCCCTGTACTGCAATTCTTTAATCCAATTTTAAACCAGGGAGCAATCTGCAAAATAATTCCTAATCTAAAATGCCCCTGACTCTGTGCCTCTGCCTTTCACTTTAATGGCTTGATTTTTAATTTAAATCCTCATCTTTCGCTACCGCCAGCAGCAGCCAGCTAGAAATATGTTCTGGCTGTTACAGACTTGGGGGCTGAGGGGGAAGGAGGGAGGGAAATAAACCTGTCACACTTGAAAAAATAAGACTGGCAAATGACTGCTGGAAATCCAGCAGCAACATGAGGGGTATCTGTTCAAAGACCAAACAAGCCTTTTCAAAACCACCTATACAACCAAATCGCCCCCTCCCTCTGGCTTCCCACACACTGCAAAGTGTTAACGGTCCTTTCTGGCAGCCCGAATAATCCCACTACAGCCTCGTCGAACGGGAAGATGAAGGCAGAAGAGATTTTGCGGGAGCGCGGCTCACGCATCCGTGGACTTATCCGTGCGTGTGCAGGTGTGTGGGTGGGTTGGACAGACAGATGGACCCTGGACAGCCCTTCACAGGTTAATTACACATCAAACCGCCGCAGGAGAAAAGGTGTGTGTGTGTATGTGCGTGTGGGGTGGGGGGGGGGGTGAATACATGATCTAAAAATACAATGGCAAGTACAGTGAGTCACCTGGCAAAGGAATGCAGGCGTTTAGACTGTTTCCCCCTCTCCACCAGCTAATAATCCAACCGAAAAAATCTACCATGCAGCTGTGCTAGGAAACAAACACAAAAAGTTCACTTACCCATCGTTTTGTCATCAACAAACGTCCTCCTTTTCCTTTCTCCAGCTGTTTTCTTCCCTCTCTCTTCCCTTTTTTTTTTTTTTGCTTTCCCTTTGCCTCTCTCCCTTTTCAAACCCGGTTCTCTTTTCTTTAAACCATCCGAATCTTCTTGGTTGCCACTCACATCACCGCCATCCGGCGTGCATGCCAGCAACCCCCCCAAAGTTCCCTAGAGAGGACAAGCGAGAATTTGGGGGCTGAGGAAGGGAAAGGACAGGGAAGGGGCTGGGGGTGGGGAAGACAGGACGGAGGATGGGGGGGAGTGGGGGGGTAGGGAGGGACTCTAAGCTCTGAGAGCCATTGTGTAAGTCAGCGGAGAACCGGCAGCATTAAGTGGCAATCAGCAAGGAAAAGCAAGAGGAGAGCAGGGAGGTAAACCAACTTCTGTGGCAGAAACGGGAACGTCTTTGCCGGTACCCAGCGCTTCTCATTCTGCTGCCTTTTGCCATCCCCAGACACAGCAATCCATCCTCCGGCTCCGCGCTCCCGTCGCAGACAGGCCTCCCGTGCCCTTTAAAAGCTACGCAGGGTAGGTTTATCCATTTAGCTGGTCAGGTTTAAAGTGTTTTGTAGCTGTGCTGAGAGGCAGCTCTTGTCTAATTCCGAAGGTTTTCCAGAGAGTGATGATGCTTCGGAGCTTGTGGTGCTAATGCTGGAGTTTGTGGTACACTGAGTGCCCTCCACTGGAGAAAACAGCTCACACATTAAAGGCACGAACAAGTGATCCTGTCATTGCTATGCAGACTTTCTTCCTTCAGAAAAGAAAATTAAAGACACAGTATTGCCCTGCCCACCATCATCCCTTCCCGGACCGCTTTGCCTTCCCTAGATCATTAAATGTTTAGATTGTGGATTTTCTGGCAGACGGTGTAAAACACTAAACAAAACACCTGCTCCCTGGGTATCTGGCAACCTGATCTTTTTCTAATCCATCTGACCTGTATATTTTTCTTAGACAAATTCTAAACTGCTTTTCTTTTACAGTATTCACAGGGCGAAAACAGGAAAAGGGATGTTTGCAGATGAAAAACTAAAGTCGTGTTAAAGGGTCGAAGGGGGCAGCAAACAAACAAACTGATCTTCTACGCAAAAGGCATTTAATTGCATGCATCAAATCCAACTGCAAACAGCCTGAAAACAGCCCAGTGTTTCTTTTTTCATCTAAGTGCCTTTCAGTCAGAGAAATACTGAGTTTGATCAACAACGCAGAACTGAAGATGCAGAATCAGTGGCACATTTTTTCTCCCAAACTCAGCTCCCCCGTTGAGGAGCTGGTCTGGATTTCTGCAGGATGCAGCCCCAGCCCCTGCGCTGTGATCCAGGGGGATGATGATGATGCTTGGACACCGTCTCACCTCCTGCTATTTGGCTGGCTGGCTTACCAGGGCTTGGATGAATTCTCACCCCCGTCAAGAGAAAGATGTCGACGGATTTGGAGTGAGAGCAGCAGCACCCTGAGCTGCTCCCAGTTAGTTCTGGGCAGCCCCATTAAGCAGAACCAGCAGAGAAGGCTCAGTGGAGCCCCCCAAACACACATGGATTATTTTTGGTTTCAAAGCAAACTCAGGTTTCTCAGAGGGCAGCACTGTGCTGTTCTCTCACATACTCATGTAATTGTGCTATCTGTCCAGCTGCTCCCTCCCCTCCCTGTGCTACACACACAGCAGGTATTTTGAAAACAGTTCCCTGCCCAAATCTTGAATTTCGATGCCAAAATCATGGAAGTACTTCACAAAAAGTCTGTCATGAGATAACAGTTATGTGTTATTTATTTTTTCAAGTATTTTAAAAATATTTCCCCTATAACTAAAGGGCACCCTGCTCAGCATTTTACAGCCCATATCTCTTGAGGTTTCCGTCTACTGCTCCTCATAATTCTGCTACTATAACCAACATGAAAATTGTATGAAACTCAAGGCCAGATTCTGAGCTATTTTATTTTAGTTCCTTATTCCTGGCTCAGATAACAAGACCATTCCTTGCCCCTGCAATCCATTCCATATCAAATCCAGTACCTGGCCCTCTGATGTCCTCCATGGGAGGAAAAGCATTGGGACACAGCATAGGCAGAGTAGTTCAACTCCATTTAAAAAGAAAATCCACAAAAGCCAAATTTCCATCCCCTATATCCACATCCAGACTGCAACATCTCAAAGCTACTGAATTTAAAAAATGGTTTTCTTTGTCCTGTTATGAGAATTTGTTGCTATCTATAGATCAGAGATTGATTTCTGTAAGAAAAATACCAAAATTAATCACTAGCTTTATCCTCAAATGGCCAGCAAGACACACACCTCCCTCAAACAAGATCAGAGCTTAATTATCATAAATGATGTCGAAAGTACTTTTCCCCATATCCCTATTACCTCCATCTGCATTACAGCCAGTATCGCTTTAGCTCGCATTCATATTTATTCATGATATAATTTCCTAATGAAGGTAAAAGCTGAAGTGTGCAGATATTACACCTCGTATTGATAGTTCTCCAGGAAGAATCCATTTGAAGCTCTGCCAGATCAGAGAGTGAACTGAGGAGAGCAATGGCTGAAGGAACCGCACTGATAAAAGACAAAAAGCTCCTAGAAGAAAGGAGGATGAAAACAGAGGATGAATTTGTGGTTGTGTTCCATTTCTTTAGAGCCGGGGAGGTCCAAGATCTGAGAGGAACCTCCAATGTTCTGAGTGCTCGGCTGATCCGTGGCCAGCTGGCAACATCTTCTGCCACTTCACCAACCGCCCAACCAATAAGTTTGTGTGTCATGGGATCTGTAGTTTCTCTTCCAGGACAATGTACACGTCTAATTAAGTTTTTGATCAATACTAACAGTTGTGGTTATTTTATTTATGTATATGTTAAGTATATATATACACACACAATTTCAAGTACGCTTGGAATTTTGGCCTTGAGCCTTTCAGCCAAACAACTGGTTTCCATTCACAAATAACAATAACTAATATTTACACGGTAGGTCAATTTTGCCGAACATACCAACACCAACAGCCCCCGCAACCTGCCCACAAGGAAGAGAAGAACGTCCCTATACATCCCTGTAGTACAAGCCGTTCAGCCCCTACAGATTTCCAGCCCTGAAGAACTTCTCTCAGCATCAGGGGCAGAACCGCTGCTGGAGAGAAATGAGCTCGTGCCCTTGGGTCAGTTTCTTATTTTCTGCCTACGGAGTCCTTGAAGGTTTGCACAGTCTATTCAAAATACTCCTCAGTGAGAAAGACGCGAGAAAAAGAGGCAGAACTTAAGAGATGCTTGGGCCAGTTCAAGGCAATGCTGGCTCCACCTTTACAAAGTTCGCAACCCAAGCACCAAACAGCACTTTGTGTCGCACCCCAGGATAAACCAGAGCAAACACCAGCCCAAATACCGGGTTTAGATGCTCTCCAGCTTGTTTTCAAACCACTCCTCTCACAAGGACATCGTCTTCACCAAGATGCATTGCCTCTTCATTCAATTAAGGTTTTGTTTAACTTCTTCTCAGCCATCTAATAAGTATTTTTATTTATAAATTTATCTGCTCAGTGGCAAAGGTCTAATCTCAGCTCTAATTGCTTTTAAAGCATCTAACAACCTTAGAAAACCCAATCTAAAAATAAATGGCCGTTCAACAACACAGATCCCCAACAATACACATATTGCATATCCTAAGGTTATCTAGAACATCCCCAAACGCAAGCCACACTTGCAAAGCTGGCCTAGCAAAGAGATAACACAAACGTGCAAACACACACAGTAACTAAATGCAACACAAAACCCCTCCGATGAGCTCAAGATTAAACAACTTCTGCTTCGTTGTTGCATTTGGCTGCAATAAACAGGGAAACTCCTGCCCTGTGCTGTGCTTATAGCAAAATGTATATTCCCTCAAGTGTGCTCCAGCAAGTGATTCCTCCGCTGCCGGCGCGACACACCGGCAATAAGAACAGTCCCAGCGGTTCTAGGAGGCTGGAAGGAGGATTTTTAAGAGTGGGGAAATGCAACAGAAATCCAGCAAAGCAGGACTAGAAGGCTGAGCCAACAATATTCAGTGCAGCCGAGTTAAACCAGTTAAACCAGAGCGTGGGACTGGAGGTGATAACCTGACAGTGCCCCCCCGGCTCCCACGTGTTATGATCAGCGATCAGAAAACAGCGATATCAGCACAGGGAGAACTCACTAAGCTCTCTTCGAACTAAAGACAACACAAAAGTATTGATCAACCACCAGGTTGTACCTTGGAGCATGTTTTTTAGACCCCCCCCCCCCGTCAAGCAGCTGGGCTTGCCAAACGTTTCAGTGGGCATTTAAGTCAGGTTTCATTCCAGCTTTTTAAAAGTGTTTCATTAAAACAGATAGGATTTAAATAAATGAATTCATCCCAAAGGACATCTGGACATCTGTTCTGTACCAAAGTAAATTTCTATTTAGCTAAATCCTGAGGGTTTATCTATCAGATGGATAATCTTCGGCATTTATATTCCCTCACCATTCTCCTCCCCCCACCAATCATTTGGCACCTGCCAATCTCAAATATACATTCTGAACACAACCTACCCATGCAGAGAGGGGACTGGGGGAGAATGAAGCTCATGGACCAAATCCTTGAAGGGATTTTGTCTCCCAACCTCCCCACAAGTCAGGATTGGTTTTAAACACCAGCACATCCCTGCAAAGTGACCTGGCCCACAGCTGGATGAGAAGCCACCAACCTGTCCTGGTCTCATGTATTTGTCAGAGAACAAGCATGTATTTTATCTGAAAGGAACGGGAAGAAAACAAAACAACCACAAACCAAACCAAAAAGACACAAATCGAACCAAACCCAAGCCAAACCAAACACACACACTTTTTGTTAGTGAAACGCTTCTCTCCCACACTTGAATTTCACTTATTAAACTGAAGATGATGCTGAGCACACGTAATAACGTGCCATTTACCCACATCTCATTGCTCCTTTCCACAGTGATGGTGTTTAAGGTCACCATTTACATTGAAAATCATCCTTGAGTTAGTTAATTGAATAAAAGTAATTCAAATGGGGCAATTGCTAATAAATTTGGTTTATCTGCATACTCTCAAGAAGACGTCTCTGCAGTTCAACTATCAGTTGCAATTTACTCTGCTTCCGTGCAGTCTTAATGAATCTATGGATTTCCCTCCCGGAGACTTAATACTCCTGTCCCCTCTACCTCTTTTTTTTTAAATCTAATTGAATGAAAGTATTTGTCATCTGTGGAACAAATCTCACCAAAACTCCTTATGGCTATCTGAAGAAACCTTCCTGTCTCCATCCAGTTTTATTTGGCACTTTTGGAAGTTACTGCCACCTCCAATTAGCCTGGTTAGATCTTCAAGTCACCGCATTCCAAACGAGCTCGTGAATTCTATAGATTAAAAACGTGCACAAATTTTCCACGTTAATCTAGCACATTTTCAATGAAACAGACGTGTCCGCATTTGATGTGTACTAGGAAAGTACATATACAGATAGAAAATACGTATATAAATGGGCATATGTATTTAATGAACTAGCTCGCACATCAGATTTTGCTTAACACATACTTTGCACAATGCCATTGAAATCAGAAGAACCGCAGACATCTGCACGAAGGTAGCTGGCAAGCCTTTCAAAACCTGACTTCCTTCAATGCAATTTACAGGCAAAACAATAATTAGGGGAGCACGATTTTGTGATTTTTAAGGTATCTATACTGAATATTTCAATGTATTGGCAAATGAGTGCCGGTGAGGAACAAGAAGGAAATTGGATCCTGCATGCCTGAACTATTTGAAAAGAGTTTCTGGAACACTGAGCACTGGGTGTGCGCACGCACTGCAGTTCTCCAGGGCAATCCACTGGTTTATACTGGAGTGACAGCATGAGTCAAATCCACCCAAAATCTGCTTCTGCAGTTTCTGACTCACAAAGACTCCTGAACCCCTGGGTTTTTCTGCTGGGAAGGACTGTCACAAGCCTGGTGAAGTGACATCTGGGCTCTGATGACAGAGCCAGCCTCTGTCAGAGGTGTACAGCTCAACCGAGTTTAAAAATTGTGTTCTTCGCTCGTGTTCCATAACTAGGAACACTTTTCTAGAATACACTGGTTAATAAAGGCACAGGAGAAGCGATCATGTCTTGCTTCTTTTTTATATACGAACTAGTGCAACGGGTCGGTATTTCAGCACATCTTTATCTCATCGATACCTTTTAACTCACGGTGAGCGTTTTTGTAGGGATAACAGTCTTAGAGACACGTGAACCTGCCAACAATAACAACTCAAATCACAGGATTAAATGCTACGAACTCAGGGAGGGGTTTTAGGGAAACGAGAACATGTTTCCCCGTATCATTTTGAACACGATTGCCTTATTTTTGTTAGCATTCAGCTCCAGTGGAACGATTTGGTGACAAGACCTCCTTCGAGTCCATTTATCTGGGTTGTATTCACCTGCTTCCTTTGAATCCAGTCTCATTCACCAAGGCTGAAATAGATGCGTGACTGAGAAATCAAATAAAGCTAGCATGCAGCTTTGTTTCAAGGGCTACTGAACTCAGACCTTGGGTTTTCCTTTCCCCCTCTCTCCCCACTGCTCGTACACTATGAATAAATTAGCAATTGGAGTGTAATGGCTGGAGCAACTTCATTAATACGCTGCCATCCCGCACAGACGTACAACTTCTGACATTGAGGCTCTAATGTCCTGTGAATTATCGATGGAAATGTATACATCGAGTTCTCATCTTCATATGCTACGTGTTTAATTATCAACAATTCATGACCACTGCCATTTGGTCGGTACATTAAAATCAGTATACAATAAAACCATTTCTGGATTCCTGAATGTGTTTCTACACTATTAGTGTACTGTCAATTTTAACACGGCATATACAATCTGCAATACTGTTTGCCCACTTGTACCCGTGGTATCGTATATACAGGTGAGAGAGAATTCAGCAGCTAAATGAAGGTGCAGAAGGAACATCACTGTCTCCCCATTTGACAGATGAAGAACTGAAATGTCAAAGGATTGACATGCCCACAGTCTCCCAAAATATCAGGTTGCTCACGGAGGTTGTGGGATCTCTACCCTTGGAAGTATCTGAAAACCAGGCTGGACGCAGGCCCAAGGAACCTGGTCCAGCTGAACTGCTGTGAACAGGATGGGCTGGATTTGACATGTCCTGAGGTCCCTTCCACCATCAATTACTCTATCAAAGCAAACTAATTAACACCTGGAACTTGTAGTGTGAATTAGCTCCATACCTTAGTGCTTTTGTATGATTCTGTCAGGCACCAGTCAGCATGTTCAGCAAGGAAACAACTCTGTCAATCAGGATGATGTTCTCACATCAAAGGGCAGGTTTGCAAATGTGAAGTACCCACAACTGGAACCTGAAATGGAAAAAGAAAATGCCCAATAAGTTTCATTCTTCCAGAACTCCGAATGACCAGATGGGTAAATAAACAACAAACTCACTCTCCAGATACTGACAACAGTTAATTCTCATCCAAGTGAAAGATATTTAATCGGATCTCTATGCAAGTGTATTCAAAACTGGAAATACCCCAGAGATAGGATTTTTCTTTAACCGGTGTTTATTCCATCTTCCACATTCAACCTGGAATACCAGAAGCATGAATCCTTTCTATGGTTTTCATTCGTTCTGGAATTCAGAAAGGCTTTCTGACATTTTTCCCCCCTTTTCTCCGTACTTCTTGTGCTCCTCAAACCACATTCACAGGAGTTTCCAACCCACTCGGCAGGTTCCTGATGTAACCGATGGAGAGGACAGACCCCTCCTGTATGGACCTGGACTGACCATCAACTCCACAGACATCAATCACCACCAGTTTGTTCTATTGCAGCCATGAGTAGGAAAATACCGGCCTTTATTTAGATATTTATTGAAATGGTATGTGTCAGTATAGCACACTCACACTGTGGGCAGCTGGTGGAATTGTCCTTAAAAGCCAAGACAGAAAGGCTGGCTGCTAAGGACAGTTTGCAATAAAAAGCCCTATTCCTACAAACACATCCCTGCTCGAGTCCTCGTGTGGGTACAGGGACCCCAGCTACACATCATTTCAGCTGGAAAAGACCTTTAAGCTCATCGAGTGCAACCGTAAGCCAACGAACGCTTCCATCAGCGTTCTCCTACCACCGCGCTTCCAAGTAGGAAATCTGTTTCTTTTAAGCATTCGGAATCTGTGCAAAGGTAATTTCCTTTTTCATTCCTTGATTTCCGCAGCAAAGGCTGCGAATGGCAGCCTGTAGCTATTCACCTTCTGAAAATATTAGTAGAAGCCAGTGGGCTCCAGCTGCTGCTGCCGGTCATTGTTCCTGCATCATTAACTCCTCTTCTTGTAGAGCCAAGTGCAGCGACAGCTGAAGGTTTCGTAGGACCAAAACATTCTGATCCTGCTCCCTCTGCACCCAGGGATGCCAAGGCACCACGGACCCTTCCGGAACATTCTATGTTGCAGAGGTTGTAATTTCCAGCTTCAATATTCTTCCAACAAGACTGCCCAACCCCAAGCTAGTTAAATATTAATATGTTTAACCTAAGGACCTTCTATGACAAGCAAGTCTTAAAAGACAAAGCTTCTCTCAAGTTTCCTTGTGAAAAACTTACTTTAGTTGAACGCTTAAGTCATTATGAGCAGGGACACGAAAAGAAAAAGCTGAGAAAGTTCCCACAGGAGGTATGAAATGTGAAAGAAATACCAAGTGCACCAACAGGCCAATTTTGCCTTGCCACTTCTCATTATTACAGCTATTACGAGCGAGGTGAGAGCCCTGCCCGGAGTGCGATGAGCATCCTTAAAGCCACTGACAGCAAGGGCACTGCACAAAATCCAGCCTTACTTAGCAGAGCAGGTACCAGAGAAGTCCCTTGTACAACAAGAGATACTTAAAGTAGGTTTTTTTTCAACTAAAGATGATTTACAACGCTACAGTGATAGACAGGGCCGCACCGCTGGGGTGGGATCACCCGAGATTCCCACTCTTGTGACCTGGGTGCGATTCCCAGGAGGCACGAAACCTCTGATCCCCCTCGTTAATGAATTCATTGCAAGTCCCCTGAATGTTTTCAGACCAAAAATAAAACCTAAGGCTGACTTACAGAACAACTAATCTGCATTACTGAATACTGCTGTCACCTACGAAACGCACTCAAAGACAATTCAGGCCAAATTCTGAGTTATCTAACAGTAAATCCAGAGCGGCTCACGAAGGCCCTTAATGGATGAGAACCTGCATCCCCCTCCTTTCATTGACCCTCCGCTTTCTCATGGCCCATGACGACACCGGGGTTCATCCACCTTGTATTTCCTGCAGAATACCTCACTACAGATCAGACCATTTGGGTTTCAGACTAATAGATCGCATACAACTCTTCGAATAAACTTAGATAAAATGGGCATGCATAGATATACATTGTAGCACACAAGAGTAAAGTGCAAACTATCAATTCTTTAAGTAGTAGAAATCCAAACCATATAAACATCTAAAGAGTATGGAAAAAGGGGGATAAAGTCATTTAAAAAATAAAACACATTAGCCAGAAAAGGGAGTCAAAGCACCAGCAATGCTCAACCCCTGTTATGGCCATGGCTGTCAGAAGAAATGCTCTGTTATTAAAAACGGTGGGTAACTGGCTGTACAATTTCATCCTCCAGGACTTAGACTGCACTAAGTCACAAAGCCGTGCTTGTAAAGAAATCTGTTGTAGTTGAAAAATACCATCCCCTTTAGTATTCCGCTGCATGTACTCGTTTGGAGTAAAAGCAATCACAGTCTAAGAGACTGTCACTGATGAACCCTGAAATAGCCATTTAGCAGAAACCACAAGCAAAAGCAAAAATAAAGGTCATTTAATTTTGAAATTTACCTCAATCCCTGCACTGTACTAAATAAGCTATAAGGGTGGCAATTAATTGAAGTGGATGCACATCCTGTCCACCATGAAAAAACCCGCCTTTCATTTGCCTCTAACCTTTCTTACTTTCCATGACACTGTCTGCATTTTCTCACTTTAAGACACAAACAAGTCAATGTAAGGATGGCTGGAAGGCTGAGATGATTACAGGATAATTCGTGTTTGCAAGAGCAAACAAAATCAATTGCAATTGTTTAGGAAGCAAGCACATTAAATGGTGGTGAAAAGATGTTTGCTGGACTTGTACAACACGTCTTTTTTTAATGCTAACAGGGCTAAGGCATAGACTGACAAAATGCCTTAGGAGCTTCCTGGAGTACCACTGTACCTAGAACAGCTTTCATCAGCCTCTCAACAAGAAAGTACTTTATCTTGGGAAGAATCTACAATTTATGTACATTTATGTACAACTTCTGGTACCCATTACCAGAAGTTGAAACAAAAATTATCTTGACTCCAGGTTAGAGACGTTATCCCAGAGAGGGAACTTAGAAGTTCAGTACGTCAGGTGCTGCAGTAATTATAGAGCTTTAATCAAGCTTGAATATAAGCCCATAAACCTACCACAGAACCAGTCAGATGACATCACTAAAGGCAAACAAGGTTGTTCCACATAATTTGGGTGGAAATACCTCTTATGAAGGTAGCATTCAACTGTGTGCTAAGTGTACCAATTCAGCACACAAATTCCATGCTTTACGAGTTTTGCTGCTGTGTAAGAGTCTTCCAACATCTATGCAGATAAATTCAGATTTTAGGATCACTGCATGTCCAGATCAAAAGAGCAGCAAAATATCTACCACTACAAGCAGCTATACCAAATTATGCCTTTAGAATGTAAACTATGCAGAAATCTAGATAGTCAGTGTCTTGCCACTGAAATAGGACCACATACACACACTGTGTGTGCACATTGTAGAGAATAGTTACTTACTGGAAAGGAAAAATGCATATACAGACATGATACAATCAAGACAGATTAAAGTCACTAGACATTCAAGATTAGGGGGAGGAGAAAAATCCTTCAAAGGTAGTGTACAGATGACAAGCCAGCATTACAAAAACTCCAAAAGCACATCTCAGGTAACGGGGTTCTGTTAAGACCAACTGCTTACACACGCAGGCACAAATCTTAATGGCTGCCTCCTGAATGACTTGTTGGTGTTGCCCTGGAGTGACTCTCATTCCAAAGACTTTAATCACCACCCAGTCTCAACTGGAGCTTCTTCCACCCCGTCCATATGTAGGAGTGATCAGGATTGTCCATCTTCTTTTTGTCCTGCAAGAGAACATAAAGACAGACCTCGGTCCCTTGGGAACCGGGCTTTTGAAGTTAGAAGTCCGGGACTGTCTACTGGACACTAATACAGTGGGTTTTCTTAGGTAAACGCGAATTATGCTTTGTTTTCCTCCCTTAGAGGGGAATCATGAAAAGCATATCTTCATTAAGCACCACTGCTCATCAGGCTTGTGAATGGGCCCATATAGGGAGAATGGGTGTGGCCGATCATTTATCTTTTTTTCCCCTCAAGATCATTAATGACCTCCATAATGCCTCGTTTTGCTGCATTCAGCAGGGAGTATCAGGGAGTGCAGGTTAATTCTGATAGCAGCAAAGAAGGAGCAAATTGCAAAATCTTAACAGCTCCCTTTAAGCTGCAAGGGCGCAGAGGTGGATTCCAAGGTCCTAACGCCAGAAGCCTCTGCCCCGCGGCTCTCAAACGCTAAGCACCCTCATCACCTACTAATTGGGTTGGGCGGCCCAGGTTGCAAGCCGCGGCTTCTATTTTTTTTTCTCTACTCGGTTGGGGGGGGGGTGCTCGCCAGGCCGGGCAGCACAGGCGGCTCCGCTCCGCTCCCCTAGAGGGGGGGAGGCTCACCACTCGTTTTCTCTGCGTGGCCACCCGGGTCCAACAAATCCCAAAGCAGCAGACACTTAAGAAAAAAAGCTCATTGTCCGCATTAAGCCTAAATTCTGCAGGATTTTAGCGCAGGTTAACACACGTGCAGGAGAATTTCGGGCGTTCTGCTTGCTAAGGGCGATGGCCTCCTGGATTCTCTCCCTGAGGGACTGGACATGGATCTTTAAGGCGTTCGGCAGCTCAAGCAGCTGAAGGTGGGGCGGATTTACTTGTAACTCTCTCTCAGACCCCTGAACGCCCTCAAATAGCTCCGGCAAGTCTGTCTTATCGGTGCCGGTCTCCCCGCGTTCCCCAGCGGGCAGGGACCCGCCCGGGAGGACACTCGCAACCTGTTCTCCAAACTCTTTTGGTCCCATCACGTCCCCAGAGCGGGGGGGGGGGGGAGCCGCCCAGATTATCACTTGAAAACACATCAAGTTCCCAAACTGCCTCATTACTTAGTGGTATCTGATCAACCCCCGCAAATTAAACGTGCCATAGATAATTTTATAGAGCCGTGCGGAGGAAGCCGTCTGGGGGGGGCGGAATTCCCACCCCGTCGTCCCGTGTGGGTCTCAGTTCTAAAGAGAGGACGCACATACCGCGCTCTCCACTTCCTCCCCATCAACACTATTTTCAGAATCTCCCCAGATATCTCCGTCCCAGTACTCGGTTACACACCGGTGCCCCCGGCTCGCAATTGCTTTCCGAATTCGGGGAGCGCTATGGGGGGGTCTTGCCGGGGTTAACAAACACAATCTCCTTTGTTCTGAGGAGCGCATGCGCCTTTCCTCCCATAGCGATTCCACGCTCGAGCACTTTATTTCTAACAAACTCAACCTCCTTTTCAAACGACCTATTTCCAGCTCCCCCTTATAATCTCATCTCTCTGACTGGTCTGGTATTTGCTTAACGCATTCGCACAGGACAAACAGCAGCATACACAGCTACGGTAATTCCAGGACCGAACCACCCCGCTTCAGCCCGAATGCAGGCAGCAGCGGAAGGAATATTATAGCTGCAACCCCGAAATAATTCCATTTTTAACATCCTGACGACTACGCCATTTAAATGGCACGGAGGCACCCCAAAAAAATAAGTTTAGGCGGACAACAAGGTCCAAAACAAACTTTATTCCGGCCGGAAAAGTACCGCCGGTAAACCGATTGGAAAACGGGGTTTATACAATGAGTTAGCACTCCAATAACATAAGATACAGGTTCGGATATTAAGAGATTATTTGGGGTGCAGTGAAATAAGAATAATGGCGGTCCACCGCGTGCATATATGCGCTCACAAGAAAACAAACCAGAGCCCTCTCTGCCCCGTTTTACCCATAAGAGAGAAACACCAGCCTATGGCGGCCAGGCCTTACACTTGCCTGCCAGGCAGGGAATTTACATCGTCTGTCCCAGACGAGGACTTNTTATGGGCAGGCTCGGCCCCTCCTCTGCTGACGACCCTGCCCACCGGCCCTGGGTCTGCACAAAGAGCCATTAACTGCCCATTGAAGGCCCGGTTCTGAGGGGGGATGTGCGACTGCAACACCGGATCTCAGGGTGTGGGGGGGGTGAAAGTGCAACTGCCACAAAGTCAATTGAATTCTCTGTTATAATAGATTAAATACAGAATTACTCAATTAACCGCAGATTAATTATGCCTTTCAGGTAAACATGACGGCCGCCATCTTGGCTAACACTAGGCACTGAATCAGGAGGGACTGAATCAGCCCTGAAAACAAGACCTCGTTAAGAATCTGAAAAGCTCATTCCGCTTTCCATATAACCCAAAGATCGACTGGACATACACAGGTTCCAATACCTTTTCTGTCCTGTAGAATTCACTGATTTCTTTTCTCTAAAGAGCTGTGCATTCTCAGGGAGAGTTGGGGGCTAAATCAAGGACAGCGTTTTTCAAGTTTTATACAAATTACATAGATAATGAAGGAAATTCAAGGTGCCCGAGGAAGGGAAAAAGAAAAAGTTCTCAAGTAATGTGTCTTGGTTTAATTATTTATGGTGATGCTTGATGGTCTCATTACCAGGTCATCCATGACCTCTGGGTAGCATCTTCATCCTTCCAGATTAATAAGTTATTGTGACACAAATAACTTTGGCAATTACTTCTTTAGTGCCACAGAAATGTGTATTTTTTGCTGAGGAAAAAGGTTGATTTTAACACAAGCAAATGTCCTTTAGAAACAGAGTATCACACTCAAGAGGCCAATTATTCATTCTTTAGTCATTTTTTTATCCTAGTTTCTGCTTTAGAAGGCTCAGGCAAGTCGTGAGGGGTTATCTTTACTGAGGATCTTTAGACGGTCTGCACAAAAGGCCTAACAGTATTTTAACACGTAAAAAAAAAATTGTCAGACTATTGTAAAACATATGAATTGTCAGGAAGCACCCATTTTTAAGGCACTGATTCTTATTCTAATAAATGAATATCTTTCCTCATTTATCTGCAGAACTCCTCCATAATACAGAAGTACTTGCTCTTTAAGGACAGCGAGATTGGAGAACATCGATTTCCGGGAAATCAGAGTTTTCGGGAGGAAAAGAACAAAAAACAACCCAAAACTCAAGAAAAGTCAAAGTGTCATAAAGATCAAACTCTGCTTTATTGCAGAACAGAAACACTAAACTATACTACATAGCTAAATAAATACCATGGGAACTAAATGCTAGTTCCCATCCTTGCAGCTCTCTGTCAAGCTACGCAAGCCCATCATTTGGGGTTCAATTCTCACATAGAATGAGCAACAAATGCCTTGAGGGGAAAAAAGGCAAGAATCCACTCTAGGAAATTACGTGATCCGTAACTATTTGAGTCAACATTCAATTGTGATTATAAATGCCCGAAAAAATGCTGACCTACACTTATCTGGGAAAAAAAAAAAAAAATCATGAAATACAATACAGCAAAAACACATCATTCAGCAGACAGCGTGGGATGAACCTGGAGATTTGGTTTCTATTTCTGGCTCCGTTTTGACAAGTTCCCTCCCCTGGCTGTTCTCACCTTTCCTCCTACCGGGACAAGGTTTTTCTCCTGCGAGGAGTTGGGTATGATTGATGCTGTGCTGGCACCCGAGAGCGTGTCCGGAACCTCAAGAGATGTTCCCTGCTCAAAAGAAAGTGGCACAAGACACCCCTGACCTTGGTTGGCTTAGGGATAAAGTCCTTGAATTTAAGCAAAGCAAACCCAGTATCATGCTGACAACTGTGTTCATCAGGGAGCTAAAAACCATCACACGAGAATCCAGCAAAGCTCTTCCACAGTGAACAAAATCTAAAAAGTAAATGTTTTCTCACATGAATAAAAATTTCTATTTACCAAGGGTGAAATACTTCTGAAAAGGCTGCTTTAGTCTATTATTTAAACGTAGATTACAGATGTCCAAAAACTACAATGCATAAGGAATTATCTTCTGTTTACATGCTTAATTAGCTGAGAGGTTTGAAGTCTTCCTCACAACTGTGCTGGGTTTTACATGTTTTTAATAAGATCAAATGTAAAACCTTGCCTTTATACTTAGGATCCAGTCAACACACTTGCATCCCTTCCCATAGTATTCCATCCAAACGCACTGTTTCCTAAAGGATTACCAACAAGTAGAGCTCAAACAGCTGGATCATCCAAATCGCTACAGGAGCGAGATCTGAAGAAAATGAGAATCTGGATTCCAGCTTCATCAAAGATTAGGAACACTTGCCAAATTGAGTCCCTGCTTATTTCTGGCTTAACTGTATTAAACAGAGATGTAAGCATTCTGAATGCGCTTTTTATTTGGAGAGATACTGATAAAAAGATACTTTGGTTCATCATCTTGTCGCTGCCACCGGTACAAAACTCGGCGCCATCCTGCACAGGCCCCTTTGAGCATCTCCCAGTCGAGTGAATACGTTACAATAATCGCATCACACTGTAATTTACTCCACACACATCGTCTGCCACCCAGGAGGTTTCAAACCTGTAATAATGGACCACTTGAGTTCAGAGAAATCAGATGTTTGTCAAAAGGTTCTGCGTGTTGTTTGCATTTAGGCCTCAATTCAGCAAAGCGTTTAAAATATGCTTACCTTTAACATATGGTTAAGGCCCATTGAAGCCATTCATACACACTTAAGTGCTGTACTGGAGAGGACTGGAAGTGAGTACATTCGAAAAACAGAAATTCTAGGTTTGTATTGAATGGATCCAGTTTTCTACAGCAATGCAGAGCCATTCAGTCTCCTGTTATTGTAACTACAGACAAATCCTTGTCGCATTGTTACACAGAACAAATCTGATTTTTTAAAAAACGGAATTATTTACTTTGTAGAGCTCTTGCAGAGACACTTGAGTCACATCAGCCACAAACTAATTCCTGCCGGAACTCAAAGCAACAGAGTCGTATCAGCACAACATTGCATCTAGATTAATTAGCTTTGCGGAGAGGCAGAGCTAATTAGCCCATGCACTGCCCTACTACCACTACACTGCTTTTAGACACATCAGCCTGCTTTAAGCAGCTTTACAAAACACGGACACAGCCTGGAAGACGTGGTCCCAACCACGTTAAGCAAATTGCGTGATGGGGTTCACGCAGCGTCCTTTTTAGTGCTACCAGGACAACGATTGCGACATCCAACAGGAAGAAACGTCCTCACGATAATTAATGCAGCGGATAATAACAGCATCGATTGGAGTAGGAAATATTAATTGGGGACATTTGAATTTCGGCCATTTTTAGCGCACCCTCACCTCTGCCATCTCCCGCTGCTCAGCCCGGGTGTTTTTTGCAAGTCTCAGAGCTGCTTTGCTGGACAGATGAAAGGTTCATTTACATGCCTGTAGCAGCTGTAGTGGAATTAATATTGGTCTCATTATCTTAGCTTAGGATGTACAAGCCACCGGTTTTGCAATGCATACTGATGCAATAAAGAAAGGGGGAGAAGGAAAAGCAAGCTGGCTGTTTTCGGTCCAAACGATATGGCAAAGAGTTGAGGAAATCCTAGAAAGGAGAGAGTTAATATGGTGTAATACCCTGAAAGCTAATAGCACCTAATGCAATTTATTAAAAGAAATCTGTTGAAATACGCAGTCCATGCCACAGTAGTTTTAATTAAAAGGTGGAAGAAAAGTGAAATCATTTATCCAAATCACCTCTCCTAAAGTTAGGGCCCAGTTTTGAAATAGCCATTTCCATACATCTACAGTATGGGCATTACCAACTCTTAAGACTTAAAAATTCAAGAGACTATTAAGATAAAGATTTATAGGTTGCCGCTGTTTAATGAGCCAGTAGGATCCATTTAGGTCAGCTTTTTCAAACTTTTGTCCTACAATTATACAGGAAAAAAATCACTGTCTTGGGACGGGGGGATGTTAATATGCATCGAGTAGTTTGGCTATTAAGAAAACTACAGAATATCATGGAACCTCTTCACAACATCAGGAATTGTCAGCACTCAATGACCAAAGGAGGGAAGGGAATGGGGGTTTAAGCAGAATTCAGTAGTCAGATCATGATGCTGTAGGCTCCTACAATGCCAGGTAAAATAATATTAATCCTTGTGTTTCATTGGTGTCTACGCTTTATGCAGAGAGACATCCCAAAAAACGCCTCAAAGTGAGACACTACTACCTTAAAACTAATCTAGACTTTCTCCATCTGCTAATTATGACTTTATAATACCTTTTGAAATCATCCGGTACAAAAATACGAGGCCTGATTCTATTGAGTCTCCTCATTGATTTCAATGGATCCAGCCCAATCCCATCAGTATGCTGTTAAACATCTCACAAAATAGGATTGAAAGCTGACTGCACAATAAAGAAATGTACCAATTGTTTAATGATTGATGAGGGAAACGTCAGATGAATTATTTGCCAAGTGATACTAGTCCATCTGTTACAGAATTTTGCATGTAATGACAGAAAGAAATTAATTACATCTATTTCATATATAGAAACATTCTAAATTGTGAATCTCAGCTCTTTTCATAAACAAGTCCGGCATCATTATCTCCATTATCCAAGTACACAAACTGGTGCATTAGTGGAAGGGTAGGCACGAGTCCTGAGTTTAGAGCCGTTCGGTGCTGAAATTGGGCAGCAAGTCTAACAGAGCGCAGCCAGTGAGAGGAATGATGGACACAACCCCAAACTCACTCCTGTCGCAGAGGCTGGGAATTACAGGGGAAATTCACTGTCTCCAGTTGAGAGGGTCTGAAGTGATGTGACTGCCCCCCCTGAAATTACCTTTTTAAATCATCTCACTTGTAGAACCGGCAAAACTCAGGTCTGTTGAGTCCCAGGCTCTCCAAGGCACGTTTGCCACATACTGATTTTCCATACAACTTCACTCGCCTCAATTCCAAATTTCACTGGTGTTTTAGATCAAAGTGTGTTTGAATTTAATACCATTCAGATTTCAGTCACGTTGGAACTGCATCACTTATTATTTTTTTCCTCGACATACTTTTCGCCTCCGAGTTAACTGTTCCCTCTATAATCTACATTTAAAAAATATAAAGCACACATCTTTTCCACTACATTCTCACTCCACCTTCTCCAAAAGTTTGTCTTGTTGTACGTATCTTCCAATCCCTTCGTCTATTTGGATGAAAGCAAGAAACCTGCTTCCAAAAAGCAATGCAGTCCTCAATACACTACATTTCATGAGATTTAGAAGGACATGGCCCTCCCAATGAAACTCAGAATTTGTAAGACTGTTCTAACGTTAGGAAAAAAAAATAATAATCTTGTAACAAGAGGAACATCACTGTGTCACAGTGATAAATGTACAGCCAGTAAAGCAACAGACTGAAAGTAACTGGAAGGCAAAATACAAACACTTAACCTTCTTTTTAGTCTGGAAATGACAATTTTATCCTGAGCAACATTCTGCCCCGATTTGCTCCTGACTTCAGTTAAAACAACGTTTTCCCTCAGACATTTCATATCGGCAGAGATGGCGGCGTCTCTATGTGACAGGGTTTAGAGATCTTTCGATTCGGGGGGTGTCTCCAGCCAAGTATTCTTTGCCATATTTCACAGCCACAAACAAAACATCCAAAGCAGTAACTTGGCCTATTATAACCTAAGTGCACTTGCTCTTCTATTTTTAATTCATCTTTCTCCTTTGACTCCAGAAGACAATCCTTCTTCACAGCCAATGAAAAATTCACGATACGTAGAAAGGAGAGATTGAACACAACCCAGTAAAGAACCATTAGGATTTAGTCCAGGACTGAGGATGTCACTGGGTAGGTTTCCTTCTGCCAACTCAGGGAAGAATAAATCACTCTATAAAGATTTCAGATAGCAGATTTTCAGCTTGTGGGAGATGGTGAGGGCAGCTTAAGTTCCATTTCTAGGGGAAACCTTGCTAATAGGAATGGCTGAGATGAAAGACAACGAATCAAGCCCATCACCTCCCTTTCAATGCTGCTCTCACCTCTTTTGGGGACATTCTCTCCGAGTCCTCGAGCATAAAGTGCAGCAGATACTCATCTGGATGTGTCGGAGCACAGAGGCTCCTAACAGGCACACGCAGATTGAAGACCCGGGTTCTGTGAAGTACCAATTCCCTGTGAGTGAATCCTAAATTACACATATAGGGGAGGACTTCAAAGGACAAGAAGAGATCATCACGTCAAGCAAATCCAAACAGATTGAGGACAGTGTTTCTGCAGCAGAAAGCTACGTAACTGTGGGTAACACAGACATTTTTCCACAGCAAATCCTGGGTCTGTATGTTGAGTTTCTGTTCGTGGTCAGCAGACCAAACCACACTTAATTCGCTGCTTACTCAGCTCCAGGCAAGCTGGACTCTCTAAGCCTGCTCATATGCTTAATGTTAAGAACGTCTGGGGTTTGGTTAAGTCTATCCGAAGCATGTTCTCAAAAAATGATGCAACTAACAAACATTAAAAATTCTAAAATTGTTTCCAATTGTACTGCTATGGTCAGAAGGTTCTGAGTTTATTTTAAATGCACAAGTGATTATTATTATCAAAATAAATCCAATACATTGCAGATTAACTGTTTCAGAAAAAACGGTGATTCAAGAATTTACGGATTTTATCCAATGGCATGAAGGAGACTGAAAAGATTCCCACTGATGTCACTTGCCATTGAATTAAACCATGAGCAAAGATGAACTTTGAATAACTTAAACTAAGTATTAGAGGTCGCTGAGCTTCTTTCTGCTGATAACAATGCAGTCCCTTATCTGTCGGCAGATCTTTACAATGCACACGCACAAATATTAATGTACTATCAGTGCTGCTGAAAGGGGAAAAACACCCCCATTAAGAGCGAGGAAATCTCAGTAAATGTCTGTAGGCACCATCTGCCACCGAGCTCTTGTCATAAATCCATCTGCTGGTAATTTTTTCCTTCCCCAGACCTGTCTGGCCAAGTCAGATACGCTGAGAATCCAAAGGCGGAAAAGGTCAAGTGACAGCATTTGCTCTCTTTTGGTAAGGTCTTTATCTCTTTTGGAAGATCAACAGTTTTAAAAAACCTGGATCGCATGTGGAAACAGCGTGGGTCAGACGAGCTGCATATACTGACAGAATATTTCTGTGCCCTTTATACACAGCTGAAATTAAGTAGCTGTAGTGAGTTGGATCATACTGTCAGTGTTGCACGGGGAAGCATTTGCTTTGGGTTTGTCTGTTGTTTCTTCTCTTCAGCAGAAAAAATAATGGGGAAAGACATCAAGTAAAGAGCAGAGGAACAGCAAGGAAAGGGTGAGGGGAAAAAAAAATATATATATATGCTGTCTAGTCCTGAAATATTGAATCCAAGAGATGTAGCACCACTGACAATATACTGCTTTTGTCAACTTAGCTCACATCATCTGAGGAACTCGTGTAGCAATGCCAACAGAAAAAGTTTTGTTGGCATACGCTCTAGTTCTACAGGGAGAATCTGCCAACATAGTTTTGCAGAAATAATTATAAAAGCAAAGATGTGTCTTTGCTACCCTGCGGCTCCTGAATAGGAGGGCTCATGTATATTATCCCTACTCCTTTCTCTTATTACCTCCAAACACAATCCTGGAACAAGGAAAGAGAACTACGATAAATTAAAGGAAGTTGAGCGTTCTCATCTGATTACTGGCTCCTTATTCCTATGCAAATTAGATTTAGCAGCAATGCCCAGTGATAAAATACACAGCGATGAAATAGTCCCAAGCATCTCCCAATCTCCAGCAATAATTTAGCATCGTTATAGCCATTTACAGATGAGTAACTTGAAGAGCAAGGGAACTGGGTTCCTCTCCAACACGCTTGTCCCCACAATGAGGCAGCCGTATAGAAACGGCAGCCTCAGATCACAATGACAGCCAGTACATAATTAATAATTAACTTACACATCAGTACAGCGAATTTCAGCAGTTGGATGCAATGCTGAGTGTAAGAGAAGTGCTGTATGCATGTGAACCCTGTTCAGTTTTCACAGCAGAGCATATAGACCAGCCTAGTACGGCTCTTTTGTTTATGAACTAATCCTGTTGCTGGTAATAGGATTAGCATCAAGAACAGATGCAGAGTAATTCGTGGTGCACTTCTTGCAGATTATTCAAAGAGTAACAGCAAAGGTAAATTACCGCTTGCAGTTATCTCAAGCACAATGGAAACATGCAGCCTCCCAGCTGCATTCTCGTGTCAGTGCATTCACAGGGGACAAAGTAGATGCACTCACTGTCACACGACAATGGCAGAAGACTAAAGTGTTCCATCAGAAATGCTGCTTTTTTTAAAAAGAAAGTACTTTGTTAAGGTATTTTTGGACTGTCATACTGCAGATAATAATACCTTTGCTAGTGACTATCTTCAGGATGCTTAAAAAGCACCACGTCTTGAAATGACATTTCCATTCAAGTATATTTAGCTGTGGTACCTGTGTCACTCTTGGTTGCGAGTCTGCTCTCTAAAATTCTCCAGTCCAGCTCTATGAGAAATTGTTCACCAGTGGACGTGACTAATGCATTTCCAATAAACTAAAATCACAAAGGTCAGAAATCACAATTTTCAGAGATTTCAATTTTTGCCCGATATACACCCACATGAAGAAAACTGCTCAGATTCCACCTTACCAACCGCGGATTTCTCACGTGAACACGCTATCCATTTGTCCTTCCACTGTCTGCGCGTGGTGAACGTGCCCGTGCTGTTTGACTGCACAGAATCGACACTACGCTGTTAACCATGAAATACAGCAAGACCAAAGCATGAACTGATTTCAAACGGACTGCAAAGGCACAGGGAGCTTGTCCTCGGCTTTCGAGCTGATAAGCACCCAGATCTCGATGCTACTTTCACGGTACGTGGCCAGCAGCAGCAATAGCGAGATGTTCTGGAGCCCCGATCTATAGCAGCGAAAAGTTGTACGGGTGTTTTACCACAAAGGTCAGACTTCATTTCTCCATTTCTACGTTAGAACAAGAATCCACGGGCCCAATTCCCTGTTTAATGAGTATGGAATGGCTTTACTTAATAAACCAGACTTCTAGACTTCGACTCGTAGAGAAAATCTACCTCTCGAATATGTTCTTAAGCGTAAAGGTGATGCCATAATTACCTTTTCGTGTGGTAAATAAAGAATTAAAGCCCAGCAGTGCCAGGTTTATGTTTGCTATAGCGGGTCGTGAGGCATCCTGTCTGCTTTAGTTTCTGAGGTTCTAAGTGGAAAAAACCAAATCATAAATTGAAGAGAAATCAAAGAATAAAAGCTGGTCTTCATGTGCCATGTGTGTACTAATAAACACAACCAAAGGAAGAAGCACGGAGCTGGAAGAGGTGTTTCTTTTGGATAATTCACATTCTAATATAAAACATCTTTCCAGTTGTGTTACAAACCAGGTACAGGATACAGAAAGCAGCAATCGTTTTGATTCTTTCTTTAATTTAATCTCCCATTTCACACCGCAATGCCTTAGGAGGGTGAGTCAGCCAGACACACTGTCAATAACTGGAAATTGAGGTCAAGTTCTCTCTTAGGGAATTTGAGTTCATCTACAAATCCTGTAAATTGGAACCACAATCCCAAGTTATTATCCACATTTTCACTGAAGCAGTAATAAATAATACTTGGTATTTCCAGCATGTTCCTCACTGAACGAGCTCTGTGATACATTAAATGAATTTTAATTAATTAAGTCTTCCATGAGTAGAGTATTACACATATTTTATGACTTAAATCAGATTGACCATTGCTAATTACATTAAAGAACCTCATAGAGGACCTATTTGAAATCCAAGTCCATGGTGCTAAGGAGTGTACATATGGTAATAAATGACACACCTCTGAAGAACCTGAAATTTAAATGTAGAAGAGAGAGACAGGAGAGAAAAATCGTAGATTGTTCTTATTTACAGATGGAGAACCAAGTTTCAGTACAATGGGTATAAATTTCAGGTTCTAATTTAGCACTTAGGACTGTAGTAAGTAACTGAGATTTTCAAATGCGCTGAGCAAACACCAAATTCCATGAACACTAAGCACTCGCCAATTCTGGAAAATCAGGCCATGTATTTCAGGGTTCCGACGTAAGCTGCTATTTTTCCACCTCCTCACCCCTCGCCAGGTGAGGAGCAGCAGCCTCTGCCCATCACCACCTTCTTACGCATTAAGATTCTTTGATTCGAAGACGTATTTTATTCTCTGGAGGGATGCCACACACGTTCATTTTTCAGTTATTAGTTTTTGCTAACAGTTCCATCGCTACAAGATCAAAGATAACTTTTCTATTTAGGTCAGCCACATTTTTTCCCCAAAATGAACCAAATGAAAGTTTATGCATAGTGCTATTTAAAAATAAAATAAGACATTTGCACGCTCTTTAAGGAAAAAAAAATAATCAGAAAAAACAATTATTGTAAAGTTTGTTGCAATAAGAGCCATCCCAATAACAAATAACCCAAAAGCTAAATATACACAGGTTCATAGATTTTTATCTTAAATCTGCTCTACTAATACAATCAAGTGTCAGCCTATACTCGTCTTATTGAGAAACAAATACTATTTGATAAACCCTTCACACCTCCGCTCATCGCCCATTGTGGATCCTCTCCCTGAGAAGTCGAGTTTGTATTTTCTGATTTTAAACACAATCTTTGTCAATATGCAGTTAACTCAGCTTTTAACCACAGTATTTCTTTAATATTTTACGAGCAGTAGGTTTACTCGTTATTCACACAGAAGTCATGCCAGGTAATCTTTCTGATGTTGTAATGCTGTCAACTGGTTATGTCGTAAAATTAAAGGGAGCTCCATGTTGCAGATGTTTTAAGGCAAAAAATGTGTATGCGTTTTTTCCATTAATTTTATGTTCTGCACATATATCACAAAAAAGGGAATCCTATATTTCATAAACGGTCTAGTGGAGAAGACACTGGCCCCATTCTCGGGGTGCAGCATCACCTAAAATCTGCTCGGCACGCTTTGGCAATGTAAAAACCTCAAAAAGAGCAGCAGAAGTGAGAGCTGGCATAGCACAGAAAGCAATTTAGTAGATTATCCCAGCGCTAAATTGTACCTCCAGAACAGCATATGTGGACGTTCCAAAAATAATCTGACAGTTTATCAAAAGTGGCAAGAACTGCCCTGGGTCATCAGCATCACGGCTGGGAAGATCTAAACCGTCCGTCACCGTGAAGGGGATGGGGGGACTGGAAAGGAAAGGGGGAGGGAAGAGGAAAAGAGGGACAGCACTAATTAACATGCCACGCTGACGATGGCCGTGCTGAGCTGGGTCTAGAATACTAATGGAGCCAGGATCCGAGAGGGATCAATGGGAAGCGTCGTCCCCCTTAAAGCCTTTACCAAACAGCGTGGCTGCTGTCAACAGGCCTGGTACCAAATAGTTCATTAGAACATATAAAAGCACATTCAAAAAGATCAGGACTTTTCTTCCCCTGCTATTTCTTCTTCTGCTCCCCAACCATCTACTGTCTCGTGAATTTTTTTCTGAGTAAAACTGCAAAAATTTTCTCTGCTTTGCTTTATTTTCACTAAATGGAATTCTCCCCACTGCTACTGCAGGAGGAACATGGGAATGTGAGTTAACAACATTAGAAAAGGAAGATCTTCCTATCTTTTTTGATAAACATCGACAGCCAAGTGACTGTGCTGGGTAAGAGTAAACCAGAAACACCCTTAGGAGTGGAAAAGAATCCAGATGTAGGGAAAATATTTAATCTCCAACCACGTGATAACATCACAGCCATTACTTACACTAAGCGTAAGACAAGGCAACGTGCTCTAAATATCACAGGTTTGAGATTCAACAGAGTCCAGCAGTTTTTTCCTCTCCGTTCCGGTGGAGTTTCCCTTCAATTTGCTGGGTGAGGAGGGTTCCACGAGGGATCCCGACAATCTGTGCCAGGCCTGCTGTTCAGCAAGCGCTTCGGGAAACCCAGAGCCAGGAGGAGGCCTTAGGAAGGCCGTTCGTGTTTGTTACAGATACGTTTTTTTAAAAAGCACAAGCATCAACTGACTCGCCCAAGGCTACAAATTGTGTAGGAAAGCCAAAACTTGCAGCCAGGCCTCCTGTATCCTTTGCCATCACCACAAGGCCCCTCTCCTGGCAAAGCCAAGTTTAGTTATTAAAGGAATGAGAAAGAGAGGAGTCTCTATTTTAAGGAGAACCACAAGATGGATTAGAATGTTGTTCTGTAGAAAGATCTTTTCCTGGATGCTGGCAATCAGGTTGCTTTCCTCTAAGACAACAGTTCACTTCTGGCATCTTGAAAAACTTCACTATGAGCCTATTTCTATTTTTGAACAGAAAAGGGTAATTCTTTTCAGCAGCAAGAGATGTTAACGTTGATTTCTGCACTTCTTCACCTGCCAGCTGAGCCAGGACGCAGTGCAAAGGGCGAGATGGGGAACAATTGAGGAGTTTGCTGACGTTCTGGGCAAAAAGTGGCACCAGCAGGAACGGAATCCACCAGGCACAACCTGAGGCTGTGCTGGAAGCGCTGCTGGAACCTCGCACCCGACATGTGGAATGTTTTAAATAACCTGATTGACTTTGAAGAGTCTCAGGAGATTTTGCAGTGAGCTGAAGTTCAATTCAGGCACTACACACCAGCACAGATATTTTTGAACCATTACAATCATGTTCTAACAAGATGCTTCTGCCGTGCAAAGCAAAACCTCCCTGTCGTAGATGTTTTCATAAGCAGCACAGGGACAGAGATTGGGAGAAGGTGCAGGCACATAAAAAATACCTCATTGTAGGTTTAATCAACCCAGAGTCTCCAACTTGTAGCTGAAACCCAACAAACATCGGCTTTTCTACCACCACCTCACCTGCCTGCGCCCCAGTGCAACCAGTGCAATATTATCTGATCCATTTCTAGGTGCACAAAGAGCGATGCCGATCAGACTCTCATTTAATTTCGAATAACTAACAGCTAAAAGGGAGAAAAGCAAGCACTGGAGAGGCCGAGCAGCGAGAGAAGCCGGAGCGGTTGTTCCCCCGGCTCACCAGCGGGTTTCTGCAGCTTTAAGCTGTTTGGCACGGACGCCGAGCACAGGCTGCGCAGCCAAATTTCACACAAGCTCCTTTTATTTAAGTTTGCTGCTCGCTGAGGGGGTAGGCGAGCAACTGTGGCAGAAACAACGTGTGACATGAACACAAAACAAATGCCTGAATTTCAACTAAATTCCCTAAAATTCACGCAACTTTCTTGTAGAATAGAGTGAAAGCAAAGGACAAGAAGGGGTTGTGTCCTCCGCAGACAGAATAAAGGAAACTAATAGATCAATTCCAGTATTTTCGGGAGCAATTTTTGTAGTGAATCCAGTCCAGAGTTCACTTCAATAAATGTGTATCCAGAGTAAATCTACTGACAGGGCAATTGTGAGTGTCAAACCACAGACCCAAAGAAACAAACAGGCAAGTCTGCATTAGTGAACAGCACGTACACTGGAAAAACAGAAACAAATAATGCAAACCATTGTTTCACCCCCTAAAAAGGCCTAAAGATTATCCGATTCTTAAAGTGTCATTAGTATTTACACACCTCATCCGTGTGAAAATTCCAGACAGCTTACTATAGATCACTATGGTCCACACTATGGTGCAAAACACCACTTACAGATTATTATTATTATTATTATTAAAAACTTTATAAATAATTTAAGGTATCAAAGTGCTTTAGGCTATGAACAGTTTGGAAAACAAAACTAGGTAGGCTGCACCAAAGAGACGCTTCACGATGTTTCACAACTGAAAACTTCATTTTTAAGTTTGGATGTAGCAAAGTATCTTCCATCTGCCTTCTTTTTTATCAAGGAAAGGAAGCTTTGATTTCCACAGAGCCACTAACAAAACCCAACATGAAAAGGAAATCTGAGGGACCCGGTTATTTTCAGCGTTAGATGACCCGAGTTTGGGAAGCTGCCTTAACTGAGGCGCTTCAATAGAGCATTTCCTCGGTAAAGTACGATGAAGCTGAAGGTCACTTCAGATGATGAATTCTCTCCTGGCAGAGGAGATTTGATACCACATCCAGCAACCACAAAAGCTCCGTCTCAACCAGTAAACACGCTCGCCGGTATTTATTCCGTATGCCAACTAAAAAGAGTGGTTATTTCTAAGCAGCTGACAACTTCAACCACGGCTGTTCCTGTCCGTGGTGGGTTCTCCTCAGCTTTAACCAGGGCCAGGCAACACCTGCTGCTTTCCTGATGGTTACAGGGCACAAAAAATGTTTCCCTTTGCAGAAGAAATTGAAATAGAAGGCAAGGGATGCGCTCAAGGCCACTTAGTGACAGTCGGGAACGACACAGTAGTTTGACTTTAAGCATTATAATCACACTGATACAAATTTATTAATAGTTTGAATACCTTAAAATAAGGGGGTTGTTTCCCTTCTAGGGGCTTGCTTGCATCAGTCCGTGCTTTTTAAGTTTGGTATTCTCAGTATCCCATGGCAGATAAATCCAGCGTTAAACCATGGGAAGCAGAATAATCTGTCCCTTCGGGTGTGCTCAACTTTCCCCATGATACTCTCATTTGAGGACCTGTATCTCCTATAATGTAAGACAATCCGAACTTTAGTTCTCTATTGAGTTTCTCCGCATTATCCACGATTTTACGGATCTGTCATACCCTGCAAGTTGCCTCTTTCTCTCTCTTTAGCGCTACCTGAATCAAAATCACTCCACGTCTTTCATGCCCCGTTGCCTTTTCTCAGACTTTTTGGAATTTACTTACACCATATGGATTTGGCTGCGACCAAGGCAGATCAGCCTCGCTGTGCCTCAGTCCTCATTGTAAAAATGTAATTTGTACTTCTCTTTCAAGAAGATAGCAGAAAGTTCTGGCAAGGCAATCACACTGGAATAACCCATCTACCCACCGAAAACACAAATGCCATTGTGTCCCTCCTGCCCATTGAAATCAAACACGCGAAGAGCGCAGGATCAGACGAGCAATCTGGAGTGGAGCACAAGGTCTTTCCCTGACCCCCTGGGATGTTATAAAACCATCATACTGCTATTTTACCAAACACAGAAGAGTTTAGAACAGAGAGAGAAGCGCCACTGTTTCAATGGCAGATGCAGGCTTTTCCCTTACTTATCTTTCTCAAAAATGGTTTTGAAGAGAAAAACCAGGAAGGCGTTCAAAACAGTTGGAGAAAGGTATTGACATCACGTCAGGAAAGTGAAAAGTATATTTCTTTAGTCTCCAAAAACGGTGATCATTACAAACTTGTCATGTTAGCACAAAACCAAATCAATGATGCTGGGTTTTTTCACTTTTACAGCATAGTCTGTGACGAAGAATTATATTGATGACTTTGCCAATGCTTGAAATTGCCGATACAGAGCCAGAACGGGCCTTTCAATGGACCGAAATCCCCTCCCTCTCTTCCAAGGCCTTTAAGACACAGATCTGATAGTTAATTCTTTGACATCAGACTCCCTGGCCGGCAAGCACAAGATCAAACAGCAATTCTGGAACAAAAGGGGTCTTTTGGGGCTTGGTATAAAGCAAACAAGGATCTTTCTACCAATTTCCACGAAAATCTGTGTATTTTCAGCTTTCAGAAATTTGCTCTGTTACGCTCATTTCCATGACGTACATGAGTTGAGTAGAAAAACGTCTGAAGTACTAAGGCTGAAAAATCTTTTTGCCGTTGTAGAAATGTCCGTCATTATGGATGTTTCAGTGAGAACGAACAAAAGACCTCTCTGAATCTTCAGGCCTTTGAAACAGACCCTCACAATGCACCAGTTAGTAAATGATTCTACCAACTGCAAGCAGCAAATCTGACAAAATTCAAAACCACAATCAATGGTGTGAAACCAAGACTTTGGAAAAAACCTGTATGAATATATACAACCTAAACCAAACGCTACAGCTCCATTCCTCCGTATCAGGAATCTCACTTGTTAAAAAAACACACACAGAGATATCTACTGGCCAAATAATAGAGAATAAATAGCATAATGTCATTGCAAGGACATGTGAGCGTTGATTTAAAAGATTAGGTCTTCCCTCAGGTAATATCCTAGCCCATCATCTTTCTTTTTAAACCTGTGAAGATCCATCTCTTCAGTTTGTCTCAAATGACAGAGAATCAATTCTCATGAGAGGCTGTGCAGTTTTGAATATAAGCTGACTTCATTTTCAACTTCTAATTGAAAAATATTCAACAAAAATCTCACCTTTTTGGGTTCTCCAGGTCAGATCCTACACTTAAAAGAACCAAGAGACGTAGAGCAAAGACGACAAAACTCTCATTTCCCATTCTGCTGTTAGGAAGAAGCACCGCTAACCGTCTGCAACCGTTCACATCAGAACACAATCCTTTAGGTATACCGAGGTCTCTGGGGTTGATCTAAATATAGGAGTCAGAAAGAAGCGTAATTATTGCTGTATTTTAATGATTTTAATAAGCTGTGAAAATGAAAGGTAGGTTAACGACTCATATGTATCTGACAGATTTCATTAAAACCACACAGCATCTTGACGCTGAAAGGTCTAATTTGACACATTTTCTCTCCAGGTCAAAACACAGCAGTTCCATCTCTTCCAAATGCAATCATATTGTATTTACAGTACCTGTTCCTTACCATAACAAAGGAAGATGTTAAGAGGATAACACAGGGGAAAATACCATCTGACAAATTAGGCTTAAAACCAGTAATTATCCCTTAGCATGGCTTAGGTTCTTGGGCTCTCACTCCGCTGATCCCACTTTGCTACCAAATACTTGCAATGCACGTTGTGACCAATGTGGTGGGTACTACCGTGGACTTTCACAGTCACTAAAACCAAAATAAATCTCTCGAGTTGCAAGCGAAGGAGCAGGACTGCATCCCAGGACCTCGGCACATCACCGCATTTCCCTGCCCCGTTATCTCCTTTTCTCCTTCAGCCACCTGAGGTGCAAGAAGTTCGACGGCAAATCCGCTCATCAAGATTCACCAAGGCAACATAATTCAAGCCTCAGCATGAAAGTACGAGATGAATTTGAGAAGTGGAAACACAGTAGATACTCATAAGAGACGTCGTTAACAGCGGAAGGTTTTATTAGGAGATGCTTTTTCTCAGCCCTACCAGCAATTCCTTCTCCTTCCAGGGATGCTGACACCAACCAGGCGGGACTTTTCCAACAGGATACTCGAGAAATATCTCAAGCTACTCACTAATATTAGGATAGTAGAAGAATACCATAAGGGAAATTAGCAGCCAAATAAAGATAATGGCAAGAAATTAGTACCATGAAAGAGGATTAGCTACACTGAGCTTAATAGGATCACACATCACCTAAGCCAGGGAACACAAGCAAACATGGGCAGCAAACACCGCGCTCTCTCCCTCCCTCCCCAAGGCAGATGTCGGAGCTACATTCAGCCATACCCTTGGCTTCTCTTTAGAATAAATGTGGCCATTTGAGGCTTCTAGGAAATAATGACTTACGCTAATTACTCTAATGAGGTTTCTACTATGCACTCCCTCGACTTCCCCCTTGCTAGAATTCTTTTCTCTTTAATATAAGAACACAATGTTGGAAGACCCAAGTCTAATGAGTTTCATGGTGCCAGTCCAGTTTCTCTTGGAGCAATGTCCACAATCAACAAACCCAAACACTAATTAGGCCCCTTGTTGCTACTGTCTGCAGTAAAGCCAAGGACAGAAGGGATATTAACCTACCTCCTTTAAATTTCCGTAAACTTCAAGTGATCCCCACAGATTTAAACTGAACTACAGCTGCAAAGGGTTGGGAAGGAAAAATACATTGAGAGTCCTCACCTCAGGTTGAGGACAAATCAAATATTCTGAGGTTTGATGCATCCCTGACCAATGTAATTGTAGCTCCAGTGAAGGTCATTATATTGATTCAAAACGGGTGAGAATACGAAAAGACATTCCCCTCCCCTGCATAAAAAAAGACTTTGTGGTAAAAATAGAAAAGAGCCCACAAGCAATATAGGAGGGAATCTTACTGGTCTCAAGAAAGGATTTTTCTTTATTCTTTTTTTTTAAAGTAAAGACAGCACATGGTTCGAATATTGTTTAACTAGAGGGATCTTTTGGGGAGGATCAAGAGTTGACTTATCTGGTTTAGACACCCACAAGGAAACACCAAGTATAGAAAGTGAGGACAGCTCCAAGTTTAAAAATCAGACTCTTGTAAATTATTCCAGGTTGGGTTGCCCAAACATGAAAAAAAAAAGATGAAAGATCAGCAGCCCCTTCTGAAAGCCTCATCCACCACATCTCAGCTTCGCTAAGTATGCAAAGAATAGAAAATCAATAGGACAATGACACCGAGTCTTTGCACACATTACAGTATCCACTCTATCTGAACACTGCAAAATAAATCTCCATGAGTTTCCTATTATGACTGCGGCTTTTGCTATGACTTTTTTTACAAGAACAACTTCTAGGAAAATAAAAGACAAAAGGGATTCTATTGGTTTAAGTACTGTTTGAAAGAAATACTTGCTCTTGGGAGTTCATAAAGTAGCATTTGGAGAACATGCAATAGGAGAGGTACACAAGAAGCTGGACAAACTGATAGAGACATGTGCATTTGCATTAATTAATAGCGCTTTGCTGGTGGTGTTATTGTGGGGTTTTTCGCTTGTTTGTTTGCTTAAAGAGTCATCAGAAATTGCCAGCTAAGCAGAACCAGGGAGCCCTCACTAGACACGACAGCCACATTCTGCACTCCTTATTCAAGCACAACCCCTGCTGAAGTCCATGAGAACACCGAGCAAACACCTGCTACCAAACCCCAAAACGTCTGCAGGAATTTCACCGAGATTGGGCCCTGTTGCTCAGCTCTCCTACAGCTTCTTTACCCCGGGAATACAGAGTGGGGGTGAACTGAAGTGCAACAGAATTCAGGCCAAAGGGTAGAAATCAGCAATCGATGTCTTCTCCGATACAAAGCCCACTGAAGTCAATAAGCATTTTGTAACAAAACTGAAGGGATAATATAGCCGTAAACACCAGATAGAATAGAGCAGTAAGTGGCCGATAGAGCAGCACCTACAGAGCTTGGTCAGCATTAGTACCAAGAAGAAGAAAATATCCTGCTCAAGAGATACCGCATTTTGAATCTTCCTTTGAAGAGGCGTATTAAGGCCGGGACATTTCTGTCTGTCGTGCAAGGGGGGGGAAGACTTGGGATGTGAACATCCACTTTGCTTTCTTCTCTTAGGGACTGCTCTACACTGTTTAAAATCTACCAGTTCATAATCTCCTTTGAGAAGATTTAGTTGGATTTATACGACTGAAGGAAGAATAGGGTGCAATGGGTACAAGAAGAGGAAAGCAAAATCTTTAAATTACCATCTATCATCAGAGTAACCGAAACCTAAGGCTGATGACTTCAGGTCAGGATTAGTTTCAAATCTGTGCCGGGAGCAAGTGTGCGTTCCTGGGGATTGGCAACGAGAGTTCAAACCTTTTACCCTTCAGGAGACCAGTTCAAATCCAGGTCATGCGTGGCTTTAAGCAATAACAGGGACAGACTGGAAACAGATTTTCCCTCCTAATCTAAGAGCCAAGTGGAGTTTTGCTGCAAGCAGCTCCAGAACAGAGCCCCCGTATCCCCTGGAACCTGCACCCGGAGCTCCCCCTCCTGTCCTGCTCCACCACCACTTCATTTCTCCCACTATTAACAACTTGTACATCTCCACACAGGTACAATCATCACTTTTGTTGGTATTTTGTGGCTTTTTTGAGGTGTTTTTTTTTTTTTTTTTTAATAGAAGACACTACACAGACAAATCCCCAATGCTGCACCTTCCCATTGCTTACAATTCCCTGTTCAAACAGAAGCTCAAGAAACGTGAAGCCTGGATATTTGTGGAGGCACGAAGAACGTGCGCTCTACTCAAGTGATAAAGAACCCGTGATCTCAGGGCACATACCGAACCACCGCTTCGTAATTTTGGCAGTATTTCCATTGACAAAAAAACTGCAATTGCACTAGAGTCTGCCATACAATGCCAAACCAACAAAATCAAAACTTGTCACTCCAACTCATCAACTTTTCCATCAGTTCAGTGAATGGCTGTGCAAGTTTTTTAGAGCTACTGAAATTGTTTCAGTACAATCATTTCATTTTAATTTTTTTTCTTCCCCCCCCCCAACTTTACATTTTGATTATTCACTATTCATTTGAGGCAAGAAATATTTCAAAATACCAGTTTCCAATGGAACAGATAGCCCAAGCTTCACTCTTAAAGTAATGGACATGATGGGATGAACTGGAGACTTCATCTGCAGTCTGTAGCCACTCCCAAAATCAGGCATATTTAAAGGAAAAATATGATGTCCTGTTAGCCTTTCCAAGGATCAAACAATTGCAGCTCTGTAAATGAAGACATCCCAAAGCTGACATTTACAGTCTCTTTCATCAGCAGTAATGAAAATAAAAGACTATGCACGATGACCAAATTTGAGTTGCATTTCGAAATTAATGCAAAGGAAATTCATACACGTAGGCTTTTTGGCTTTTCCTTGCAAGTGGTTCTTTGCATTCAACACCAATGCTTACCAGCAAACTAGACGTACCAAATAATAACCCAGACTGGGGTAATTTGCCATTTCACATGGGCAGCCCACCCAGTATGGACCAGTGTTTGCCGTTCTCCTGGTACAAAGGTGGTGAGGTAGAAATAATCCCTCCTAGGCCACCGTGAGTGTGGTCACACTGAGCTGAAATGGTGGGTTTCCTCTCAACCCACATGAGTGGCCTCAATCATTTATTTGCCGACAGCGTTTTTGAGGGAAAAAAATCCAACCTTGCCACTAACACAATTCGACCAGACAGGAGCTGCTGCACAGAGAAAATTGTGATTCTTAGAGTCCGATCCAAAATATTTTTAAAGGGCTGCAATTTCTATGCAGGTGCACAGAACTTCGCAAAGCTCAGCTCCGTAAGACGCTATTAGCTGGGCAATGGAAGGGTAAATTCTTCACGACATGCCTGACAAGTCATAAATAACTAGCTTTTTAATATGATTTCAGTCTGCTAGTTGTTACCAGAAAGAATAATAAAATGGAAACTGCTTTGTTTTGACAAGTGTTGACTAAAGCTTGCCATGCTTCAAAAGTTTCTGCACTATTTTGTATAATGTATAGGTTAAACAAAACACATCAAATCACGAAAAGAGAAAACCCAAATATGCACAAAAAGGCACATGCTCCCCGTTTCGTACACTGATTAAACACTGCTTATCGGTACAATCTGACACAGTAATTACAGCAAGATATTTCTACGCAAAGGCTGAAGGTAGAACACGTTCGTTACGTTTTTCATTTCAGTCTGATTCTCCAAATTGGGCAGCCTCGCCGTTCGTATGTCAATCAGGTGCACCAGGAAATAAAAGATGAAAGCGCAAAAGTTCTCCCCAATGCTCCTTCACAGCAAGAAGATAGAACCAGTGATAAATTCACCCACCAACACACTTTGCTAATCAGCAGCTCCCGGCTGCACGGACCCCGATAGCCCTTCCTCGACAAACTGCATGCAACTTGCTCAGAAAAAGACGGAAAATAGAATAAATCCTACCGCGCCAGGTGGCAAAAATGATAAATCTGATAGTAAAGGAATAGCACGGGATTTTTCTTAATGAGAAACACAAATTACCTCCATTGAGTGACTTACGAGAGGGAGGTTGTGGGGTCTACCCAGTTCTTAGGTAAGTGCTCATCCTATTCAGTGGAGAAATCCAATCAGCGTGACTGGCAGCTGCAGGACGTTGCCTTAACAATGTTTGCTAGGCGGAGTAATTCTTTTTTTAGGCATTTCTATGTTGGAAAATTCCCTTGGAGAAATGCAATTATACCAGCAAAATATGTTTTCGCTGGTCTACTTTACGCTTCATCCCCGAGCTCCCTGGCTGGTGTGTGTTCCGTCTGCAGCACAAGGGTTTCCAATGCAGTATTTTTTCTAGTGTGTGTTACACATTATTAAAAAGGAGGCATTACTAAATATCCAGTAGGAAGGCAAGGCTGTTATTTGAAGGTTCTCATTAGAGGTAGCTTATGTTTTAGTTGAAAATAATTTTTAAAACACCTGTGCAATGTATCGAAGAGATTTTTGGAGGCGTTTTTCAAGGCACGCACGGACACAAGGTGGGTATGACAAAGAAAGGAGACAGCACGTGAGCGAACCAGGATTAACCAGGATCTAATAAAGCGAAAGGCCAGTCCCCAGCAGGTCAGGCTTATTCACAGAAAAACAAGATTTTCATCCCATCAACCAGAAGAAAACAGGACCACAGGCAGGAAACTAATGCAAGGGATTGTTTGGAGCCAGCAGAACAAAAGGCATTTTTCTGCTCTACGTTTTTAAGACACACCGCCTGCCCAATTGAGATTTCTAAGTATAGGGTGCTTGTATAAACTTTATTAAGTATAAATATTTCCGTGACACCATCACAGCTGCTGACAGATGCTGGAAATAACAATCACAGTATATTTTGCTTGCATTTTCAGACACTGAACTCTTGTGGGGAAAGACACCAGGAGCTGGAGAGTTCTTCAGGCACCTCTCTGGCTGGGTGCACAGGTGAGAAACTCTGATCGAGTTCTTTATAAGCAGAATAATTCAACAGTCTGCAACTCATGGTTGTGCTCTGATTACAAGACTATTGGGTGCTACATTATCTGTAGCATCACTTTCTTATTATCTCTGTGTAGAGTGGTACCTGTAGTATTTTTCCTGTGGAGAGCAATACTATTAGCATATGGAAAACCCACGTTGACCACAGCTGCTCCTTTGCTTCCCACAGGGGAAGATCAGCGAGGTAACACTCGGTCTGAACAACCCTAATGGGAACACATGCCCTTGACCCCTCTAATGTCAGCCCAATAGGATGAACTTACCCAAATTCAGCGTAGTTAAGTTATACCTCTGTCAAGTTCTGCCTGCTGGAAAGATTCATGAAGATATTCTTGCCTACAGAGGTAACCTAAAGCAATCAGTCTCCAGTGGGATTCTCTGATAATGATGCACTTGCACAAGGAGAGAGCTGAGGGCTGAATTCCCAGACATCCAAAAGTCTTGACCTGAGATCACACGGAAACACTGCAGAGAACCTATGGAGTAACCCCCATCCCAGGCCTGCTCCCGAAACACTGCACCATTCTTTAGCGCTTTAATTTCCTACTGGCTTCTGAAATACCAGCTACCTACATTTGGTTTTTCTTTTCCGGAACCCATGCTATTTGCGCTATTTCACATGACAGAGAGAATACCTAATGATAGGCAAGTTTTGTTGAAGCCAGTAGCTAATTTAGATCTCCCTTTCCCTAACAAACCAAGAATCTTCATCTGTCCTTTTAAGTTATCCTCAAAAGACTAAATTTCAACACTGCAGATGAAGACCCGGTCTTTTAAAGTAACTGTTTTATCCTCTTTGGGAGGCAATTAAAGACTGCAAGAAATTACCACCTTCTATTTCTATTCTTGTCATGGATGGATAATTGGTTTGTTTTAAGAGAGAGAAAACTAGTGAGACATCGCCAGTTTCAACAATTCTAACTACTTAAAGATTATCAGTGCAAAAGCAGTTCTGTCAAATTGAAGGACAGCATTTCTTTATTTCCTTATTCCATCACTCAATGGGGCTGTGTTGTTTCACCTGAAAAGCCAGCTGTACGTTCCATCAGAACGCTGAAGACGAATAGCAAATGAAGTTCTCCAGACTGCCTTGAATTCTAAATATCCAAACGACAAACCTTTCGTGTTTCAAATTTAGTCCCGTCGATTGGTTTTAAGTTTCCTGAGTTTCACTAAATATACTCAGACTGGGAAGAGGTTAAAAAGAAAATAAATTCAAGAACACGGCCTGTGCAAGAAGGAGGAGATGATGTTCTCTTTGCATTCCAGACCAGTTCTGTTCTGCAGGCACCGTCAGCACCAATTAGAAGCCTGACCTATGGTAGGTTTTTGTCAATACTTTTGTCACTCGTTTAGAGATTGCTCTTCACCTACAGTCTGGGAATCAACTTGTGGAAAGACAAATCTACACAATCGCTAAAACTGATCAAGAGTGGACAACGGAAATACAGAAAGTTTCTGAATTGGATGTATCCACATACCTAAACTTGAAGGCTTTGAAATTCAATTATAGAAACTAAAATAAATGACTATAATGTTTTCTACTATCAAATAATGAGAAATCATTTTCCCTTCCTACCCCAATAAAACACATTTCAATTACTTTTTTCCTAATCAACAAGCTTGACCTTCTATCAGAGTCCTTTTAAAGTTAAATAATATATCATAACAGTAGAACAACACAGCAGATGATTTTCAGTTTCAAAGTGTAGCATCCTAGTGTAAAAAGCAAGTATTAAGTGCTTCTAATGCATCTAACTAGACTAACCAGGGAAAAAGCTGAATACGGCACACGTGGCCATCCTATGTAACGCCCAAATCCCAGAAAATGAATGCGCACATAATGAGTTCCTCATGTTCATTCAGTTTAAAAACAAAGTCAAAAGCACGACCTTAATGGAAGGTGTTGGTACAAGCACTTAGAACAGACGCTTGAGCTGGTATTTGGCTACAACACAGTATTACGGTTGACAAACTAACCTTGTTGAAAACATTACAGTCGCATCTAAGCTCTCAGATGCTCTTAATCTTTTCTTTACAGGTGTGTGAAATCTGCATTGAAAAAGCATTCTAAGCCTTCTCCTCCTCTAACATGATAAGGGTGCGACTCCAGTTTACACCTACACACACACACAAAGGAAAAAAGGAGAAAACAAATAGTTGCCAAGGTTACAGACAATCCTTGCTGAAGAGATGAATGAAATTGATAGGGAGGAGACGGGTATTAAAGGATACCAGATTTTTATAATCCTTCTAGTTCAGATCTAACTGGTCCTAGACATTTTTCCTTCTTCTGGGAAATTTAAATCCATTTGCATTCAACAGAATTCTTCGTATGCCGCCTTGTAAACGTAGGAGAGAAAACATTCAGTTCTAGAGCTGCAGAAAACTTTTCTATATTTTCTCAGCTAAACGGAGGAAGCAGAATTCAGTGCTATGTTATTAATACACTCAAAGTCCCACTTTGACATATCCATATGCTACATGCTCTACTGGATATCCAGCCAACAGATTAAGCACGTTTCAGCCAGAGTGTAAAAATGCACTTGACTGAAATAAAGGGAAGACATTGCATGTCCATGCACACAAACATGATAAATCAGATTTGACAGGTTTTAGCAAAATCCTTCCTAAACTATTGTTCAAATAACCAAGACCCAGTTACATAATGAAAGTGCTTTTGTGATAAAGAATTAAAAAATTGTTCCTTTCTCAGGCCGTCTTGAAGACGTTTCTTAAACAAAATCTTCTCATAAACACGAGCTACTTCATATATTCAATGCATAAATCTATTTTTTCTATTTTTGTCTAATTTTTACTTTTCAAAGATCACTAAACGAAGCCCTTCTGTGTTGCAAGTGTTAAGACCAGCATTAGCCACCCAACTACACCTCCGGTAAAATTGGCTCCTGCTATTCAAACTCCTATTGAATGTGACCTTTTCCATCTTTCCGGTCTGATTTATTTTTGGACACTTTCAGATCATGTCAGGATTTGCAGGCATTAGAGGGTGAAGGATCAGAATAAATGCTGATTACAGAGAAGAAAAGATCCAGACTTCTAAAAAGAGCAAATATCAATTTCATAATGGAAACAAATCTGAAGAATCTGAAACGGCTAAAGCAAATGGAAAATACCTACTCTCCATTCCACATCTAATTTCTCTTACAGTCACTACAATATGTTCTCAAGGTTTTTGACTGTTTGCTTTCTCAAATTTGAATATTTTAAAATGTACTATTAGTCCCTTTGATACTAAAAAGGGGGGAAAAAACCTCAAGGATCTGGTATAACTGAGTCTCTCTGGTTTTATAGACAATATTTCTTATTGGGGATTAAGAAACAGTGTTTACTACAGAGGCCAATCTCTTTCAAATAAAGGAAACAAGTACAATTTAGTGTCTGGTAGAGGAAAACAATTCACCTTGTGCCTCGATCTATCTGAAACTCACCATCTTCAAGCCATGATTCAGCATTCACATCAATCTGACTCAGCTCTCTGGAACGCTGGAAATTTTATGCCCGTTACTCCCAATGTCACCGTAACAGCCTATTGTCCAACACTTGCAGACAGATTAAGCACCAATATTATATTTTCCATTCCCAGCAAACTCTCCTGGCCACATTCCTGTAATGCCTCAATTACTGTGGGACTGAACGGCAAAGCAAAGATCTGGATCTGTCTGTTGAGCTTTAGGCAACTTTTCATTTTTCTCTGCTAATGTGTGCTCGTTTCTGGAAAAGCTCATTTTTTTTTTTGCCTATTTAACTTGCATATTAATCTTCATTGAACTATACAAAATGAATTTCAATCTTCATGTAAAAAAAAAGGGAGGATGGTTTTTGATTCACACCCTCCTTGATTTTCATCAATCAACCTTTTCTGCTTAAGTACTTTTTAATCAAAAAAAATCCCAGATGGCTCCTAAGATTTATCGCGGCACCATTGAAATAGAAAATGCTGTATCTCGGCTCCCATGCTCGTGAGACCAACTTAACTGATCAAAAACATATATAGAAAAAACCCTCACTCATTAAAAAACGCACAAACCCACCACAATGCCACATACTTAGAGACACCTCCCTCAGTTCTGCCCTTTACTCAGCAGAAGGACAGTTAATCTGAATAAAATATTGAAGATACAGGTAGAGAAAGGTAATAATTAACAAAGGTTAAATGCATTCTTTACCGAGCTATAAAGATGTCTTTTCTTTGTAAATAACGACTCTAAAGGCCTGACTTATCAGTAATTTTTTTTCCCAACTAACTCTGAAATAACTACTGAAAATGAGAATTGTTAAACCCAGTAAGAAAAGGGCTTGTTCTATCTCAGTGTTTCCAACAGTTTCCCCCATCCTGTCTCTTAACAAGAAGTGAAAAACCAAGTAATTAGGAGAATATGAGAACAGAAAATGTACTTTTTCTGCTACAGTCCAGTGGTTTCAACTAATGACCGTTCTCAGGACCCCCTGAGCCAGAGGTGGTCACCGGAGCATCGCGTTGAACCACCAGTCCCAGCTCTGCACATTCGGGGCTGGTTTGAACCAAATCGCACCCAACACTGAACCTCGACAGCATCACGGTTTTAAGGCATTTAAGAGTCAGATAAATGAAAAACACCACAAACTCCAGGGTTCTTAAGATGATCTCAATTCTAACTACTCTGACTATAATCTTTACGTCAGAGTCCATGACTTTTGCCACTAGCGTACAAAATCACTTTACTTCTAACGCCGCGTATTCTTCATTATCACACAAAGTAAGCGCATCTCCCATCCATTTCAGTACTAGAAACATAACCCATTTCTCATCTTTTCCCCCCTTCTACATATTTCCTCTCTTGATTCCTTCCATCCTACTCTACAGAAGCTGATCTATCTTACACTACATAGCACTGTCAAAGAAGAGAAATAGTACTTCTCACTTTATCATTAAAGATCTCCTTGTTTCTCAGATTTATCTGTGGTATTAAAACACTCTTTGTTTTAATTAGTGCTACTGGATGATTCATGAAATTTCATGACAATAATAGCTGTTCCGGATTTTTTTTTTTCTGTTTAATAGTTCTCCAGATAATTTGTGTCAGCTGTGCATTGCTTTTAAAGACCTATATCAATCGAAAACATTAACCTCCAAAGAAAATTCACTTCACTTCAAGACTGCTTGCCACTAGTGATTAAGTCAAGTTGACCATTCATCATGACTATTAATCTGAGGCTCAAACCCTGCCTGAAAAGACTTTTTGCATGTGTTTTGTCCCAGAGCTGATTTACTACAGGACTGTAGACCAGAGGATCAGAATGACCCCTTTGGGTTTTTTAATCTAAGAACACACAGAAAAACAGTTACCCAAGACGCACTTAAAATTTAATTACGTGTATAGGATGGTCTCATGAGTCAGTCGTGGATGTTCTCTTACAGCACAAATATTGTTTTGTTTCAGAGGTCAAGAGTCCTCGGTTCAGCTCCTCAATTCACCTGAGTTAGGAATAAACTGCATGGTCCTTATTCTACCTGAATTTGTCTTGTTTGCTTGTCAGCATTTCCAGGCAGAAGACACACGAGGTCTCGGAAGGTCTCGCCCTGTGGCTGAGGGACACACACAAATAGCAAAGCAGGAATGAGACCTGGTCTCCTCTTACCTGAAGCTCCGGTTTGAAACCAATACTTGAATCCTTAACAATAACTCCAGAACCAACGTTTTCAAAGAGGTTTCGTTTGTATTTTCCGACGGGCTTGTCCGTGTACAGGGGTTTCTGTGTCATTCATCCTACTAATGTGCAAATTGCTGTAAAGGCACCCAAAAGTCAGCCTGGGAGATCAACCCCATGCATTTAGAATACTTCTTATCTAATTACTGCCAGTAATCTTTCCATTTGGAGCATGGGTGAAAAGGTTAATCATTACCAACAGCTGACCACTACTGGGTGAAGTGGAAGAAAAAGAAGTAGTTGTTAAACGTGGAATTGCCAGCCTGCCCTTCCAACTAATGAACATAAGGAAGCCTTTGCTTCTCTAATGACTCATCCACATGTAATCTCTCGTTTTCTGAAACTCATGCAAATTCGCCTTGAAGAAGAGCAGAGCAAACTTGACTTATCATTCGTGGACAGAAAAAACATGCAGTGAATACCATACAAAACATCTGTGAGGAACAGGGACAAAGATCCATTGCTTCTTTTGACTGTGATAATAAATTTACAGACACCATTCTGCTCCTGAGCTCTTTTTTCTGCCTTGCCCTGCTGGTCCATCTGACACTATAGCGCTGCACACACTTCACTTGCCATTCAACACTGCACAGCTGCCTCCCAAACCACGTTTCTCCCCAGAGGTACAAACGCTCCTGGTGCCTCTCACTGCTGTTCCATTTTTACAGCAGATTTCCCCAGCCACCAGCCAACCTTTTTCCTTAGCAGGGAAAGAGCAGGAACAGCTGCCCTTTCTGTATTCAGCACGCAGCCCTCGCCTGGGTAAAACCACCTCCCAATCCAGTTGCCCAACACCTTTTGAAGGGTCTCGTCAGAGGGAAGAAACGACAATGCATCGCAATGAAAGCATCTTGCTGAAATTCACTCAACTTCAGGGTAAAATTCCTGATTCAGAATCAAAGACAGGGCAGCTCCAAGTCAACGAAGCAGGGGCAGCCTTAAAAACCAACAGATTGAAATCCATTATTGAAACAAGAGCAGGAACTTTTTAGCTTAGCGCAAACCTGAAATACCACAGAGTGGATCACAGGGATATTCTCCTCCCTCTCCACAGAGGGGCATCCCAGGGGCTCGTACTCAGCCTTTTGCGTCCCAAAAAATCACCACAAATATCACAAATTTGCACCTGCCCACATCAGAGCTCTAAAAGACCATCTCACTGAACATGCAATACAATACTCAATTTTCAGCACCACGTTTCAGTAAAGAGATTCAATAACAAAAAGGAATGCAGAGGAGAACCATGAATACGTTTAGAACCCTGACAACAACGAAATTTTGAAAATATTGGTAGCGATTAACATGGGAGGAAAATGACTGAAGTGAGAAATAAAAATCACCTTTAAATACGAAAAAAAATTCTGCAAGGAGAATCTATTCTCCGTGTCCATAGTGGAATAGCACAAGCAGCAATGGGCTTATATAGAAGCAAGGAAGACATAAGGTAGGCACTGGGAAAAACTTTTAATTGCTATGACACTGGCACTGAAATAGCACCTGAATTAAATGCAAGGAAGATGAGGAGTTCCTAGCACGGGAGGTTTTCAGGAGCACACACTACAGAACTGGTAGGAACAGCACACGTGTATCACCCTTCTCTTGGAGCAAGGAGGTGGGCGGAATGATTCCACACACCCCACCGCTTCTGTTTGCCATGAGTTTGCAATCATGCAAAGACTGTAGCTTCCCTCGAGATGAATCCAAACGTACATTGCGAATGGAGATGGTAAATAACCCACCATCTTTTCTTTACCATGGCTGAGGCATGGGCCCAAGCCAAGCCGGGAAAGCTGCACCCCACATTATCTATTCCACAGCTCAAATGAAGACTTCGTTGAGGGAAGGTTTAGGTTCTCCTGCAACTTGGCACCCTTTAAGCTCCATTAATAATTTGAACTATGAAAGCCAACCCTGAATTTCCCCCCATCCTAGTATATACTTCATTGACTAGGTAATGATGCTACTGTCCAGCGATGCATGTCACATATTTAAAATACGACCGTCAAATGACAGCAGAAAAAAAGCTGGAGATGCCTCTGTGACACTCGTTTTCCCTTCATTTCCCTCCATTGAAGTGCTGACATTTGCACTTGCTGTAACACAGGCAACTCCCACTGCTGGGGGAAGCGCTCGAGACCTGCACGTAGTATCAATACATCTTCATCTTGGACAATAAAACCTACAGATACTTCAGAATTTATTCCAGCTATCTGGGCACCATGGACAATATTTCACATATTGTCTTTCATTTGACTGTGAGGAAACTTTCCTTCCAGTTTAGAAAACAACATTATGCACATTATTATTAAACATTGCTAAAAATTCAAGTTAAGTAATTCCCCAGAACCAGATTATTAATATGGCAATATATTCATATGGTTGTAAATCATAAACTCTCTGCTGTAAAAGAACACATCTGCACAACATGTATTAGATAAATTAGATACCAGAATGCACAAAAATATGCAATAACCTTGTTAAGGTTATGCATGCGGGGGTGGTGTTTATATGCAAAACTACCTGGTGCCTTCCCCTGAGCAAGAGTTTCCAAGCCAGAGCTGGAAAAAGAGAATTTTTATTCATTTAACTCTTCACCATGACCAGGCAGACCGAACAGCAGCGCTGACTAACATTCAGAACACTGCCTGAATGAGTCATGTGCCGAAAAAAATACAATATTTTATGCACATACAGAGGAATAACAAAGATGTGCATGGAGAATGTGGTTTTCCCCCCAGTATCAGTCCTTCCCTGCTCACAATGAATTCTCCAGCAAGCCAGCGAGCTGCATTTACACTTGAAAAGCTCTGTCTGCTCCCCATACAGTCCGACCAACACCCCGAAAGCAGAGAAGACAAGCAAGAGGAACTCAATTATTGCCATGTTTAGTAGAAGCATGGCCAGTATCTACAGGAGTATAAAAGAGCGTAGAATAACAAACCTTGCCATGTTCTTCCTCCAACCAAATTCTCCCTTACCGTACTAAAATGTGGCCCAGAAGGCTTCCCTGATGGTATTAAATAAATATTGGGAGAAGGGGTGTATGTGGCAGGATTTAGAAGCCTGGAAAATATATGGCCCTCCTGAAACAGAGTCAGCCATAGAGCTAAGCCTTGCAATCTATTTAGGAATTTCTTTTGAACCTTAGTGAGTTTTCAAGCCTTATCTGATCAGCATAATGATATTAAGCTGTTTTCCATTACCCATCAAAACGAACAAAAAGGATGAAGCTGCTAGCATCTCAGGCTATTTGAAAGGAATCAATAGTCTGAATCCCTTAGTAGATCCTGCTCATAAAAAAAATAATAAAAATCTTTAAACCACAAGGAATTATCTGTATGTGAGAAATGAGTTTCACATGAAGCACCTTTGCAATTAAAAAAAAATCACTAGTCTAGGTCATAGCTCAAGGAAACTTGGGAGTTAAAACAGGGCAGGAGAGGATACAGGGAGCTTGAGGTATCCGGCAGAACAAAAAAACTTTCCTGTATCTCAAGATCTAAAAAAAATATTGATCTTTGAGGTTCCAGCTTTTCACAGGAATGCATCCATTTCAAGAAACAGTCGTCATGAATGTTCATGCACACCTGAAAACTTCCAGACAAAATGCGATGGGGAATATTTTTAACAAGAAGCACCAACTTTTCAGACCGCTTGCTATATATAAAGAAAAACATTCGTTTGTGGACCACACTATGTGTTCATCTGGTCTGTATGGAGAACGGGTGCAGTTCAAGACAAAGTTAGGAGAAAAAAATTCAACTTTATAAACCTTTGTGATTCCTACATGGGTTACCGCTCTAACACTTAATATTTAATATCTACTCTTCGGAACACGCCTTATTATACATTGAATTATTAATATAATTCTTTTAATAAAGCATTTGTATATGTTAATTTAAAAAATTCAAATCTAAACCATCTTAAAATCGAGAGGTTTAATCCTCCCACCGTGTAAATAAGATGATTCCTTTAAAGCCAAGGAAGCTAAGCCAGTTTCTAGCAGCTAAGGACCAATCCCACTTGTCCCCAAGGCTTAATTAACTCTGTGTGCCTTTTCTATCACATAATGCTCTCAGATGAATCCATGTTTAAGCCGTTATCACCTGTGAGATGTGGAGCATGTACCACTGACAGCTGCATGACCACCATATTATCCTCTTTATATTCTTGCGATGGCCTCCCAGAGTCGCAACAGTTATCGTATTCACACATTCAGTTTAATAAATTAAAAAACCCACATTACTGAGAAGCAAGCCTGTCCATAGGTAGTTCGTACAACTGAAGCACTTCTATTGAAGAGACTTCTATTTCCAAACACACAGAAAATATATACAGCTACCTGTCTCCACACGCTATCTTATCAGCACTGGAATACAAAGGAAATAGAAGTTCGCAAACGTAGCTCAAAAAATGGGAAAAAAAGTCTTCACCCAGAAAGTCTTTACTACCGGAAAAATCGAAGCTGAAGAGTTCTGTGGGTGGCAAAAACAACAGGACATGTAATTATACCGCAATTTTTATCCGGTATTCAGTATTATGGGATGAAGTTGGGGTGGAAGAATAATTATCAATCTAGCTTACTGAAAAGTTCATCAAGGCAGGGATTCCAAACCTGCTTGTCATCATTAGTATCATATCACCACTTTCTTCTTACAGCTGTGGAACTAACTCTGGACCACCTGTACTTTTTAAAGGGTTTTTAATGCTCATTACTTCTATCTTTGGTTTATTCTAGTATATTGTCTCATAGCAAAGTAAAAAAGCACCATGTAGTTCTGAGGTTGGCATATTCCATTTTCATATGCAGCTATTGGGAGACAGATTTATAAACTAATTAAGTATAACAATCTCATCAGCACTGCTTATGTCTGAAGAGTCTCATCTCAACCAGCTGAGCTATTCCAATGGATAAAGAGAACTTATTCAATAGGAACATTTGCAGAATCAGATCAAAATTATCTTCCATCTAATGTAAATTGACCCATATATAAACACCTTGTGCAAACATCTCAGCAAGTGATTAAACTACTCGGTTTTTGAAAAAAATCAAACTCGGAATCATGGATATATTCTTGTTTCTCTCTCCTCCTGTGTGTGCTTACCGTCTTTTCCACTGCTTCTAATTCAACTAAGTTGCTCAAGACAGCAAGAATTGTCACCTTTCCCGTCCCGCACCTCATTCAGTGTCATCTGCTGTTTCTGTCTTCACAGAGGCAATTCAGTCTTTCTGTCCAAGGACTATGTGTTTTAATAATACTTACATCATGGACTATAAAATGTTTACATAGGCATTCCAAGTAACAGGTGAATAATGAGCAGTATTTTGAAGTCAAATTCACTAGAACAAAACCAGAAAAAATACATAAAATTAAGGAAATATAACGTAAGTTTTGTACAAAGAGCAGATAAAGCTATTTTTATTTCTGTCTATATTTTTTTCCAATGCATGAACACACTACATTCAGTCTGTTGCAAGTTTGGTCCTATGTCTAGCATGTATTTTCACTCTTAGTCACTTCAATCAGCGTGTTTCTTACAAAAATTCCATAGCAATTTCTATTTAAGAACCTATTTCTCCTACTGCAATTTTAATATTAAGAAGCACTGAAGCAAGTTTTAAACCATTAACTGATGAGCGAGTATCTCAAAGTGTAAAATTTTTTCGGTTGTTCTTCCACCATAAAAGACTATCAAAGAATGGTCTTTTACAGTTCCCGGTTATAAACTTTGATTTCTTTTACAATCAGTTCTTAAAAGAGAAAAAATATCTTCCCTAGAGAACCGAACTCTTGAATGTTATTGCTATAGGTGTCCATATATTCAGCAGAGTTCTGAAAGTCCCCCATTGAACACGGGCTCACGTCTCCCTCGTTAACTAACGAGCTGGGGGGGACCACAGCCTGCCCTGGGATTCCCGCTGCCTGCAGCCAGGGGACTTCACTTGCAATTGCTTCCAAAATTTCCTTTTACTCCATGACTGCAGGCACATCATTAGAATTGATTAACTGCAAGTGCAACGATGTATTATCTTGTCCTTCAACATTATTTCAGCCTAACCCAAGAGCTGCTGGGTAGATATTTCTTTGAAGTTCCCGGATCTGAAAGACAAAGAGTATCACTGTTACTACAACTCCAATTATGAGCACAGCGTGCATTCTTGAGAAACAACGGGGCTGCAAAAGGAACCACATTACATGTATGAACCTTTGGTACATGTGAATCGGTAAAATATTGATGAGTAGATCTAACCACACTGGAATAAATCCATTTATGACCTATTCCTGCTGACAAAGGTAAAGGTTTAGCTAAGCAATTATTTGACTTAGAGATGCTTTCCTGGGTCTGCTTCACCAAGAATACATCAAAACCAGTCCAATGATCGATGGCCTTTACTACTGTTACAGAGCCACTAATACATAACCTATTGTTTGGGTAATAACTTAGATACATGTTCTTACAAGACTGTTCAGTGTGAAGCTTGATATATGAAGTGTTTTATGCATATCTACACATAACACAAGTAATCCATTTTCATTAAGGGAAGGTATATGTAAATAACTTCAGAACAGATTCTGGCATTTTTATTCTTTTAAATAAATATAAAACTCCGTAACTCCTCCCACTGGGGTGAGTGGGATGCTTGACAATGCGAAAGCATTTCTCCTTCTTTTTTTCCTATTCTTCCTCTTTCATTTTTACTTAGTTCTCACTAACAATCACCTACAGAAGAGTACAGCGTATTTAGAACTATACTTTATACAGATTTCAGATTTATGTATTCATATAAGAGGTAAGAGTACTGCTATATGTGTATTCATACATTCTGCAATGATTGGCATTTCAGGGCCTTTCTGAACAGGTATTATCTTTGGGTTGAAGAGAATCTAACGGGTTTTTCTTAAAAAACAACAACAACAACAACCACCAAACCTCCCCTTCCCTTTAGTTTGGCATCCATAGCATCTCATGGCAATATTGTTTGTTTCGAGCCACCCACTCAGCAGTTTTTGACAATCTGTAGGTGACGAGCGACTGAAGAGTCCATCCCTGTTATGATTCCAGACACATCTACCAAATGCCCCCTCAAAACGTTCTCTTCTCAAGCCTCAAGCATCTTCAACTCAGTCCATTTTCAGAGCTTTTGTAAATCAGGACAGGCGCAAACCCCTAAGTGTTATAAATTTGACTAATTCAATTGAAATTGGATTTAAGACTGGCTTAAGTGACCTCAGTGGTCTGTGTCAAGCGTAGATTCACCCACTGCAGAGAATCGAGGCCCAACACTGTTGTGGTCATCAGTCGCTGCTCAATAGAGGCTCACGAGCAGGACGACCAAGTTATTTCCGCCCATCTCAGCTACTCCAGCCTGTCTCTCTTTTGAAAAATACGCTGGGTGAGCAGCTGACACTAAATAGCAAGTGTTTTAGGGTAATGAGGATGTGTGCACACGGCCTTGCTTGTGGAGCCTACATCACTGGAGGAAGAAGTGAACGACAGAACAATTTTCTTCAAGGAAAAGGCCTTTTCAGGTAAACCATTTACAACCCAGACAGAACAAGGACAAAAGTGGTTCAAATTCTACTCCCCCATCAGAAGGGAACAGATTGATTGACCGCTACAGAGAGGTTTTCTAGATTTATATCGATAGAATAGAACAAAATCTGTCCCAAAGTATCTCAGATACAACCAATCGAGGTGATGATATAACATCTGTCCTTTTTTCCAAAATCCTCACTTCGTTATTTAAAGCCAGCGTAGTGGAATAATGCACAGTCATCATATTTAATTGCTGGGCACTTGCTTCTTGTAAATCTGGTTCAATAATAATTTCCTATTCCTCTACGTGACACATTCCTTTTAGTGGAGCTTCTAAGTTCAGATTCATTCTTAGGGTCGTAGTTCTTCAAGGTCACCTTCAATTCCTGTATAGGATGATAGAAATATGACCACAGATCAAACATATTGCAAAAAAACTCCTAATTTTTGAAAGGAGGTCGGCTATAAACAGGTATTTGTATTTTCCATTCTCAGTACTCTCAAGAAACATAGGTAGCGAATGATTCCTCCTCATGGGCTTTGCTCATCGACAAACCACTTTAGGAAAATTGTAACATGTCCCATTTTGCAGAGGTGTAAAACCGAGATGTGTGGAGATGAACAGCAGAGGTAACGTCCCGAGTGGCCAAGTGAAGGTGTCTGTGCAACGTGCACGTTCAATGATCGCTTGATATGTAGCGTACAAGCACGGAACATTCGCCTGAAAGACCTATTGCTTTACCTCAAAACCTCCATGTTCTTGCTGAAGACCCAAAGTTCACCTCGTGTCTTGGGAGAAGAAATTTAGCCTTGGGAGAAGCGTCAGCAAAGGAAAGCTGCTGTAATCTTGGCTCTACTTATCCCTCTACTGTTGCTTCCAAGAACACAAGAAAGAGCCAGAATTTGCCACTTATTGAGAGGGGTTTAAACAGTCAGCTCCCATTTATGTTTTCTCAGGAATAGTTCTGAACAGAAACACTAGCACGGAAATGGAATTTGCTGTGGGCTTATCTTCGTATTGTGACTTACAGGGATTCTGCCAGGTAAATGTTTGTGGGCTCACACAGGTCTGAAGATTGCTGCTGTCATCTTGATGACAAAAATATGGGACTTTTATTTGTGCCTTCTGGGTGCCACGAGGTCGAGAAAATGACTTAGATTTTTTTTCTTCGTTACCCAGGGTGTGTTTTGAAGTGAGAATTACACCAGTCCTAGAAACACTGACCCTGCCGATCTCACCCCTCCAGACGTAACAACTAGAAAATTGAGAGCCAAGCCAAAAGGGGAGGAAAGAAAAACCAGCGGGGTGAGCAAAGGGCACTTGAGCTCCTCAAAATTCAGCCAGTGAGGGACTTATTCAGTTAAACTGTATTTCATAGCTGGTTCTGTTCCTTCTCTGCCAGCTCACCACGTGTTCCTAAACCTCTTGGGTGGTTTTAACCATCACTGCCATTATTCCACGTTTTGAAGAATGTAGAGGTTGAGGACCCATCCATTTGGAGCAGCCCAGCTCTGGGTTATAAGGAGTCAGATTTCTTTCCGATGGATAGAAAATTAATAATTCAGGACTACTGGAGAGGATTAGGGTTCCTGTTTGGTCCCCATCTGGGAAAACAGGGGTCACATAGGAGAGCATCAGTCCTGGTGAAACTATAAAGCATCTATAGAGTAGTTGAAACTTATTTATGTTGCCTAGACTTCTCATCTTTTAATCTTGCTCAAGAATAAGCGACGCAATCAGTCAGAATAATTCTCTGTGTACTATTAATACTTGTCAGTAGTTGGCAGTGCCAATTCACTTTGAGCTCCTAGTGGAAGGGAGAAAGGACACCATCCTGACACATAGCAAATAATCATTTTTGGCAGAAAAGAAATACAAAGGCAAACCTGCCTTTCGTTTGCCTGTGTGTTTAACTACCAGGAACAAGATGTGTGCTGAACATAGGCTCTTCCTTAGCATGCAGTTGGAAAAAAGGTGACCTACCCTGCATGGATCATAGAATATTCATATTATTATTAAGGTAAATTTTGCTTCTTAAGCATTGGGAAAAACGTTTTGCAAGCTGAAAGTTCTTCGAGAGTCTTCGCTAGCACAGCAGCAAATGCTCAGCCCTTAGACTGCTCAGAAAACAGGCCTATGAATACAAACAGGGGGTCAGAACAGGGTTCTCAAATAGGTTCAGTAGGAATTTCACTGAAGGCAGTGAAGCCTTGTTTTCCAAGGCAGGTTCCTGTTTAATCATTAAAAAACAGTTTCATTTAATGTTTTGATTTTTTTGAGCTAATGTTAGTTTCAGAAATCTATAGTTCATGGCTGCAACGTTCCCAGATTTGCCTCTTAACTGGCCCACGTAATCTCACATTCTAGACACCATAGATTTTTCCTGGAATAAGGAAATATTATAAGTTATTTGCAGTCATTCCGTGTTTCCTCCCCTAATGGATTCTATGGCACTTAGCATGCACTTACCTCAGTTTTTATCTCGCTGCCCATCACCCGGTATCTGAGTTCTTCCCATCAAAGGTAAAATCTCTTTCCCTGAAATACTCATGATGAGAATGGACGGGTTGTTTGCTTTAGCAAAGCAATAAAAAGAAATCCAAAAAGGCCAAGCTTAATGAAGAGCGGCAGTTGCATTTAGGAGAATTAGCGCTCACAAACCAAGTCGAAAAGATGGGGTTTGTATTTTAGATCTGAAAGAGATAAGGACTTTTTCATTCACTCATTTTCTAGTGTGATAGATTTGCAAGGTGAGTGCCTATTTTCCCACTCGCTGGTGTGACGGAGCTGGTGGGATTTGTTCCAGGAAACACTTGTGGCCACGTCATTGTGCAGGTCCCACAGAAGTTTCTCGCTCTTGCTAAGACAACTTTCTTTCCATTGACTTTTCCGTAAGAAGCCAGACTTCTGGGAAGGGCTCTAAGTGCAGCGGAGAACGGCCGTTCTCTGGGTTACTGGATGTGATAGTCGCACTTGGAGTATCTGTGCGAAGACCTTAAGGTTTTAAAGACCTCTGCTGTCACTGCCTTTGGATCAGGTTCTCTTGTACCTGAGGAACTATAGGCTCCTATGGAATTTATGGAGCACTTTGCGCCTGTGGTTTAAAAGAGAAGTGCCAGATGCTGCTTGGAAGACACCTACCAATCTCTTTGCCTGTGAGCCTGGTGTTCCAGGTATCTCCGTATTTCTTCTGATAATTTGTGAGCTTGTCCTTCCAGCAGGTCCTGTAAGCTCAACCTGTCCTGCAATTCATCCTTTTCGGCTGGAAGACTGAGGCACAGAGAACCTGAGCTGCTTCTCTGAGAAGAGCATCTGGGATACAAATGGCACTTGTACCCATGTCTCCTATTCCTTGGTCCTTTGAACTGAACCAAAGCTGCTGCTTTAAGCCGAGCCCTCTCTGACCTTTCCAAGAGATCTCAAAAGTTTACTTACCCCTAGGGGTGTTGTGAAGCTTAATTAATGTTTGTAAAGTGCCTTGAGTTCTTTGGATGAAAGCGCTTTGGATTATTAATATTAATAATAACAGATGAGCCTCTGAAACACTCTGGTACAGTGGAATGAATTAACATGAAGCAAGCAATCAACAACAACAAATCAAACCAGTAACGCCGTCACCGCCTCGGGCAACGCATCCAGCTGGTGGTCTGATAGATGTGACAGATGAATCCGCTGATATTCTCAATCATTTCCATTGTAAATTAAACTGTCTCCCATGGCCTCGTAACAACAGCAGTTTAGCCAAAAGTCACCTGCAGCATTAACTTGCTGTTTCCAGTTGAGGCTCTTTTTTTGAAATTGTCCTTTGCGGGTTATATTTAGACATGAGGTCTGAATATGTAACTTTTGGGGGTATTTTTCAGGGACTTGCAGAAGCTGTGGCAAATTGGGCACCGTTCCCGTAGTCGCAATAGCCCATGTACCCCAAGAGAGACTCGTTCCTTCTGCGATGCTTTCATGATGGTGGTTGCTCCTTCTACACAAGTGTTAACAGTCACAATGGGCAAAAAAATAACAAGAGAAAGGATGGCAGAGTCTTTTGGTATATCAGACGAAGGGGAGAATATAGACTCCCTGGTCTGCGTCAAGTATTTGAGGTACTAAACAGGATATTTCAAGTTGTTGTGACCTCCTTTCCCTGCACAGGAGTGTAAAAGAGCCCAACCCTGATTCTGGTTTGGAAAGACATTCCTGTTATTTTTAAACAATTCTGTCTGACACAGATTAGCTTTTAGCAACATCATATTCAGGATAATCAGGATGATTACATGCATATCCAATGTTTTCTGTTTGAATATTAAATAGCCTCAAATTCAGCAAAGAATCTTCCATTACGTTATCGGTATCGTTCTTCATTTCTTACTATTTGAAGCGCAGTAAATAGAAAAAATAAAGTGGGCTAGGAAGTGTCTGAAGGCAGAAACGTGTCCCTGTCCTTCAGTTTAGTGGCAGATAACTGGGCCCTGAAGGAGCCGGCTGCTCTCTGGGCTGTGGGATGTGTACGTTGGCTGTTCCTATAGCTGCCATACGTTTGGGCAGGAGCCCCAAGGGCTGACACCTCCCAGCGGGAGAAGGATGCTCCGAGTTGAGGGATCGAGTTAATATGATCCAGAGCCCCATTCCATGCAGATATCCACAAGGGAGAAAACTCCACGTGGTTTAGTACATGCACTTTTATTCCTAGGAAGGGAAAATCACCGGGAGGTTTTTATCGTTCGCCCTCCCCAGCATTGGCTACATGTCACTCTTACGAGCCTCTAAACCTTTTAGACAAGCCATTCCGCTCTACTAGCGCACGTAGAATAATGTATCTGTGTAAGCAGTATGCATTTGGTTCGTTGGGTTGTTTTTTGGGGGGCTTAGTAAGACGTTGCTGATTAAAATTTAGCTGGAGTCCAGGGGAATATTTCACAAGTACTTACTAATTTAGGAGCCCAGGTCTCATTTATGAATGTACTGCTGATGCTCAGGAGGCCAGAGGGGTTGGATAGTCCATGTGGAGGTCAAAGTACTTATATAGTATATAGGAAGGATTAATATAGTGTATAATAGTAGTGAAGAACTGCAGAGAAGTCCCTTCTCTCAGGAACAATGGGCAATAATTGACGACTTTGGGCTAAACCGTGTAGGTGTGGTAGCATTTCCATCCTGTTCCTTGTACTTCTGCTAACCCTGGAGCTCAGTTTCCCATTTGTAAAATGCCAGTAATTATTTCAGATTGTAGTAACGGCGTTGCAGCAGTGTTGATCCTGGTGGAGGGGTGCGCAAATACTTGATAGAAATGGATCACGGCTTCCTGGAACCTCAGGAGAATTCAATTTTCTTCTTGTTCAAGTTGCTTGAAAATTGTGACTCCAGACAAAAATCCTTGATCCTGTATAATCATCCGTTTTCTTCGGTGAGTCGTAGCCCAGCGTGAGGATCCACTCGATAGATTCCAAATATAGGCCTGTTTTAATGCTGAGCATTATAATAAACAGTGAATGTTATTCTACATTCAGGTACTTTTACAAACCTCTTTTCATGCAGTTCTTCCATATTTTCAAATAACAACACCCAATTAAGCACTTGAATCAGTGCTGCCCTCAGCAGAGATGTAATTAAGCAGGTGTTTAAATCCCTTGTTAAATTAGTCTTTTATGTTTTTCTTTCCTAATCTACCATTACTGTTCCTGTCCAGAAAAATAATGGGGAAACGAATCCTGAAACCTGAGCGTTGGGCTTGTAAGGGTCAAACTATATCAGCCATGCAAAGTAGATCTATGGAATCTAATCAAATTTAAGTGAGACAAAGCAAATTTAAATAGAGGCTGCTGGATAACAACAGTGAATGGCAAAACATCACTTCTCCAGAAAGGAAGAAAGCTAAATGAAATAAAAATTCACTTCCAAAAGGGCATTATGTGGCACTTTTCCCAACTAATGGCTTCACGGCTGTAATTCAGAATGCTCACAAAATGCATCCGTGGCCTGGCCATAAAGAGAATAGGGAAACAAAGAGGTTGCTAATTCGATTACAAATGTTATAGATCAAGCTCTTTACTATTCATCCAAATGGAAATTTACACTAAATAACATTATCATGAATTGGCTCAGCAACTTAATGGACTAAGACTCTCCCATCTAACAGATTGCCTGGTCTTTACTAGGGCTTGAAAATGGTCTCTCTTGTGGATACCTTTAACCAAGCCTCCATATACTCTTCTTATGGAATAAAAGAAAGAAAGTCACATCATCATTTTCACTACATTCACCGAGCTGATAGACACTTTAAACAGTTTCTGTGTCAACCTCGATCTTGTCGCGCTTATGGCCAGGGCAGGAGACACGGGGTCTTTCAGGGGTCTGTACTTTTGGATGAATTTCCAGTAATGTTTGATAAGCTGAACATGCAAATTCTCTCTTCTGAATTTCAGTACCATGCATATGAATTGAAATAATTCTGATTTAATGTTCCTTTGTCCCAAGACTGATGGTATTTCAGACCGTTGCATTAATACTTATTAATGGTGTGTGTTATGTATCCAGCTGTCAAAATTCGCCAATACTGTTTGCATCAGAATGGTGGTGAACGCTCAGCAAGATCGGCCTTAAGATGATTCAGGACTCGGTAAGGAGGAGCTTAGAGCCTTGGGAACATCATATATTGCGAGAGTTTATTTAAAGTAAAAGCAGATGGGAGGAAAGGAGCGTGCAGATGTGTGCGCAGATGGGCCCTACTGGGACCAGTTGATGCTACAGCAGCTCTGCTGGTGCTGGGGAGGAATCACCTGAAGTTGAGCAAACGAGACATTTTCAGATTTTAAATATGCTGCTGCTTTTGCACTGGTTAACTGGATTAGTTCAGCTTCATTCGGTGGAGCGGAATTAATGGTTTGGTAGCAGAGGGGCTCAGATTTCCTACTAGGATGGAAATTGTGACACTGGTTCACCCCAAAAATGAGGTTTGTCCTGAACCTGCAGGGAACTTGACAGGATTTCTGGGATAATTCGGATGGAATAAACTTCTCGCAGTGTTTCTCGGTTCCCACGATGTACGATGCCATGGCCAACTAAACTTCTTCCAAAGCTCTGGGTTTGGATTTTGGTGTCTACATAAACATATGGTTCTGGTGCTTGATACGAAACACTTCCGAACTTTTTTAGCATTATTCTAAATCTCCCAAATCCTTCAATTTGTGCAAATATTAACACTTAAAATAGCCTGGATTTTTGGTAAAATTTTGAATCCTGGATGAAGTAGCAAAATAAAACATTTCTGCTCAGCTCCACGATTTTTCAATACAGACTGCGAAATTCTATTGATGAAGAGTTCACTGCTCTGAAAGGTTACTTTTCTAAAAATAAAAAGGGACCCAGCAACGTTTGCTGTGCCAAGGCTCATTTCTTCTGCCTACAAGGGACAATAAGCGCGTGATTTGAAAGGTCATCGGTTCTTTTGTATGCTAATAAACAATTAGTCGGGCTGGGGGGGAAGACGCAGCATCAACTTCTTTCGAATGTATTTCTGAGCAAATTAGCCATTGGTGACAAGTTAGGAATACTGAGGCGAACGTCTCCTGGATGATTTCTTAGCCATCATTTTGGTCTCTGCGAAAATATTGCTGTTTAATCAGCTCTGGCTAACAATTATTTTTCCCCTTGACAAGCACCTTCTGGGACTTCAGTTCACACCTGAGATTATTATTTTTTTTTTATTGTAACATTTTACAGCTGATAAGGGAAAATGATTTAGAAAAAGAAAATAACTGGCTTTTCCTTCCAGGCAGTTATGGTGTTGTATGCATATGAAATATATGTGCATAGAATCTGAATTTGATGTTACTCCAGTCGTTTCATTGCAGTGGAGTTTCACACATTCTCGTAATGACAATGCTCCCCCCTTGCCCCCCTGCCCCTCAAACACACACGCACTGACCATCTGGGCAACATTTAGAAAGCAAAACGACTGTGATTGTGGGTGGAAGCACCAGATAGCGCCGTTTAAATATTACCTACAAAAGCCTTGCTCTTCCTATTTCTGAGTTGCTCAGGAACATCTGCAGGCTAGCAAGCAATTTATTTTATTCCTTTTTTTTTTTCCTTAATCGTCAGAAAACACATTTTAGACTTCCTGGAATGACTTTCACCTTCCTATTCCTTTCCTTGGCTTTCGTGTTAGTTCTGCCTGGCATTTTGTTGGATGCCACGGGTTGTTCTCTTACTGAGTTTGCAGAATAGAGATGTGGGGCGGTTAAGTTGCATCAACTGCACCTTTTGTTTGGGGGAGATGCTCGTGTAGTATCAAAGATGCCTGGATAGTATCAAAACAGCACCTAAAATATCTTTAGCTGCTTCTGTTCCATTGAAACTTCCAGTTTACAACCATATGTTGATGGTACAGGGGTCTAACTTTTCTCACTTTTCTTTAATTAATTTAATTCTTCTGCTCTGGCTAGCGGCAACCTCTGAAAATAAATTTACACTTATCTCTTCTATATTTCTTCAGAATTGCTGGTCCTGGCAAGGGTCAGGTGTGGATGTGGTGCTGGGCACTCTCATTTCAACTTTCTGCCTGACCTGGATTTGAACTGCTGAGCTACTTTTTAAACCACTCGGTAATAATGATCAACCTCCACATTATCCAGGAATTATAATTGAAAGGCAACTACTTTGGGTGCTTACTCACAAGCCTTTTTTAATGGGGTTTTGTCTCCTGATCCGTCTGTCTGCAGAATTTAGTTGAAAACCAAACGCCGTGGAAAATTTTCATTACACCCCTGAGTTTCATTGAGCAGAGAGCACTTTTCAATTCAAGAGTGAGCTGCAAAGCTTAAAACGGGCAAAGAAATCATTATTTTAATGATAATAATTTACACTTGCATGGGAGCTTTCATCCAAGAAAATATCATGTTAGAATTTTCCATTCATAGTCTCTCCAATACGGGGTAATTTCACCTTGATAAGTACGTGTTTTGTATTTGCCTTTGCTGTTTGGGAAGGGAAAAAATGATGATAGTTTGTACAGTTGAATGTTTATTACAGAAATATTTTGCATTTATATTGTAGTTTTCTTAAAATCCGAATGGGGTTTTGAAGCACTAGTTTAAACCTGTCAATACCCCTATTATGTCAAACTTGTCCACTGTTGTACGCTTTGGGAAACTGAGGTAATAACCTCCTTGGTCTGTTCTGTTTCTTGGAGTTTTTTCCATATTTGAAGTAAATCGAAGCAGTAAGTGCTTTGCATGTCTGGAACTCAGGTCCCATTACAGAGATCAAAACCTGTGGTCCAATTGAGCCGTGCCCTCAGATATAAAAATCTTTTCTCTCTAAAGGGGCTTCTCGTCGGTTTAAAATGAAGCGTCTGCTGAAACTTAAATATACAAAAGCCTATTGCTAATTTTATCTTTTCTTCTTTTCTTATGCAATTCTCTATGCACTGTTTACTTATATAAAGAATATTTTTTTTTTTTTTCCCCAAAAATCTGTCTGGAATCTTTCATTTAAACATGGGCAGACTAATAACACAAAGTCAAAGCCATTTCATGGGAAGTGTTTCAGAAATGCTAATTGATCTAAATGTGCTTAGAAAGCATTTTACAGAGAAAGCACCCCAAATACAGGATGGATTGCAGGATACATTCCCTTTAGTAATACGTTACTGCAGTGTTTTGTTCCTGGCTTTATGTATCAATTTTAGCTACTAGTCTTGAATATGTTGTAAAGATTTCACGCATTATTATTGGGGATTTTTGCTCTGCCACTAATCTACTTTATAAACTGGTGGTTGAGAGTAAAAGAAACTTGATCAAACTTAAACTTCTAATGCATTCCAATTAGTGGATAGATACGACACCATGTCTGAATTTGTCATTTTTGGAAGTGTTCAACTGCTTTAAAAAAAACCCAACGCTTTGGCTCTGCAAGACTTACGAAACACTCTAATGTCACCACTAAAGACAAAACTGTTAAAGCAATTAATCATTAATTAATCATCCCAGCAAATAATCCCCAGTAATGTTAACCCAGAGACCAAGGTTCAAGAGGGACTGAAATATGTGGACATGACATTAAATAAAGCTCTCCATGACTTGCAAGATAAGTTTATTTCTCCCCATCCCCACTTCTTTCCTTGCTTCTTTTCCACCAGTGCCCTTATTAATGAACTGTGAAAGCTGACATTTCCAATAAGGAACAGTTAAATCCGAAACTAAATTAAATGAAGTCGCTCATTTACAAAATAATAGCTAACTAGCATGAGGATGGTGAAAAATGATTGCAAGTCATGGGGAAAAAAAAAAATGAAGTAAATTAAGTCTGAATGTATTAATGTTCTTTAAATACTTCTGCTGCTCAGAAAATTAAATGGGAAACATCTTATTAGCTATCTTACCTATAAGGTAGTGATGTGTGTATTCAGCATAAGGACACAAATCCTTCGTAATATAAGCAAGAACTCATCCCAAGGGAGTCGCTTCAGCAAATACTGCGGACAGCCCTCCAGATGGTCGACTTTTTCAGCCCTTTTCTCTGTTATACTCTAGAAGGACAGAACTCACTTGGAACCTCAGCTTAAGTAGGTCTCATTTTCAGTGTTCCGACGGCTTCACATGGAGGGAAAACTTCTGTTCTACGGGAGAAACATCAGCCAAAGAGCTGAATTTTTGAAAGCTGGTAATCCACAGCTTGTATTGCACATAAAATCCATCCACTCACACCTGCTGCTCTTGCGTCTGGATTTTTCGGGCTGTCCATCCAACATATACGCAACGTGCTGATCCCTCTTATGCCAAGATGCGCAACCGCTGTAGGAACATAATGGAAAAGAACACAAAACACATTTCTTCATTTTAAGGGAATGCTGATTTGCTCTGGCTGATGCCATCGTAAGGTTTGCCATGCTACTTAATGCATTTTCACTTAAAAATGCTTTTTTTAGGTTTATCTGTGAATCTCTTAATGCACAAGTTAATTTTGCAATCAATTGTTCATATGGGGATTTGTAGAATTCACAGTTCTTCCCTTAGAATTTGAGTTTTACTTGAATTAATCTTAAAAACTTCTAACTTCTTGCATATATTCTCCAAACCCCTGTGTGCTCCTCCTCCCCTATGCTGAGGAATATTTGAAAAGGGGAATTATAGAAAGACATTTGGACCCATGTTGAAAAAACCCCACTGATTTCCTCAGTTATACTTAAGGCCCTTTACATTTGTAATACAAATAACCTGAATAAACATGTCAGGGAAGATTAAAACCCCATTAAAAAGTGTAAATAGAGTGCAAAGAAGATGAAGGGGAAAAAATAAACAACCTTGCCTGAATTGAATAATGGTAATAATAAAAATCACTGAACAATATTGCTAGCTAAAAGTCCTGTTAAAGCGAATGCACCGTTGAGATGGGAAGCAGAGCTGCTGTTATCTAACACTCGGGACCGAGATTACTTTTCAATAATTTGATAACAATTTAATGAATAAATTAATAACATTACCCGCGAACTGGGGGTCATAGATAAAGTCGATTCCTCACCAGCGCCCAAATCTAATCAGCGACGTTCTGGTCGGTGCTGGTCAGCACTGGTGCGTGTGCTCTGCGATATTTCTCCCTGCCCACAACTGCTGAGGTTGCCGTTATGGCTTTATTTGACAATATTAATGCAAATTATGGCTCTAAGGCTGGCAATTACGCATTTTTATTTCACTGAGGTGAGCAGGATTGTTGCATAGACGCTTTAAAAATGCTACAGAAAACAACTCTGTCTTCTATTTAAGTGATGTACTTTTATAGATGAATTCACCAAAAAGGGAGAAATATCACCTGTTACAGAGCGGATCTGGAGAACAGTATGAAGTTGTGTTGATGTATTTTTCGGTGCATAAGATTTATTCTCCAGATTTTTAATTTAAATAGATAAGAGAAAGGAAAAGCAAGAGGGGGAGGAAGCTAATGAAGTACAAGCTAAAACGAGCGCAGAGAACGACCATTTCCATAGCAAATGACTGGATCAGGAGACGGAATTATTTTTGTGAATTTAAGGTAAAATTTAATGCAAGAGGAGGACTGGGATCTGACGTAGCACAAGTACCTTGTGATTATCACCTTTGTTTCACTTTGACAGAAGGCTGCAATAGTAAATACTGTAATTGTCTGCCTGGCCTTTCAGTCAAGATCAAGCACTGGAATTTTAATAATAAGACCTTTATTCAAGGTTCCAGAGGTGCCCGAGATATTGACGGACGAGCTTTTACGTCTTCACTTCAGGGCTGTGTGTGTGCAAGGCCATGAGCCTGAGTGCCAGAAAGCGTATGGCTGTTAATAGTTCACTAGAGCTAATTAGTCCTGGTTCATCCTTTTAGCTTATTTCAGCATTGTGTGATGTAGACAACCTCACAACATCATCATCATTTCAATAGCCCACCTGACATCTGGAGAAAAACCCCTCTGGATCCTTCTGTAATAACAGGATGTCATCCTCATCCTCTCCAAAATATTTGTCAGATTTTTGCTCTTTGTCTAATATTGTCCCCGTGCTGTCAGACTTAGTTTTTCCCTTCACCAGGCCTCCTAATAATACTGTACAAACCCAACCCAGGCAGCGCATCTGCCACGGTAATGCTAAATACAGAAGGGTAATGCTAAATACAGAAGGGTAATGCCAAATACAGGTTACTTCAGCCAATATTGCAATTCATTCGGTATTTCTACCCTGATCGAGGAAGATGTTTTTCACTTTCAGTGCTTGAGAAAGCGGCCTGGAGCCTGTTTAAAACACCTGCGTTTCACAGCCAGGATTAGAAAGACCATGTGTTTAAATACAAATCAAACCGTGTCTGGGCTGTTCCTCTTCATCTCCTCAGTCGTGTTTCCCAAACCTTTTCCATAGGATGCTCACAATCCTCCTGCCAAAGCAGTTCGCTCCAAAAACGCAGTTGTCCTATATAACATGGCATGCAGGTCTTCACCAAGAATATTGTATTTTTATTCCAGAACTTGAAAGTTTGCTTTTTGCTCCTTCAAATGTGTTTGGTGCGACAGGACATCTCGAGTCTCTCTTTCCAAGGCGGGAGAACTGTACTTGTCTTATCACATTGGCAAATAAAGCAAGTTCCCTCCCTCGGGCTGCGGGTATAAATAAAAGAGATTTATTTTCCAGCCCTGGTTAAGTATATTAATGTAAACGCTGTTGTTATACTTGTGCCCTGTAGACACGACTGGCTCTCCAGGGAGAGCGAGAGAAAAGCACGTTTGTTTTTCACTAACGACAGCAATGACTGCAAACTTGGAGTAAAATCTTGACCCTGTTCAAGTTGATGAGAGTTTTGTCATTGGCTGAAAAAAAAAAGATGGGATTTGTATAATGATTTTTGGAGTATGAGACTAGATGCCTGTTGAGAAAAACGTTTCTTATCCCTGCTGGTTCCAGTGTCAGTGACCTTCCTTCCTGCCCTCAAAATCCCATCATCCACAAAAATAAGTGCATAAACACATTAGTTGAGGGAAGTTGGGACATAAATGCATCCTCTAGTGGATCTCGAAGTGTTTGTCTTTCCTTATCAGCCCCATAATGATAGCGCAGCAATGGCAGCTTAATGATAGCAGCCCCAATGACGCCACTCAGTGCCAAAGAGGTGCAGGCTGCACATTTTATTTTGGAAAATAATTATGCAGCTAATTACAGCACTTGACCTTCGTCCTTCCCTTCCCTGTGTTTTTTGGGGGGCTGGTTTGCTCAGCTTGCAAAAGACTGTGTCAGTTATTATAAAGGTTAAAAGACTGGTATTATGATTTGTAATTGCTAGTAAAAATACAGCATCATTTTGGATCATTTAACTCATTGCTAAACTTCTGTGTTATCAATTGTCTTATTGTGTGACCCAAGTGGTCGAAAGAGGAGAAATAAACCAGAAGTTGAGATCTGAACTCTTCTGAAATTCTTCTGAGACATTTGGAATCTGAATTCCGAACGTAGCGATCAGACCTAACGATGCAGAACACTCTGTCCTAGAGGCCCAAAACCACTTCCATCCTTTATCCTCCACCCAGCCGTTCCATCCCAGGTTGTGTAATCGCTCTGGCCTCAGAATGCGGCGCGTTCCCTCGTGCTTCAGGTCAGCTCCAAGTCTTGATTCAGTCTGATTCATTTCCATTTGCATAATCTCCTCAGCCCTCTATATTTCATTTAGACACCAAAGATTTAGTTTAGTTACAGTCTTGTATCATTTATCATTTGCTTGTCGTCTTTCAGAGTTTGATTTAATCCCTTCGCTTTACTTTAAAAGACTGATTTCATATCCACACACTGCTTTATTCTGTTTTGATTTTCAAGCCTTTGTATTTTCTATCTGGGTCTTCCTTACTGTGATATTTATTTTATACCTAGAGATAAACCACTTTCATCTGTGATCTTAAAGAAAGTCATAAATTTAACAAGCAGTGTCTAGGCCAGAAACCTACACCGGGACATTTGTGTACGGATGATCCTTTTTCTGATTTTTTTATTTTTTGGGTTTTTTTCTGATAATTGCCATGCCGGTGTTTCATTGTAGGGAGTCAGTACGAACTCGCTGTTTGGCATGCAGGATTTATGTCTAACTCTATCACTGAGTAAACTACACGACCAGAGGCACGTCAGTTCGCTTTTGTCTCTTTTTTTGTCTATATATTTTTCAAGATACTTGTTTTTTGAGCGTAGCACACTGCAGTTGTCCATTTAGTTTACATCAGACAGCAAAGTTATGCCCAACTAGCTGATAACACCCAAATGCTTGAACAACTGGTGGCTTCTAGCATTTGCAAAAATATTCTCCCTTGGGTAAATTTTCTGCTGATTTTCTTTATTACTGCCTGGCAACTACAACAAATTACCTTACTAATAACTTTATTTTTAATGGGAAACTGTCTGTGTGGTACTGATTTGTAGAAGTTTTTTTACTTATAATATGAACCTTCCACTTAAGGACTTTACCTGAGCTGAGCAAGGTTTTCTTTGTACTCTTTTGGCTTTAAAAAAATATTCCAGGTGAAGAAGAGCAATATTAGAGAAACACTGGTCCCAATTCATCGCTCCCTAGCTAATGGATTTTTTCTGTGCAGTTTCTGATCTAAAATAAAAATCTGTAAATAAATACAGTATTAAAATGACTGTACCTTGCATCTGCAACTTTAAGAACATGACTGATCCCACGAAATAATAAAAAAAGGTCTATCTTTGTCAGCAGTGCCGCTTCTGACAGTGTATAACACTTGATGTGGAGAAAAAATAACGTGAGACTGGGGTAAATACAGAACAGCGAGCGATCCTTTTCCTGAAACTTCTCCCCAGCGTCTTTGAAATAGCAGTTCAGAAACTTCAAGAGGTGAAGGTGGCATCCAGACAATAGCGTTTTTATTATCTCGCAAATGATGCTGTGAGTCAATCTGCCCTTTAGGAATTTGTCCAATCTCTTTTTAAATCCCATACCGTCTTCTATTTATTTTAAATTTGCTGCGTGGTAATTTCTCTGCATGGTTCAAATATTTGCAAGGCTGCATTAAAAATCATGGAAATTATCTCCTTTGTGGTCTTTGGAGGTTTATGATTCAGATCCTTTTTTTTTTCTTGCAGTTATGAGGACTGAAAGTGTCCTCTTTTCTACCTCCTATTCAAAGAACTCGGGAGCTTGGGCTTTAATAATATATTAGGTCACATGGCAATGGAAACACAAGGGATTCAGTAACACTAAAGAAGAAAAAGAGAAGAGTACCATTATAGCACTCCTATATAATTCTGTTGTAAATCACAGCGCCAAAAATGCCTACCGTATTCTTAAAAGAACTAGTAGACCGCATCTCCCTGTGACAGCTCCGTCTCATCCTCTCTCTTATGTATCCACAGTAAATATTTGTATTGTAAACCGGTATTTTATTGGAGAAAAAGCAGCTTGGCCGGCTTGGCTTGGCATGGGGCATTGAAGATAGCTTCCTGAAGTCTTCGAAAAATGGAAAAGGCTCCTGCATTGAGGGAATGGTCTGTTCTCGATGCCCACAAGAAATGAGAGCACAAATACCGGGTGTGAGGCTCGGTGCACAGCTCCGAACTCGCTCTGTACCCGTAGGAGCAGCTGGATACGGAGTGGCGGGGCCAGGCTGGCGTTGTACACACACAGCTGCTTTTTTCGGATTATTTGGAGTGGAAAACAGTCTGTAGCCTATAAAGTGGAGGAGGAGAAGAGCCGGCGTCAAACGGGCAAGTTGATAACATTTTGTTGCTAATAATTCAGCCGTTCCTAGTGTACGTTAAGGCCTGGATGCTTTCCATTTTGAACTGACAAAGCAACTTGTTTTTGCAGAATGTCTTAGGCTGGTGAGCATTTATAGGTGTGAACGTTTCAAAGTTGACTCCTGCGCTGTCTTTGTTGGCGGATGCAAGTGCAATTTCTTCAGGATAATCAGTAAAACACGCTTAGACTGTCAGAGACTAACCTGCTTTATCTTGGCGAGCGCTTCCAGTTTCTGCTGTCAACAAATCAGTTGTCTTCCTCAAAATGGATGGATTGAGTGATTTCGTAGGCATAGAATGCTGTTGTCTCTCGTGCCTTTTGATACTTTTCTTTTTTTCAGGCTACTTATTAAGCTGGGATACAGGGGGAAAGCCGCTGAAGCTACTCTGGAGGCCTCTCACTGCAAGTGATGACATCTCTTCATAGTCCTGATCAACCAACTAAATCACCGTGCAAATGCAATGAAACCAAAAGCCTCCCCTTTGCGGAAGAAGAGTACAAAGCCTATTTGCTTCCAAATACTATTTGTTTTCTCGAAATCTGGTTCCTCTGTGGCCAGAGTGGCGTGTAGCTGTTGTGCTGACGTTCGCTGAGGATGGATGTTTGTGTCGGAACACGCTGAAATTCAAACCTTTTTCATCATTATTTCAGACAGCCACACGGGGAATTTTTTTTGAAGTCTGTTCTTTAGTTTATCTAATTCCAGTAGGAGGAAGATGAATATTGGGTAGTGTTGGAAAGATCAGTTTATTCTTCCCAGTGAACTTACGTTATCTCCTCTTGCTTAAGAAAACAAATGTTTCGGTTTTGCTCAAATGCACCATATTTAATGGGTTAAAACTGCTATTAACGGCTTCATCCAAACTCTTTTGCATAGCAAATTTCGTCCAGCTCAGACTTTTTAATTTCATTTACAGTCATCTGGTGAAAGTCTGCACTAGCATTCCATCTAGGCTCTATTTAATATGCACCAGAATTATTGTATTTGATATATATCAATTTTAAATCTGTTTCAACACAACCTTGAATGCCTTTCTGGCAGTATATCACTTCATCAGTCTAGCTTAACTAGAGCTGCTTTTTCATTTTTTATTGCCCCCATAAAATCTAGGAATGGAACACTTCGATTTTTCTAGCAGTAATTTTTATTACTTTTAGCCTTTTTTTTTAAGTACTTGTCAGTGAGATACAGTACTTTGTACAGAGTATATTTTTCAGCTATGCGTTATATTTTTATTTCAATTTATTTTAGATGGAATGTATAGCATACATCTAAATAATACCTAGGGTTGTTCAAATGAGTGTATTATGAAGGTAATTAGAATGGATATAAACTGGGTTCACCCACCGGGATCGGTGTGTTGCAGTTCCCTGCCTCCAGTCACAGTCGCTTTCAAGTCAGGCTTGAAAGGATAACTCATGGTGTAGTTTTAATGTTGCGCATAAAATCATATTGCAACACAGGAGGGGAAAATTAATTTATTGCGATTTTTATGTTTTCATTTTAATTTTTAGGTTTTTCTAGATTTTTCCCCGGAGTGTGTTATTGCGCTACTTTGTATTTTTTTTCCCTTCAGAAGACAGAAATTGCCGTATTGGATCAGACTAGCGATGCGTCTAGCCAGATAGTCCGTCTTAACAGGAATGTGTGCCAAGTGCATTAAAGAGAAATGTAAAGGCCTGCAATAGACCACTGTAGAAACAATTGTAGAAAAATCCTCCTGGTGGGAAGGTTTGTCTAATCACCATTAATCCAACACTACTCTCTGCTCCGAAGTCTTCAAGTTCATATCCTGTTGTCTAAAAAATACGGGGTTTTTTGTTGCTCCCTTCTGTACTGTGTCTCTTCATAGCAGCCGGAAAGAATAGGACACGGAGCACAGTGTTCTGCTGTTCTGTCACCGTTCTGGACATCTCGGGGGCAAATTATTGCATCCTTCCGAGCCTCCGTTGTTTCTTTATGCAATTAGGTAAACGATACGGATTATCTTCCTGTAAAAAGCTTTTGAGACCCGCATGTGAAAAATGCCTTGGAAGTCGCAGTAGCGCGATGAGATTCAAGACCCAGTTACATTCTTGGCACAGTTCAGATCCCAGATGTATTTGTGTGTTCCTGCGAGGTTCTTTGTCTTAGGCTGGTGATGTTATGGTATGTTCCACAGCCAACTGGTGTACACTGGGAGGAAAACGTTTTAATCGGTGGAAGTTCTTATTTCCTGAGAGTTTAGGAGGGAGGAGTACAAAGCAAAGAAGAAAATGATTTTGCTCTTCAGTTGGTTGAAATTATATATGTACCAGTTATTTCAGAACATGCTTTTGTGCTGCCTCCAGTAATAATGCTGAGCAAGAACCTGTGTAACCTGAGTTTAATGTTTCTGTAAGAAAAGAAAACCGACCAGGTATGTCTAAACAGCGTTCCTCAACTATATGGGAAGTGTCCCCTCATTATTCTCATGCTGCTTAATGAATATGAATAATACATTTTAAATAATACCTATAATAATGGAATATGAGGAGAGAACAGGAACACTTTTCTAATTAGGGCTTTTGAATGACATTGGAAAAGGGTACTGGGTTAAATCATCTTTTCTTGCTCTGGGTTGAATTAGCATAGATTTAATGCCTGTGATAATTTTATGCAATTGTGAGATCAGTAGTTTAATGCATCTGGCAGCGAGACAGGGATTTTCTTTCTCTGACAGCACTGTATAAACCCCTGTAATCCTTTTCCTTTAGCTCTCGCACCCATCCAGACTTCATCTTAATGAAAGGCCAAAGAAATCAGGAGTCCGAGCGTCTGTGACTCAAGCACAGGCAGAATGAGCAGAAGGAGATGTTATTTTAGCATATTTTGTGGTTCAGAATCATTAAAAAGCCCAACGGCTGGATTGGAAGGCTAAGTTTACATTTCCATCTCCTGCGAATTGCAGAAGGCTCCCATCATAGTCAAGTGTCTATATTGCCTTAGCACTTTAACAGCCTGCAACACCAGAATTGAAAGGAAAACAAGATAATCTGGACCAGTTACGATTTTGGCATTTAACCTGAAGCGTATTCACACGACCGTATTAAGCTGAACCATAACCTATGAACTCCAGTGGAGTTGCTGTTAAATTTTACGGAGAGCGGGACGGGAAGCGTTAAAAGTATTTGAAGGGAAGCAGTTTTACCGTGTAAGTCCGCAGGTTTTGGTGATTGTACAAAACCTAAGAACTGCGGTGTAATTTTTGACTCCAGTTTTACTTGCACAATATCTGTTCGCTCTTCATGTGCCTATAAAGGTAGGGGTACCCCTGAGTGCCGTAGAACCTGCGCGTCACGATATTTGTATCGGTTTGTATGAAAGTCCAGGATGAGGTTATTGCTACTGCTTTAGGTCACGATCCGATTTAATAACAATAGAGGAGAACCCACAGTCTCTGGTCAGGTCTAAATTTCAGGTAGGACCGGGTTTTCGCGTCTCTTTAGAAGGCGCCTGTTCCTTCAAGAGCCCAGTGTTTTGACTATTGTGAAAAGACAACTCTGCCTTCCCATCTGGACTCCTCAAGCCGAGCTCTAATATACACTTGACTTAGATTTTACACCCCTTTGAGGAGGATTTGCTCTAAAGGTCCGGTCTCAGCTGAGTTATTAACCTAATGAAAAATTGCCCGTAAGTGCCATTTTCACACGATTGTCCAATATTTTCCCCAAATTATTGTCATCGCTAATTGTATCAGATTCTTTTCTGACCTTAAATTCTTGTTCTCAGAAGAGCCTTGTGACAGCATGTTTCACAGTTCGCTTCTGTTTTAGGAGAATGCATTACCTTTTATCTCAAAACTTTAACAGAGATTTAGTCTCATCGTGTCGTCTCAGACAAATCCTCCAAATTTAGCACTTGAATAACATCAAAACACTGCATGTGCTACAAGTGTTAGGACAGCCCTATACCTGAAGGGCGGTATATGGAGTTGTTTTGTCTCAGTAAGAACTGCAGATACGTTTCTCCAGAAAATTTTAGACCTTTAATGTCTGTGATTTTATGTTGGGACTTTCAATATTGGCCTTACCTTGACGGTACAGACAAATTTAATGCTACTGTCTTATCTCTTCACAGTCAATTAATGAGATTTCGCTGCATTCCTCGTAAGGTGTAACCTAATGATAACACTGACCAAAAAGGTTTGTGAGAAACGAGTCAGGTGTACTGAATTTAATTCTAGAACTGTTTTTCTGTTAATAAAACTGTGAATTTGATTCAGAGTGATTAGGAGGGGAGGAGTTTTGGGTAGGGATGGCTATGAGGATTTCTACGCAGAGTTGAAGAGTTTCTTTTCTTTTTGTTCTATAAAAGACGTGCATGCCAAGCATAAACGGCCGCTGCTGAAAGTTCATATAACNTGCAGAGTTGAACAGTTTCTTTTCTCTTTGTTCTATAAAACACATGCATGCCGCTGCTGAAAGTTCATATAACCAAAATACAACGTACAGCAGGCACTACGACTTATATAGTAAGCACATAACTAAGTCCATGAGATCAGAGTACCAAAATTGCAGTATTTAAGGCTCAGGCGATGAAGATGTGCTGGGAAGGAACAGTTAAACCTCGCAGGTTGATTCTAGTTACTTGTAATCTGGGTAAAATGCAGGTAGCATCAGGGGAGCTCTGCAAAACTCAGCGGAAAGTTGTGAATGTATTCCTTTGTGAAGAGGGGTAGATAGAGACTTCAGATATGCACAATAAAGCTTGATTCCCCCAAGTTTAAATAAAATACTGTATTTTAATAAAGCATTCAAGGATAAAGGCCATTTGGGAGGTGCATTGAAGCTGCTGTTAGCTGCCAGCTCAGAAGCAGCACAGAAAACATGCTCTGATTAATACATCACACTTCAGATGTTTCTCATTGCTTGCTTAGCCTTATTGTTAAGTATCAAAAGAGCCTGTTCACACAAGGGTTTGTTTATTTACAAGGATTATAGTTGTTAACCGACAGTTTAAAAGGAATTTAAAGGCCTCCAATGTCAACAGGCTAGCATTAAAGAGAGTATTAAATGCAGACCTTGGATTCATTTAAGGGCCTTTTCCCTTCCTACCCACTAGTCTGGAGAAGGGATGGAAGTTTAAATATGCCAGAGTTGATTACCTTAATGGAACGAGATGAATGACGGAAATAAAATTTCTCCTGGAAGTGAGCGTAGGTGTTTTAAGGGATGGTTGTAGACCAGCGAGGTTGGCCAGTGATGCTCATAACGTAGCTCCAGGGTGAAAGCTCTTGGACCCAGGTGTTCACACAAATGTCTTCTGGACTTTATATTCAGCGCCCAAAAACGTCGACAGGAGCTCTTCCATTCACCAAAAAGAAGGGAAATGAAGGACAACTTAAGCAGGAAAGGTCTTCAAGGTCCTGGTAGAAAAACTTCCCTGTGAAAAGAAGGAAAAAAAGAGTCTGATAAGGGATGTGATTGAGGTCACAGCGTAACAGAAAATACCACACCGAGCAGGGCAAACCTGTGGAAGAACGTTGTACTCGGGCTGCGAGGGGGAACGGAGACAGTGGCTAAAGTGGACAACGATAAAAGAAAACAGTTAAAAATGTGCTGGCTGCTCTTATTCTGGTCAGTATTTCAGGTTTCTTACAGGGCAGAAATTTTTGATACAGAAATACCTCAGAATGTGTTAGTGTTCTATTTTCGACGAAAACGTTACGGAAATTCAAAACCTTCTATTTCAAAAACGATACACCGTCCCGTATTTTAATATCGTAAGGTTTATCAGTATAAAGAAACTGAAATGTTTCCAGAGGATTTTTTGACGTGAGTTGAAACACTTCAATTTTGTGTTCAGTGTGCTTTTCAAGTTTCAACATTTTGTCCTCGTTAGGATGAACATACATTTTGACATGACTGTAAATGAAAATCGTATCTGACGGTTACTTCCGACTACCTTCATCTAGTACCTTCTCACTGCAATAGAGCTGTGCGAAAAGGTCATGTTGGAAACGTCTTCTATGATGAAACTCCATGTGAAGGAGAACTCCTCAAGGGAGCCCATGACATTAATGGGAAATAGAAAATGTGACATTAATATGCTGGAGTTTGGGGGGGCTGTGGGAGTCGCGCATGTTTCTTGTTTGTTTTTAGATATAAAAGGACAGGAAAGTGCCCCTAAAGAAAGTTCTCGAGTAAGTTTTTAGCTTACAAAAAAAGAAAAGAGGAAGGGAAATGTTAACTGAAGATTAATAGGAATTTTTCACAACTTCAATTAAAAACCAGTAAGACATTTGCAAATCAGTAGGTACCTTTGTCAATCTCAACTTTTGGTCTGTGTTCCTCTTGGCTACAAAGTATTATCACAGTTCCAGCACATTTTCTGTTCAGACGGGCCCTGCTTGCACATGATGAGGAATTTGAGGAATAGTTTGATGAAATTCCATGGTGTATTTTAAGATATTAGTTCTGTTGCCATGTAGCGAAAGGCTTCCCCCCGCCGCCCAGTCTAAAACCTGGATTTTTCAAGGCAAAGCATTTACCATAGCAACAGATTGCGGTTTGGGGTTTTTTTTTTTCCTCCGATTGGGGTTCTGATAGTAGAAGGTAATACAAAGAAATCTAGAAAACACTGTATAGGGAGCACTGAGGTGCATTATTATTGCTGTCATCTCCTACTTACATGACTGCTTATTTGTGCTGCTTTAGATGCCCTGAAGTTCCAGTCAAGAAAGAAAATTGGTTTGTGCTTGGCACGGTAACTGCATGGAATACAGTGAAAGGACAGAAAATTTGTGCCCGATGTAAAGCAAATAACAAGTTTGTTACGCAGACTTTTTCCTTCAATGGTTCTATTGGTTTGACTGCAGCATTACTACAACTGCCAACTGGCATTAGTGAGCTTTGGAGTAGTTCTGAGGTGGGCTATGATACTGAATCCTGCATTTTAAGAGCAATTAAGATGTTAAAAAAAATTATAATGAGCTCTCTTCCCACTGGTATACTTTGAACTTTGTCTCCTGTCTGTCAGTCTTGGGCATATTGCCTATCAAATAGTTGTAAAACATTAATTACACAGCCAAGGCCATTTTTTCTGGAAGGTCTTCTCCTGGCATATATGGAAAGAAAAGCCTTTAATATTCTTAATCCTTCCAAAACTATGCGTTCCTGAGGAAGGGAGAACAAAACCTACCTGTGCATGTATATATGTGCTTTTCTAGAGACCTTTAAGTGGAAGGCTGCTTCCAAGTAACGTGCAATTCCTATCATACACCACTATTTATTTATCTCTAAGCTGACAAGACTGACCTTTCTCACATTAAAAATGCCGCTCGCTTGGGACCTAAAATAAGCCATAAAGGAAAACCGGGCTCTAGCTTATTCTTCAGCAGAAAAAATTCCCTCTTTTAATCCTATCATCTTTCCTTGCATCTGGCGGAGGAGAGTCAGGGAAAATCACCACCGATTCAGGGGACTGTAATTTGTATAGTTACGAGTATAAAGCTGTTAAATTCCTCTTTTCCCCTGCTCTAAAATAATACTTCAGGGCCATTTTGCTTGTTTTCCTCTCCCAGCCCAGCGAGCAGGCCTGAGCGGAGGGAGACGTGCGACCGCGGCACAAGAACCGTATTCCAGTGCTAAGGGTTTCAGCACAAGGCTGGGCAAGCGGGCTGGAATTTTAGCACTGTCACATAATTTCAGGATGATCCTGGGCAAGCCTTTCTCTATGGATTTGTTGATTGCTAATATCGCAGTATAATGTAATATATCACAATTAGTATATGAGATAAAAAACCACGACAGTCTCCCTCTCCACTGGATGTTCTTTCTCAGATTTCAGTCCCGTGTAAGATCGTTCGTTGCACGTAACGAACAATTGAGGCTTTTGGCCATTCTTGAGGGAGAGAACTTCACCTGACAATAGTAACAACTCTCTTATCTCTGCAGGCAAGAGCTGTAGGTCAACATCTTTCATTTACAGAGCAAATTCTAATCTTTGAAAATCCCAGTCATGGGAATAAACCAAGAGAAACCTTCAGCATCGCACAGTACCAAAGCCAGCCGGGCTAAACTGCCAAAGACCTGAATGTCTCTGTTGAAGAGAGGGGACCCACCTTTTTTGTTAGGACGGTCTCTGAAAAACGTGCAAATTTTTCTAGGACAGAATTCTAACTCCAGAAGGTACCTTCCGTGACAGTAAAGAAAGGGCAAGAAAATGTCATCTCCCAAGTATCATATCTTCTTTTTTTGACTGATACCGAGTAGCGCTTTGTAGTGTTCCCTGGCATGGATAAAACATTTTAAGCTAATTTAATTATAAATAATATGGTACTTGCATTTTACCTTAAAAGATAAACGGGTTGCATCATTAGATGGCAGGATTTGTAGGATGCTGTTGGCTTTTCTCACTTTTACCTTGCGTCTCCCACCCTCGTTTGTCTTTTTTGTCAATTTGCTGTAGTTTTGCTGCTGCCTGGGCAGTTTTATTTGGAAACTAAGCTTTGTGTATGTGTCTTAATGGTTTCATAAGCAAACAAGTCGATCCTCACTTGTATGTTTTAGGTGACCATCATGCTACAGAATGTAATAAAACGTATTTAGACACATGGTATCTGTAATAATGGAAGTTAAATGTTAAATGTGATCTGAATTGTTTTTCTAAAGCAACACAGAAACATTCCTGATGAGATGTACTAGGTCTGGCTCTAAACATTCAGAATGAACTTCTCTGTGACTGAACAGAGATCTTATTTTCTCCTCTTGGTGTGATATAAAGGGTTATCATTTCTACAGTGCTGCTTCTGCATGAAAACCTCATTATGCATTTCAAAAAGAATGCAAGCGGTATGATTTTCAGGAAACGTAATTACGGTTGGAGCTGAAAGGTGGCTGTCTTGCAACATTTGACCTTCCTAATAGGCTGGGCAGAACACGTAATGGATACTTATGCCTTAATGGTCTTGGAGGACTGAGTAAGGCTGATATTTAAATAGGGATCCTATTTAGGGATCCTCGTACTAAGGATGTATTTTTAGCATAGGTGAATCTGTAACGGGGAAACAGTGCCCCTGTAGACAGATTTGTGAGAAAGGGGCACTGGGGTTTCCAGGGGAAATCCAGACCCATGAGAACGAGCAGCTGAGCTCTGACCCAAACACCCGCTGAAATCAAAGGCCATCTCACTACTTCAAATAAAGATTTTGAGGTGGGGAGGGAACCGGGCCTCACCATATCAAATCCTTGGCACTCCGTCCTTGCCTGTAGGAACTTACATTTTGAACAAAGCCATGCTTAATGGTTGGTTGTTTTCTTCATTTCAATAATGTTTTCAGAGCTGGTGTCTGTATTTAAGCGGTCAGTGTTACGGCACATAGTTACGGTTATCTGCTCATTGCAAGACAGATACATCACAAGTTTTAATGCATATTACAAGAAAATGCATTTTTGGGGGGTCTTTTATATCAATAATTCCGGATTCACAGTTTTATTCAGTCTAGCAAGGTCTTTTTTTTGCATTTTGATCGTGTTAGGCATTTCCTGCATCAGAGAACATACGAATGTACATATGTGTGCAACGCTAGTATTGCAATTATGAAAACTTAAACAAATCCATTAGGTGAATGAGATGACAGGACTATTCTGCTTCGTACGGTTCTGGTGAGGGTTATCCCATCTCTGTATTGTGAAGCTGAAGGCCGAGAGCATCACAAACATCAAATGTAAAAGCTCTNGGGCAGAACACGTAATGGATACTTATGCCTTAATGGTCTTGGAGGACTGAGTAAGGCTGATGTTTAAATAGGGATCCTATTTAGGGATCCTCGTACTAAGGATGTATTTTTAGCATAGGTGAATTTGTAACGGGGAAGCAGTGCCCCTGCTCCCCCTGATCTGTGAGAAAGGGGCACTGGAGTTTCCAGGGGAAATCCAGACCCATGAGAACGAGCAGCTGAGCTCTGACCCAAACACCCGCTGAAATCAAAGGCCATCTCACTACTTCAAATAAAGATTTTGAGGTGGGGAGGGAACCGGGCCTCACCATATCAAATCCTTGGCACTCCGTCCTTGCCTGTAGGAACTTACATTTTGAACAAAGCCATGCTTAATGGTTGGTTGTTTTCTTCATTTCAATAATGTTTTCAGAGCTGGTGTCTGTATTTAAGCGGTCAGTGTTACGGCACATAGTTACAGTTATCTGCTCATTGCAAGACAGATACATCACAAGTTTTAATGCATATTACAAGAAAATGCATTTTTGGGGGGTCTTTTATATCAATAATTCCGGATTCACAGTTTTATTCAGTCTAGCAAGGTCTTTTTTTTGCATTTTGATCGTGTTAGGCATTTCCTGCATCAGAGAACATACGAATGTACATATGTGTGCAACGCTAGTATTGCAATTATGAAAACTTAAACAAATCCATTAGGTGAATGAGATGACAGGACTATTCTGCTTCGTACGGTTCTGGTGAGGGTTATCCCATCTCTGTATTGTGAAGCTGAAGGCCGAGAGCATCACAAACATCAAATGTAAAAGCTCTACACTGAATAGCACTCTGTATACTCCAACTGTATAAATAACTGTGCGCCGAATGGATCGGTGTTCATTTTTGTTACCTTTACTGCTGAAGCGACGAACAATGTCCGATATTATTTATTTAAAACCTCTCTGGAATGTTAACAGCCAGCAACATTCAGAGGCTTGAGCTTTACTAATACCAGCAAACCTTTTGTGTATGGGAAGTACAAGCACTTGGAGATGTATTGGGTGCCACGTGACAGAGAGACTGCTTGACATGTATTTCATTTCTAAAATGTCACTAGCTCAAAATTAATCAGACCTGTAATTCATGTTTGAATTCATTTATATTGCTGTTGGAAGCAATATCTCAAGAGCCTTAGACAGATGTGTGAATGCTGTAAGGCAGCGTTCTCAATGGATTAGAAAATGCTTCAAAACACCCCCCCACACACCTCTCCCAGTGCCTCTCTGCCTTTGCCTGCCTGACCTTTTCGTACAAACTGAGGTTTTAACGCAAGGAAAATGAAAAAAAAAACACCATACCCAAACTGATACCTTCTGCTACCCCTCTGGACCTTCTCTAGCTTATTGACATTTGGAGTTTTTCCTGCGAATAGCACTAGTGACCTGTACCTGCTTGTGTAGCCGTGCGACCGCTCGTTGCAGCTCTACCGTAAGTAGATACGGAGTGTAACTGAGTTTTCTGCCTAGCGAAATCCTCAGATGATCCCATCTGCTAATAGGGAATAACACCAGGAATCGCCGTTTGTTGAAGCCCTGGAGTTCACGCTTGTCAAGACTCCGAGCACAGCAGCTGAATTGGGCACGATCACGTAGAACAGGGGATTGCAGCGGATCGATGCTTTGGAGCTTTTCCAGCGCTGCAGGGTCGCTCTGCACGCGATTCCTCTGTGCTTCCCACAGGTGAGGGTGGAGGAACAATTCATACAGCACTGCTTTATTTCGGAGCCTTGCTTGAATTATCTGGAGTCCTTCAGAAGGCAAGAAAAAAAAGAATTTGACTTTGGCAGCTGTCTTTACAATGCCTGCCAATCACCATAGTATCTTGGCTATTTTTAAGTCTCCTGAAATCAGTCTGCATTAAGGCAATAGCTGTGCTTGGATTTAAGCCCAGGACTCTATCAATATAAAATGATTTGTTGCAAGTTTAAAGATGCTTCATCCCTATTCTCTCTCTTTTCATTTACATTTTAAGCTTTCATCAAAACGTGGATCAACAGTACTAATAGAGCCTTTTTTTCTCTATCCTCCTTCATGCTTTCTACAAAGATTACCTGAGACTGTATGTTAACTTCTGTCTGATGTGGGGGTCTTTTTCTTCCTGTTCAAATAAGGAGGACCAGCTTATTCACTGGAAAAACCTGCTGTGAGTCTTGCAACCTTGCACCATTCGAGTGTTTTCAAGTAAAGTTCTGAGGGATACAAAACACATGTATAAAAGCGTGATCGGAAGCAAAAAGGAGATGATCCTTCGTGCAACAGTCAAGCTGGTTTTAATAAGAAGAAATTTTAAAAAATCGATATTTGTTAATTGCTTCAGCAATTTAGTAGAAGCACAAGCTCCCTGTATGTTTTTTTCCCAGATTTCAAGGGATTTCTATGGCAGGCACCATCAACAGAAAGAAGGCATTTGTATTCTTTGACATAAAGCCAATGATTCTGTCCATCTCAGCGGCGTAATCGCTATCTGCTGTTAGAAAGCATTAGCTCTCTTTTCTCCCAGTGCTCAAAGCCGCGTTGCATCAAATGCTACTGGAATTCTTTGAGGGGAAAGAGAAGGAACCTTCTCAAACCCAAGCCTATATTTCGGCTTTTTTTTCTGAAACTATTCAAGACACGATCGTCAAATGTCTTATAAAGTCTAAATTTCAAATAAAACCTGTTACTTAATCTCTGACAAAAAGACTGGACACTGTTTTTCTCGAAGCTGCCGCTTTGCTGAAAATATTTCTTAAAAATAGCATCACTTCATGTGTTCTATCTGAATCTGATTTCTTATGTGTAAATGTAATTTAAAGCCAGAACCGTTGGATGTTCTCTGTGGGTGATGGAGTGTATGCACTAGATATTATATAAGAAAACAGTTGTTTGTTTTTCAGCTTGTTTTTGCGTTCAAGGCATGCTGCAGTAGCATTAGCGCCTCTGGAAAAAATAGTTAATTCTCATTCACTCTTTAATTCTTTAAAGTTTCGTAATCTCACAAGATGCCTAATTTGTGTAATTTCTGTACTTTTTGCATGAAAACCTCTTGAGGCTGTATCACTATTTTCACTTCTGGCTTCGCACTTTTTAGTTTATCAGCAGCATAAGGAAAATCTTTCTGGAGACTTTCCATCAAACCCATTTGTTGATGAGGAAGGGAACATCTTTTTTAATGCTTTCAAACAGGATCCATAAATTTCGAAGTGAACTTCGAGTGCCCCTATTAATAGATAAGCAATTTTTTTAGCATCACCCTGACCTGAGTAGGTAAAAGGGGACATGCTGGGAAGGTGAACGGTGTGAGCGGGGAGATCTGCGTGATTTAGAGTTAAGTGGTTTTGCTTTGATACTTTGTGTGGGTGTGAAAGAAGAGTTGCATTGAAACTGGGTGGTTTGGCAGGTTGTGTTTTTTCAAAGCTGAGAGTGGCTCCTTTGAAAACTGCGCTCTCGCGTTCCATTCTTATCTGACCTTTTGAAGTAGCCTGGAATTTATAAGAGGTCAATAGAAGGGGGACGAAAGGCAGGTACCCAGCAATTGTCGTCATAAAAATAACCAAAAGAATCAGCGTGATCATGAGTGTGTCCAATTATGTTATGCTGCAGAACTAATAAAAAAGGTGTAAACAGAATATAACCTTGAAATAAATACATTCAAACGTGAGCTTCTGGACTGCAGACTGTTATTTTTTAATTATTCTACTGAATCTGAGATAGGGAAATGAAGGTGAGTTCTCTAGGAAAGACAAAGTAAGGGAATTTGGATTGGGACAGCGTCAGTGAAAATAGACGGAAAGCACTAGAGAACTTGCTGTATTGATTTTAGGATCATTTGAATTTCATATGTATAATAAGATAGATGATGTGAATGGGAAGGACAGAAAAAATGGATCTAGAAGATGAGAACATTTAAATGCAGACCAATAACTTCTTAAGGAGCAATTGAATCTTAATGTCTAGCACTGCTTTTTGTTTGAAAGCTGAAGTCTGTGGCTAACCCAAGAGCAAGTCTTACTGGAATTACAATCCTTGTCACACATTTCTCCTCCTGTTCAGCTTTGCCAGCACTGAGGAGGATGATTAGGAATTCCTCAGGACAGCGCGGAAGAAGATTAAATAAAATAAGTTTGCAGATTCATAAGGCAGTGATTATTCTATTCTGGCCTTGGAGATTAATTACCCAAGTCGTCGTGACTGCAGGGCACATACGAAACCTTTGAACCAACTCTTCTGAATGCAGCAATGCAAATTTTAGTAGTTGTGTCCATCCATATTTTGCTCTGCCAATTGACATACGTTCTATCAATCCTGCATTTTGATAGCCTAAAAGGATTACTGTGGAAACCGTGGTTCGCCGCATCGCAAGTTAAACTGAAAAATCATCTGTGTGTGTGTCTTTTAGACCTGTAAGTGTAGAAGTAAAAAGATGACAAGTTCTGTGCAGCTCTGCTCAAGGGGTTAGGCTGGGGTTAGGCTGCCTGAGCAGGGCTGGAATCTTTCTGTAGCTTTGCCATTAGTTTGGAGTTGAAAATATTTTGCTTACCATACCAGTTGTTAGTTTTTCTCTTACTATATTACAACATTATCATTACTTCTTCAATTAAAGGCTTTTCTGTGCAAGAGCTATGCTCTTGTGTGAATTCACAGCGCTTTCTGTAACAGAGGTTTGGGTTTGATTTGTCTTAGGCTCTACTGTAATAGAAACATTTAATAACAGTGTTAAGTGGACAGTATAAAGGTGATCAAAAGGGTAGATGCCTTGGAAAAATCAAAGTAGAAGGTCAGGGCGAAGATGAAGGGAATGGAGCTCTTACTTTAAATATTTTTTTCAAATTTTAAAGTCTAATGTAGTCCTTATTGCCTGCTATGTTCACAGCAGCCCAAACGCTACGGCTTTCCTAATTAAAACTGCGTGCTACATATTGCAGCTCAGGTTCTGATGAACTTCAAACTCAGCTTTGCTTTCTTAGAGCCGTATATAAAATAAACCCGGTGTGTATCGATACAGTTGAGTCTCTTTTATGTTTCCAGTGGCAATAGCAGACTTTTTTTTCTCTTTGAAGTCAGCAACAGCTTGTGCATCCTCTACTTGTTGTTTACCAGATCAAATGCTGATCACTTGTGAAAAACGCCAGTCTGGTCGCGTAGCGCGCGGGTCGCTGGAAAAAGGGCTGGAATTTGGAAAGCTTCAAACAGATCGTACGATTCACATCATATCACGTGCTACTTCCCAACCAGAGTTCTGTATCTGCACCAGAACCAAGCTGAACGTATATGCGGAAATTTGGGGTTGAGTCCATTTCTGAGGGATATTGATAGTGAAACTGGAGCAAAGAGCCTGTGGAGTAGCTAATTACAGGCCACTTAAAGAGCTCACAACGCACAAGGCCACTGATATTTTCTGTACTCCTCCTTCTGCCACTCTGTAACCGTCGGCCTCATTAGAATTTAAATCAGTTCTTAAGTATTTTGGCTTAAATAAGCTTTATTTCTGATCAGTGTAATGCCATGATTTTATGTCTCTTTTAAAAGAGTCTTTAAGCTTAGACTAGATGAGCTTATGATAAATACTGCAGATGTGTTGGAAGTTGATTAAATTAGTAGTAGAAGTGGACAGCAGGCAAACAGGAGGAAAAATGCTCAGATGAGCAAATTCTGGATTTTAACGGATTCACTCTACTGTTGAAAAAAATATCCATATTAGAAGACTTTTTTAAACTGAGGATTAGCAGGAAGGCCAAAAAAAAAAAGGTTTTTCCCCTACTGTACGAAGTGAGTGCTCTGTGAGCAATTTCATGTGTCTTCTAATATAATGTATTTTTGATGTTAATTAGGAAAAAAGTTATAAGAGAAAAATTAAACTCAAAGTTCTTCCCCATATCCCCCCAAAGAATAATAAAATAAAATAAAATAAACCCAACCCCAAAAGCCTTTAAGACCCTTTCTCAACAAGATTACTTAAAAACGCACGTGGCTTATTTTAGCAACGGGCGAGATGAAATTATGATTTAGAAACGCATAAATTGCTTTGCTTTAAATACTTAAACTTTGCTCAGAACGGCTTTTTGAAGTTCAAAATGAATCTGGTTGCCCATCTGCTATCAAATCCCAGGGAAGGAGTCGAGAGAAGCACCTGAAAAAGAGCTGTGAGCAATCTTCCTGTTCTGCTCACCTGCAGCGCAGCGCACAGGCGGGATGGGGCAGCTCCACGTACTTCCAAGGATGCGCAACCCGTGCATTTTAATCGTGTTTCTCATCCATTTTGTATTCTGCCTCTTCTCATCACTGAAAGGACAGCTCAGTTGAAACACTCTAATAAAAAAGCTCTTTGCCTTGTACAGACAGGTTTGTCAAATGTATAAAACAGTGAAATCTACAACAGAGAGAGATCTTAATAAGGAGTTAATACTGAAACAAAGCAAAAAGCATCAACCCATCCTAAGACCTAACCACAAATGACAGAAAGTATTGCCTCTTATGTCTATAACTGCTTTTGGTATATCTGCATCTTGTAAAGCAATGTAATTCCATTTTCATTTACTTCTCTCAATAGCTTTCCCATTTCCTCCCTTCGAGCTCTACATTATTTACTGATTGCAGAAAATACCGGTTGTTCCGTTATCCCTTGCTCATGAGTAAGAAGCAAAAAGTTTCTCAATAAAGAAGTGGGAAAGAAACAGGGAAAAAAAAACCCCAAGTTATACTCATATTTAGACTTGCTCTGGGGATGAAAGGGGGTGAAAAGGACAAGGCCAAAGGGAAGTAGAGCTGGGTTTTATTCTTAATAATATAGAATAACTACTGCATGTTTTGCATTTTGGCATTGTTCTGGCAGAGCCCTGATGCTGTTCTAGTGCAGCCCGAAACAGCGTTTCCTCCTTGTGCTAATCCTGGTTTTCTTTCTTCTTCACTTCTTTGAAAGAAATAACAAAACGAGTCAGACGACCCATTTTATAATTTGCAGTTGCCAAGCAGCTTTCAAGCAATTTAGTGATTTGGATACTTATTTCCTCCGCACTGATGGCAGGGGATGATATAAGGATATTGAGTCTTAATAATCTATTCATTCCCCTGATCAAACTGAGGGAAGTAGAATCAAGAGTATCTTTTTGATGTTAATTTTGTTTTTTCACAAGAGTCTGTTTTTCTACTGTGCTTTGTCTTTGCATTCATTTAAGAAAGCTCTGGAAAACAAAGGCTCCATTTGAAAAAGTACCTAAACACCCCTCCACAGACATCTTGCACTCATCTATAGATGGATGCTGAGGCAATTTAAGATGCGTTAATTAAAATGGTCAACTTAATGAACATAAAAGAAACGTGAACATCGCCATTCAGAAGTGAAGTATCTTCTGCTCACTGCGGTTTAATCTTCCTCCAAGGATTAATGGCAACAATAGAATTTAAATTTGCAAAACACCTTATCAGATCGGCATTTACCCAACTGTTAAACATTTCTCAGAAGACTCAAAGCTTCCATCTCCGGCTTTTCATCCACACACCTCTAATTCTTTTGTAAAAGAGGCCTACAACAGATCTCGCATCGTACTTTCGAAAGGCCAGGTGTGTTTTCTCGCAGAAAAACACACAAATTCTCCGATTTAAAACAAAAATTGGGAGAAGAGCAGAGAGGAGGTGACTACAGAATTGTTTAAATGTAAATCCTTTCCCCTTTCCAAGCTCCAGGAGCAGCCAGCAAGACAAGGAGAAGGTGTTTGCTCCTCCAGCCTCTTGTACAAATCCCAAGTCAAAACTCTTCTGCAGCTTCTGTGTAATTTTCTAGATGAGATATACCTGTAGTTTGGGATTCTCCATCTCCTTGTCCTCAAACACCTTCTCTTTTATTCTACCCTTTTAAATTACGTGGCCATCTTCAGATGCTGCACCCTGGAAGGCAGAAGTGACAAGTTTAGGTCACCCAGTTCATTTTTCTTAGTAATTCAGCATCGCCTCTACATATCAAACATTTGATTCACACTCAAAATAAATGCCCATTAACTTGTTATTTGGGGCCATTTCTTCTTTTCTCACTGCTCGCCCGTTACCGTATAAATAAAATCCCCAGCACTCCCTTTGCCAGCGGCAGATTGTTCCTGCACTTGTTCTGAACTACACTGAAAGATTTCAAGAAAAAGGGCTCCCGCCCCTTCCCTTACGAGTCTATTACACAACTTAACAAATCATTAAAGCACTTTCATCTCTGCCCATAGTCTGGAGACTTTTGTTTTCCTTTTCTTTTTTTTAAAGAGTCTTAGAAATTCTGAGGGAAGCATCAACAAGACATTAACTGCAGGGGCACAAAGAGCTGGCGACAATATTGACAAATGAGGTAAAACGCGATATAATGAAGGATTTACTGAAGGACCCGGGTGTGGAGTGAGAAATGGCAAGCGGGAAAGGGCCCCGAGTACCCATTTGAGTAGAAAGGTGATCTATCTCAAAGGAAAACAGGAACTCAGTAAAGATTATTACTATTTTAAACCGTAATGTTGTTACTATTGATTCATTTCTGCAGAGATGAAAGAAAAGAAAGATCTGCAATACTCCTGAGCAATAACAAGTTAGGTAACATTAACACAAAAAGATCTAATCTTGCTGGTTTATTTGGTGAAGATGTTCTTCAAGGAAGATGGATGCTCTAGGCTTTTTGGAGTTGCTCTTATTATTTCTTTTTTTTATTAATAGCATTATGATAGAAGCACAGAGAGGCCTAGGGTGACAGTAAACTCAGATAAACACTTCAATCTCAGCCCGAACGACCATTCGGAGAGATGTGCACATCTGAGCTGTGACCTACGGCTAGGAATAAGTGGGGTCTTTAATCCCTATACAGACTAAGGACAAGACCTGAACTCTGCCGGGTACAAATCTAAAACGGTTTTAGGTAAGACTGAGTAACTTAAAACCTTGCTAAGGATCTTTTTCTCCTATGACTGTTCAACATCGTAGAAAGCAGAAAGCATAAAACTCTGAATATTGTTTGTGGTGCATTAAATACTCCATAAATCTGCAGGTTTTTCAAAACGCATTTCAGTTTTGTATTTTCACAACGAAACATTCGTTGTCTCTTAATTATAACTCTTCAGACATTTAGTTCCTAACACGAGCTCTAAAGCTGAAGCTCAATTACTTGCCATGGCAGATAACGTAACAAGTATGATTCCATGTTTTAAGAGATGCCTGACATTTTTTTCCATGATTTAAAAATAAAACTCTCCTCTTCGCTTTTCTGTATGACAAAATGCTCTCAAAGAGTAAATTGATTTCTTCCCTGAAGTTTCTTTGTATTCTCCTCTTTGTGCTCACACCACTTTGTTGCTGCACAGATGACCGGGAGTTGTGAGCGCTGAACAATACGATTTTTGAACGCAGGAGACCCACTAAGATCAGATTTCAGAAGGAAAAAGCAACACTCGTGCTCTTCAAAAAGAAACATTGAGCTTTGCACAGCCCCAAAGCAGCGACGTTCTACAGAGGGACCATACCCCAAACCAGCCCATTTGTTCAAACTCCCTTTTTCCACCCAAGGATTTGCAAACACCTTTTAACGCTGGCACGTATAACCTACCGTATACCCTTTATAGCTGTATTTCTACGTTTCATTCTACAGGAGCATTAGGAGATGAGCAAAACCTTCACAGCTCTGGACGTACGTGGTGTATCTTTGGGCAGAGACGCTTTCAAAAAGACCCAGGAGCTCTCGGTTCTCCTTGTTCTCAAAAGTTTTCAACTCTTTGTGCCTTCCTAACAAAGAGCAGGACCTTCTCAGCACAACACGCTGGTCAAAGTCCTCCCGTCATTCAGAAGGCCCAGACTCTTGGTCTCCGATGGGTTGATCCAAATCTCACGGCGGGTCAGGGAGAGATCACAGCACTTTTGTACAGAACTAGAATCAGGGCTAGAGCTGAAGGGACAGATCCGCTTACCTCTGGAAACCACGAGGAGCGCCCAATCCAACATTTATTTAACGGAATGAAGAATAAGCTGCCCGCCATCGGTAAATCCTCATTTCCAGACACTTTTCAAGGTCTTTCAGGCCGCAGACACCAGCTCCTCAAACCCGGACGATGTTCAAAGCCACCAGAAAACGCAGTGTTGACAGAACTAACGGCTGGGCGAACAGATGGCAAAGAAAAGTTAATTGATCTACTGGGGCAATGAGTTGGCCTCGGTGAGGAGAATATGCAAAGATCCATAATGAACTTTCATTAGCGACGAAGAAAGTTCTGCCACACGTACAGAGCCTATTCTGTGCATTTCATGACGCAAACCCAAATTTCAGCTTAATGACTCCTCATATCCAGTTCAGAAAACTTAGTTCCTTAAACTTACTATGAAAAAACAGATTTTAAAGCTTTTCCTTTAGTTTTTTCCAAAGTGAGCTTCTTTCTGCTTCTGCCAGGTTACCCTCCTTAGTAACAAACCCATAATTTTTACATTGAAGAACAAGACTGTTCTTGTGTTATTTTTTTGTTGTTTGGCTGTTTTGTTAAAGTTTATGTTAACAGGAGAAGTATTTCTACATTTTGGTGCAATAGGTCTTCAAAAGAAGAAAAAGAAACCACAAAAAGGTATGCTCAAAAAATCAGAAAATGGAGCACTGAGAGCAACATCAGTGTTACCCTGAAAAACATACTGCAGGCACATTATTGCACATTACTAAGTCCCCACTATAATTACTTTTTAAATGCAATTGTTAGGAATCATTAAGGAAAAAAGACGGCCAGATAGTTCATGTAATATTCAATCCTGGGATTTTTTTTTTTTTTCCCCCAGAGCAACATAAAAAAAACTTATACAAGATCAAAGGAAAATTCTGGAAACCTGAAGCAGCAGAAAAATACACCTATATTCCTACTAACATCATTATTCTTCCAGCCTTTGAGGAAATACATCACAACTTGCCTTCTTCCATATCGGGTAGAGTAGAAAACAATCCCAAATCTTTAAAAGGGTCCCCAAACAAAATGTTGACTCTGCAAGAGCCCAAACTCGCTCCATCGGTGCTGGTCCACCCAGGATGCTCCACTCCCTCCCGATCAAAATGAGGTTAAATGAAGCCCCTGAGCACAGGGAACCAGTTCGGAAGTCCCTGCAACTCAGGGAAATTGGGTTATTTCCCTTTTTTCTTGGAACAATATGATGGTTGCTATAATTACACCGGTGGACAGCAGAGATGTATGAGCTGAAGTGCTAAAAATATCAGGATATAGTTGCTGCAGCAGAACTGTGCAATGCAATCCACTGTAGCAGATGCTGCTATAAACCCTGCCTTAAATACATATATTTAAACCTATTGCGCATCATGTATACATAGATATATATATAATGACAAATCTCTTTGAGGTCAGGAGATTTGAACTTGCCTCCAACAATCAAAATGCCTCCCTAAGCCAAAAAAGCTCCATGAGACCGACGGGAACTTTTCGCAAAGATAACGACCAACGAGGTTCTGCATTAAATTCATTCTATAGAAATGAGTTTTTAAATAGCTACACATGGATTAGCAAAACAAAAGCCTTTCCAATCGCATTACATAGATAGAGACTAAGGCTTTTAGAGATGGTCGGACACTTCCATCGCAGGGATTTATTAGAAAGTACCTGAGTTCCTGTGGATTTTCTCTCTTGGGTTACAGGAGCAGCTCTGCACAAGGCGATCGGCGGCTGCAAAACCCAAATAATGCATTAGAAAAGCTGTTAGTGAGCTCCCAACCCACCTATTCAGGCAATATGTTAAATGAGGGCGAGGGGGGACAAGCCCCCTTTTGTTCTCCTCTCCCCCAACACACATTGTCCTATAAATAGCGGTTTTCAGAGCCACTGTTTCCAGCAATAAAATTACAGAACGGCAAAGCGAAGAGACCTCACGGGAATTACGAGGTGAACTTCATTCAGATAACGATGAAATAAACGAAGCTTAATATTCCATTCTGCTCCCATCTCTCCTCCATTGAACAGAAAGATGACTTGTAGGGCACACACCACCCAATTGGATATTTTTTTCCCCTCCCCATAAGAGGATATAGAGTTTTCCTCCAGGAAAAAGGTGGGAGAGAAAGAAATAAAACAATCACCGCAACAATTAGAGTTGTGTAATACACGGTTAAGACCACGACTGGTGAAAAAAATCATATTAAATATATATCATAGCATATAAAAATTTAGTTTTCCATTTTTTGGAACCAGACACCAAGCACTTAATTTCCTCATATACGGAGACAACAGGGACTCTGCTTAAAAGCCGCTCACCACCCGCAGCTTTTCCAGGTATCGCTTTGGGGAGAATTATTAACCCACACATGGCTGTGCGAGCAGGATCTGCTCACTTTGGTGCTGCTTGGCATGTTAACTCCAAACCTCACCAAAAAGGGCCATTCTGAAGGATATTTGTGAATAAAACCTCAGAAACAACCCCAGTATTTCGGGAAACAAGGCAGGGAAGAAGGGAGCAGCAATTCAGAGACTCCTGTTTCCGGTGTTTGCTGTTGGTGACCCTTATGTAAAGCTTCCACATCCCCACAAATGGGAACAACAACGCCAAGCCCTTCAAAATCCACTGATGAAAATACCCTAAGAAGCATTTTGAGGTTACTGAGTAAAGGGAAACCTGATTTTAGGGCTGGAATCAGCACCGCTACAACCTCCGAATGCACTCACACCTATCGCTATTACGCATTTATCCACTTTTTAAGACGGGTAACGAACGTTATAACCATCTTCTGACCTCCCTAATGCAAGCGACACAATTCCACGCAGTAATTTCTGCAGCAAACTCAACAATTTAGCTTTTAATAACACCGTATATCTTTCATCCAAACTGTCACTCATGCCCTAAGAGCCGGGAAAACGAAGACAAACACGAACAGAGAAGCTGATGAGTCCCCAACTCGGAGGATTTCCACTGGTTTTGGCAGACTTACTGTTAGGAGATTTTCTTCTTCTCCTCGGTTATAAATATTCCATGCAGATTTTTAATTAGAGCAGCATGTTTGTTGGCTGAGACAAAAGTAATTGGATACCCCCTCACCATTTGGGCTCCGTTCCTCTGTTTGGACTTAGACTAATAAAAAAGCATCAAATCTCTGCACAAATAAAATCGAGTCTATTTTACAGAATTAAAAGTTTAATTGCTCCTACCACCAGGTGTAAATCATACTTTGAAAGCAAAACAAATATTTTATCTGGTCCTCCCTTTAATTAGCAACAGATGAATTAGCAACTGAAGGAAAATACGCCCTTTTTAGCCTGCTGTTGTCTGGGTGTAAACTGATCTTGTATGATGCTTAATTCAACATTAACTTGCTTACAGAGTTGCCCAAATTAGTTCCAGAAAGCACTGAGGCCTGTTCCACAGGAGCATTACTGTAGCATTCAAACTCCTGTTGATTTCTTTGAAACGTTTTTTGTCACGTTCTACATGTTTTATAGTTTTCTGGTCACATTTCTCCAGCTGCTGGGGGCTAAATGTTCCTAAATGGTTCACACTCAGCAGCTGCTACTGGGATCCATGGCCAGGATTTTATAGGGTACAGAACCCTAAGGAAAGCAGCACTTCGGAAAACATTGATATTTCTTTCAAGGTGGAACTGTAAAACGAGTTATCTTGGTAAGAAGCTTAGCGCTGATTTCCTGATTTTAAGTCTTAGTTTTATACCGTTCAGAAAATTTTAAAGCGTTCTTCCAGAAGAAAGGCTTTTTTTCACTTGCAAATAACTCATTACTGATTAAAAACAAAAAGGCACAAACTATCTAATTTGCTTAAGACTCACCCAAAACACACTATTTAATGCAAGCTTGGTTTTCAAGTTATTGCTGTCTTCTTCATAATAAGTTGTGCTCTCCACCAAGAGAGATGATGTTCCAGGATGTGCCACTGATTCCTATGTAATAGCAAATATCTGTCTTTACCTAGATGGAAAAGAAGAACACAACAACAAAAACCCCAACTTGCCCTTGCTGCCAATTCAGCTTTTTATCTTTTGATTTAGTTAATTGATTTACAAATTACAGCAATCAAAAGAATGCATCGATTCTATCAAGCCGTTTAACATTCTGCCCTACTCGGAAGACGCTGGGCGCTGGATTACATCCAGTCAGGAGAACGACGACAATAAATCACTCTGAATTCCACAGCTAAAATAAACCGAAAACCAAAGTGGCAAAATACAGAATTTCTACAGGTCGTCAGGGCGGGATGGGGCTCTACCGTCCCGAATTTCAGAACGGGGCACAAACCCACATTTCACACACGCTCTCAGCAAAACCAAACTATTTGCTCTCAGCAAAACCAAACTCATCCACTATTCGAGTCCTCTGCTCTGGGTTTAACCACCATCACTCATGCCAACCTATAGTTTTTAGAAGCTTTTCCTACAGATCTACTGTCTCTATATCGTACTAAAAATCTTACCTCTGTTCTTGTGTAAAAATAACACAAATAAGATTGCGGGAGCTTTCCCCACCTAACTATAGTTATACCACATTTATATCACAGTTGCTCGATGAACGTGTTTTTTCTTTTGCTTGTGTTTCTTAAATTTATCCCAGTGCTTCCTATATTTTTCTATGGGATTGTTATATATGATGCACATGGTACTTAAAGCCCTAAGAGTTTAAAAAACGTGCAGCCTTGCACAACACCGTGCGTTAGAATTGTACGTGACACGAGCACCGGACACACGAGCATTGGGAATTCAGAAGGATAATCATGTCCTGGTATTAAATTCTAGGGTTTCTCTTGAGTTTTTTGGGGGTTGTTTTTTGCTCAGTTTTTATTTTTACATTTCTCAGGCTCCCCTATTTGATGTAACTATTTTCAACCATTAAAAAAGAGAAGCTTTTGCTGCTGTTATTTTTTCTTCTTTCTTTTCAAAGATCTTTATGCCCTGAAGAAACAACAATAAGAGGAATTTGGAAAAGACACATTTGAAAGGCATTCTTTCTATAACTCAGACAATTACAATCCACGAATTTATTGCTCAGCGCTCCTTATTCCATGCAACGCCTCCAATTCACAAAACGTGCTCCGTTTTAAGTGCCAGGATCAAAGTTTAGACCCCAACTGTTTCCATTACGACAGCTACAAAACGCTGCCGATGCTCAAATGGACGGTTCCAAAGGACAAGGGTGCGCTGGATGCTTAAATTTCCACTAAGTCTGAATAGGAGAACAACTTCCATGGGCCACCACCTGAGTCCTATTCAAATAAGTTACCTGGCCCACTGCTTGGTGGTTCATTATTCTCTTGCGCATCGGTCCGGGACACACAAATGTGATTTGGAGCTGGTATTTCATATGCAAATACGTGGGGACTTTCTGCATCACTGGCAGAACACGGGAAAGAAAAGCAGCTGTTGAGGAGATGGCGTGTCAGGTTATTTATTCATGAGCAACTGGATGGAAAAAATAGATGGGCCTTCCACTGTAAACAGTAAGATAAGTAGAAGGGTAAGGGATTGCATACTGTATGGAAAAAAAAACCAAACACTTAGCTTAACGTTGATATATTTGGTCCTCTAAGCCAGTTTTATGAAAGCCGTATAGGAACCTGAAATTCTGCGTCCTTACGCCAACAGAAATCCCACCTAGGGGAAAAAAAAGTGCACAAATATATGTCTGAAGAACTCGGTAGCCTTGGCAAACCTCAACGGTCCCGTGCCAAGAGGTTTTGTGCTATTTCTTTTTAACAAATGATTTCAAAACGCTTAGCGAGGGACAAAGACTATTCAGAGAGCAACAAGCAAACGTGAGACCCTCAAGTTCCAGTCTAGTGGTGCAGCCTGGAAATAGAAACACCCATAGCCACAGCAATAACTTCAGGACCTTTAAAAAATACGCATTCTTAAATAGCCATAATGATACTTACTTCTTCTGAACCCAGATATTAGGTTTGCCTGAAAGGCACCAAAGGCTGCAGCGGCGATTCCCTTTGCTTGCAGGATTCATTCCAAGTGATCCTTTCCCAATGAGCTTGTAATGTATTAAAGAAACGACTCCAGCTCTCCAGAAAAAAAAGAGAGTGAGTTTTTCCTCAAAGTACGAAGACATCATTTCATGAGTAAAGAAAAAAAAAGATACAATTTAATCTCCAAAAATTAGCATAACTTTTCTATTATTCTAAAGACTGCTTGATTAAATTAGCTTGTATCGCTTTAAAAAGAATGAGGCATGAATTCGAAGGAAAAAGAGCTTAAAATTAAAATTCAAAGAATAAAAACCTAACTGGAATGCGCAAAAGTGAAAAAAACCCACCATATTGTCCAGAACAAACCAAACATTGTGTAATTCCGTAACACAAGGGTGTTCGCTGCAAAAACCCCAATTGCCTCTTGCACCCCAAGCAAAGTTCCCAACCCACTGATCCCTCATGTTACTTTTGGTAAGGGAGATAAAAGATTTCATTGAAACCATATTCCAATTAGGAACTGCTGTTATCCGAACAGAAAAGATCCAGTAATTTTTGCTGATGTGATCATTATTGCAGAGATTTAATTGGCCAGAACTGTCAATGGTAATTAAATGCTTACAGTCGGGGCTCTCGGGGGCTCGGTGACTTACTGCGTGGTTTTTAAAGCTTCCCATTTGTTCAGTCACACCAGATGAACAAAAATAGCGCCTGGAAACCTTCGTTTTATTCTATGGTAACAGTTCAAATACCCAACAAGCACATCCAGGATAACTGGTAGCTTTATAGGTTGCAATCGTCTTATCTTCGTATAGAGAAATGATGCTTTTTTGGGGTTTTTATTTTCTTCACTTCTCGCTATGGGAGGTTATTCTGATGGGGGCCTGCAATTAGAACTGCAGTGAAATATTTGAGATTTAAAAGGTTGAAAACATTCTCCTTTTGGGATCCCTCCCCAAGAGCTTTTAGGTTTAACCTCAAAAAGCTTTACAAAAAGGAACCAATGACCTAAAACCTGGAGAAACAAAAGGTGGGATGGATGACTCAAAAAATAACTCGAAAGGCCGGTGTAAAAACTTGCCATAAGAATCTTTTCTGGTCTCGTGAGGTCAACATGAGTTTGAGAAACAATATGTGACATCTAACACTTGTATATTATTTAGAATCTCTAAAATAATGGCCAGGGTCCGGTATTAGATGTTATCCAAACATGCGGAGGCACGGTCGCTTCATGAGAACGCCACATGTCAAGTTTAAAAAGCAGGAAGAGACGCAGGAGGCATTTCTATTCTTACTTTCTAACAACCTTTTCTTATAAGCCACTGTACAAGAAAATGTATCATTAGTGTAAGAATTGGCTTCGTGCTAAAGGAGAAAAAAAGAAAGAAATGAAAGGGGGAGACGCATCCAAGATCTGTAAAAGAAAACAAAAGCACTGTATAAATCACTGCAAAACCAGGTACCTTTATTCTAGTCTGGAAGAAAGCTGCGCTTGATAAAATCTGACTCCGTCACCTAGAGACTGCAAAAGGGAGAGAGAAAAAAAAGGATTTGAGTGCTAAATTTGCCCTTTATTTAAAGTCTGAAAATTAGAACATCACCAATTTGGAATAAATCAGCCAACTTCAGTCCCTTAGTCCACAGGCATTCTGTATTATAGATTGTACGTTCGATACTACGAATTCGGATGCTAAATTCGTCCTTCATTTAGAGCCTGAAGATGATAACTTCATAAATTTGGAATGAATCAGATGACTTTGGTCCCTTATACTACAGGCATTCTGTATTACAGATTGTACGTTAGATACTAAACGTTAATATTAAGACGCGTTCCTCTAGGAGGAGGTTTTTTGTGTCGCCTTCGTTATTTTGCACAGTTAAACAAGGAGCCTGGAACAGGCAGCAGAAGCGGCTTTTTCACTGATATTTCTACTTCCAGCCAGAGCAACAACCAGTAAGGGGGAAAAAATAAAGCAGCCTGACCCACAGGTACCGAGCACCTCGAATGGAAAAATATTGTTAGCGAATCCTCTGCCACGTGCGGTGCGGAAAGCACAGGGAGGAGGAAAAAATGAAAACCAAAACTCGTTTCAAACATGACTGAGAACCAGGGCAAATACCCAGAGGGGGAAACTCAACCATTGCTATTACTGATTTCAAGTTTTAATCGAGGTGTTTTGTTCTTTTTCTCTCTGTGGCTTTTTTAGGGGTTTTTTTTGGTTTATTTTCTGTCTTTGGGTTTCTCTTAAAGAAAAAAGAATCAACAAAGGAATAAGAAGTTAAACATCGGCAACAGAAAGGAATCCAACACCTGGGCAAAAAATGGAGTTATTTCGCTTTTCATTTCTGAATGAAAATGTTGCCTCTTATAAGAGCATCACCTCAGTTTGCAAGTCTGGAATGGATGAAAAACTACAAACCAAAGAATTAATGGGACCGATCTGTGTGGTACCTGTGGATTTTTTGAGCAAAATAGCTGAGAAGAGGTAACACTAAACCTCCCGCTCAGTAACGGGAATAAAATAAGGGAAGAAAATGAGATGTAGTTCACGTTTGGTGAACTGATGGTCTAGAGGTCAGAGAGAAATTCGTTAGGTCTACAAGGGAAAAACATCCAGACAGTAACTAATGAAAATACTGTATGTGGACAAGTCGCCCAAATAGCACAATAGTATGGCAGGATTTCCAATCCCCTGCCCAAATCAATAAAAGCTCAATGTGCCAATCCTACATTTTCAACCACTCGTCTGGCAATGGGAGTTTACCCCTCAAATAAGGAATTTTCTTGAAGATCAGATGTTAAAAAGCACGAAGTAAAACACATTCACATCTCCTTACAAACTATTTCCACCCAAATGTTTCATTTTTCTACTATGAGGGCAGATAATAGTGGCGAAATGCTCACTGAATTTGTAAAACAGGTGACTATAATGTGGCATAAACACGTTCATTATGCAAATCTGATTGCTTAAATCTTCAGATGTAGCTCATTTATTTGTATGAGACAGAAGATAATCAGTTCTTTGCCTTTCCTTGGCTAATTCACTAACAGATCTTTCTAGATAATTGCTCATATTCCACCAAAAGCTATTCACATTCCAAGAAAAGAAAGCACCTTACCCTGCACAAGAGTTCCGAAAAGAGAAAAAATGAAGTTACCTGGGGTTTGAGCTTCAATTTCACTTTCTGACTCACTGGGATGGGTTGCAACCATAATAAAAATATAAACGCCTCATTTTTTAAATATTCAGAGACCTTTCAATTCTTTGAATACCATTGATGTTGTGTAGAACGAAACTCAGTTGCTCTTGGAAATGGGAGGGTAGATAGTAAATAATTGCAGGCCATAGGAATGAGAAAGCAGGACTGCGAAAGGTTCGCTTAGAAAACACCTCCTCAGAGCAAAAAGGAGGATGCTGAGTCCATCACAACAATATTCCTGGACCAGACCTCTTGTATTCGTGGAGAAACTGGCTTCCCTTCTCTAAAACGAACAACTTTTTCTTTTCCTTCCAAATCCTGACACCCCTACAAAGCCACAATTGCCATTTCCAGTCTGCAAAAGGAGATCAGTGTCCTCTACGAGCCTCGGATGCTTCTGGCAAACTTTTCTACGTACGGCCAACGTACACGAGGCCTTTGTCTCGACTGCTTTTCCCTTTCGGCATTGATGCTGTTCTTGGTGTTCTGCCGTGTACTGGAAATGGAATTATTGTGACACATCTCCTATAGGCCATAAATATGTTGCTGTTCTTCCCCCTGTGCGAAGCGCAGGTGCTGACTCTGTGAAATCCTCATCGGCGGCTGCGAATGAAGCATGAAATGAAAAACCCTTGTCCATTCCACAGAGAGAAAAACAGACAGCGCAATATCATTTATTACGCCGTGATACAGACCGTGCCCTATACAAACAAAGCAGCCGCTGGTACTTGGAAATTCTCTCCAACTCTTCATTTTTACTCGCTGCATCATCCCCTTCTTCCTAAACTAGTTCAAAGAATCAGTTCAGGCAGATCCGCTTCCAGCAACCAACATCAAGACAATGGGGCCTGAATCATATAAATCTGCTTTAACTGAACTCATTTAATATTAGAATGAAAATGCAGAACTAAATTCAATCAGAAGAAGACTGGTGTATAACATTTAGAGCATGTACATAAACAGCACCTTGGTTTAAACCACATTCAAGTGTGATGTGAAGCTCTTCTTCAGCTATGCTTCTTCTACGTTATCCGCTGAGATGATGTTTGATCTCACCTGTGTGGGAAAAGGGCAACTTTCCATAGGTATTTCAGATTTGCCGGCTACAGAGAGATTGCTCCACATGAAACCGTGTTCTCTAACGCGCAAAAGGCAAGTTCAGGGCCTGCTTCTCACGGAACACCAAAGGAATCCAAGACACACGTGAAAAGCAAAAGGTAAAATATTCTGAAGTTTAAAAGAACCATTATGCGGTAACAAACTTCTGACGGTTCGCAAATATTTTTCAGGAGCTCAGGTCATGTCATACCATGAAATAAAGATGTGTCAGGGCCCAAGCGCTGGCTTTAAGCGATGGGCAGGCTCAGAGCTCCACTGCTCTTTGAAAATTCCAATATAAAATTAAGCCTGTTTAACAAGCAAGAAAACACACTGCATCTGTTGCTGAAAAAAAAGTTTTTTGTACGAGTCATAAAAGATGACAATTGGGGGCTTATTTTTAGCGTTGTTTTTCTATGAGATCTGGTCTGCATTCCACCTTCCCATCCTTTTTTGAGGTGGTAAAAGAAGCGAAAAATCTGAAAAAGCCAGAAGAAGCCTTCAAATTTTAATTTGAGTAAAAGACCTGATACGCCATCACAATGTATTTAAACAGATCCGATTCAAAAGATGCATCTCGGCTCTTACCCCAGTTTCCCTGTGAATATGCTCTTTCTTGTCAGCTTGTTGCACCAGGGACAGAACAGCAGTACCGAGATGTGTACTTAGCAGAGAAATACAAGAACAAGTTGTCAGGCTGTATTAAAATCCAGGTTGTAAACCAGAGCAGCATTAATTTTTTTTTTTTGGTGATGAAATAATCATATCTGGAGTTTTGTTCTGTGCGAGGAGGGATGTGTTAGACGGTGTCTTCTCGGTGTTAATTGCCCAGAAGTGAAAAGCCTGACAGTGCGGCGGCGCTGAGACGTGATGCTGCTCATGGACTATGGATGACACAACATTATTAAAACAGGGAGGCATGGCTGGCTTTTTTGCTTAGTTCTAGTCACCAGAAAACTCAGAAACCTCACTAAAAACTGCCTTTTTCACATTCTTTATCCGTCTTATTTATGGATTAAGTGCAATGAAGTCAGAGGTGTGACCGCAGCGACGCAGCCGCGTCTCCAAATTGCCAACACTTGAACATCCCATTTACCGAGGGGCTGAGAAAAACACTCTGTCCTGCACCAAACTCTGTGCTGCAGGGGGATATAATTCATTGCTACTCACATTCAGGTGTTCTAGGACTACCTGATTTAAACTTGGGCATTTTTAAGCAGCGTTTCATTCAGCAGAAGCATCTTAATGGATGGGACAGGTGGCTTCAGGACGTCCTCTGATGAAAGAGTTCTGCACACCGCCGGTTAGGACACAGTCCCTGCCCTAAAAGCTCAAAAACCAAATATTAAATAGAGGCAAAGAGACTAAATAGGATGGCATCGGGGCAGGAGGAAAAGCAGCAGCAGGAACATCACTGCTGGAGATACTTTCTGCCCTTCTTTACCTATTTCACTTTGGAGTTTTTAACAGGGAGAATGGATCCCTCTAAAGTCTTAGCTTGGGATTCCTCGGGTCCTTTAGGAGTTACCATTTTGTATGTGCATTTATGTTACTTATATGAACATATACACGCTCCTGTGCTTATCTGAATCCCAGTCTTCACTCCAGCCCCTTTGGGCAGGTGTTTTGTTCCCCAGTAGCTGGGGATCTATGGAATCTACATATGAAATCAAGCATCAGGCACATATATGCTCAAACCTGCCTTGTCTCCTCAATTCATCATCTGGATACTTTATATTCCAAGTAAGATCCTGATCCTGCCATCCTCAGACAAGCAAACATCTCCAGGGAACAACTGCAGGATCAAAACCATAATGTGATACATGCCCCTTGGTCTTTATTTATTATTAACTTCTCAACAGAATAGCCAGAATTCGAGCTGACAATAACAAGCCAAACTCCCTCTTTCATGCAGGAATTTCCTCTCTCATGTTTCAAAATGCTTGCTATTATTAGAATATGCAGCACTGCAGCCATGCAGAAAAGACAGAGAATTGTGCTTCATCTGGTTAGAATTCCGCACAGCCTGCATTCGGTGATAAAAATTAAGCTAACTCATATACATAAATGAGTTTAAAAAAAAAAATTCTACCGCATCCTCGGAATTTTAATTCCCTGAAGAATTCTCTGGGAGGTTATGATTTTTCATCTAAGTAACTACCATATCTCTATGATAAAACAAAGATTGCGTGACATTTTAAAATAGAATTAAAATACATGTAGCGGGCAGAGGGTCATGAGTGAGTCTCTACTTGGTTGGTGGAAGAAATTTATTATCTAGGCACAAGTGAATGGAACAAAACCAAGGATTTAATGGGCAGATTTAGAAATGTTATTACTGCTGTCACTGAAGGCATCATTAACTTAAGAATATTTGCATAACTAAGCTGAAAAAAATTTAAGTTAGCAAAAAATTAGTAGCTACTTTTTATTTTTATCCATGCTCTCCAATTACTATTTGTGTGCTTATCTAGATACAAAGCCCTAGAGATTCCATCAGAATATATCGAGATTATTTGCTAACCCAGCTCCATGGTATTTAATTCCCAACAGGCAAAATCATTCTCCAGCAATGATAATATAAGGAGAAACTTATTTAACGTGTTTTTCATTTGCACAAATCATCACCTTTCATTATGTGCGAATCATAATGAATGTACTTCCAGGATGGATGGAAAATTGGGGGGCAGGGAGAGGAGAGCGCTTACACCTCTAAATTGTTTAATTCGATGACAATAGAGCATAAAACAGGGTTGGGAATCGCAGTGCTGGGAGTGACCAGATCTTAAGATCGTGCAGATTACACAGAGTTCCACCCACCTCAGGAAAAATACAGAGGCTGTGCCCAGGGAGGAAAATACAGACCACGAACCTTCCCAAAGTTCCTTCTCATCTTCTCATCCCAGCGGGTTTGCTGGTCCTGCATTTCACAGGAATAAGGACCCTCTGGCAACGATTTGATGCTTGTCAGGTTCTCCATCCTGGAGAGAGATGTCAAGCGCTGTTTTAACTCAACTTGGAAGCAACTTCAAATGCCCATTGTCAGTGAAACTTGAGATGAAAAACCATTAAAATGAAACAAAATGAGAAAATCGATAGGGAGCTCCGTTCAAGGTGATCCTACTGTCATTTCTATTAATATTTCTTTACCAAATTAAGAAAATCTGCAGAGGGAAACCTCATCTATAGCTGGTGTGTATGTACATAAGCCTTTTAAGAGGAAGGAAACCAAACAAATCTTCACCTTTAAAAAGCATTAATAGTCTAAGACGGTAAAATGGGTCAGGGGGGAGGATCTTTATGTGCTGTTGTTGTTTTCTAGAAAAATACCAGGTAGATGATACCTCACCCAGGACAATAAATTGCATATTTTGAGGAGTTGAGCTATAGCGACAGATCAACAACGAACTTTGTCTCCTTGTGCCACAGCGTCCACCCCAACAGGTAAAGCACAGAACCCGAAAGCTTTAGTTTAAACACAGAACACATTTCCCATTTCTAACAGATCTGTGCATCCTGAGGAGCCTCCACGCCCTGAATGGTAAAAATAGGTGAAAACTGTGCTAGACCATAGGTGAGAAAGGAACGGGGAAAAGTGGAGCATCCTCACGCAAAGAGCAGCCGGCAAACGCACAGCCCTATATATGGATTTTTACAGTCGAATCTGGGACGTGTTCATCTCCACTGTCAGTCCAGGGGATCTGAACCCGCCTTCTCCAGACCCACTGATTTACACCCCATAACCGCCCATCGTTAGAACCGTCAGCCCTTCCCCGTTCTCATCAACTGAATGGTACATCTAGAGATGACCCTACAAATCTTGGTATTTTCTTCTCTTTCTGCCTATTAAGAACATCCCTAGCTATACTGGCTGCAATAAGTTGCTTCTTGCAGCACCAAAGGAGCTCACTTCTAGGAAATGATACATTCTTGGTCCCAAAATATCTCTGGAAAAGATAAACAGCTCTATCCTGGAATAATTCCTGCAATCCTATAGCTAAGGTACAGCAACTAACAGTGAATTATTGCGAGAAACTTATCCTTGTTGCCAGACAAAGAGTTAAAAGTCTGTATTTGGGCTGCTCCATATGCATTGCACGGCCTCTCTAAATAGGATTATGCTCAAATTCCCCACACTGGTAATTATTATATGTAAATACCCAAAGTCGATTTGCCGACTGCATGGTTGTATTTGACATCTGCATATTTCTTCCGTGCACCGTAACTCTACATATGCAGACAGCTGCCTGCTTGTATAAATCTGCCATTTGACTTGATGAATCTCCTGAGTTGCAGTGGAAACGGGTCAGGTTTTGTGTGAAAATCTGGGAATTAATGAGACCCGACGGCACGGGTGGTTCTGCGTGAACAGGGTGAGGATCTCGTTTGTTTGCAGGGATGATTAGCGGTAAAACCCTAATGATTAAGACAGAGCAAGTCCAGCACTATTGCAATTAAAGCGTGATGCTTTAAAATACAAGCCTTTAAAAAAAAATAATTTAAAAAGGACAGATCTATTTGACATTCATCTCCAAGCCCTGCTGCCAAAGCTCTCGAAATGGAGCTGTAGGGTGAGGGGTCTGCAATGGACAAAGCTCCTCCAAGCACATGAACATTATAGATCCTTAAAATACGGAAACTTGGAACTGCTTTGGAAATGAAAGTTCACTTCGTCTTAAAAATCTAACCTACTATTTCAATCCATAATTTGTTTTTCAGTTTAAAAGAATGGAAAATATGAAAGCAGAGAAATATTTTTTTAAAATGCATTTGATTTTTTTTTTCCCCTTAGATTTTTTTTCCACACAAAGTTTCGGCAGGAACTTTTCACATAACAGATCCTTCAATAAACGCAATAACGTTTGACATGCCGCAAAAGATCCACTCGGAATTTTGGAGCCGTGCGGAAAGGAAAGCAAAGGGGTCTCGACACAGAACACTCCTCAGCTTGTGTTGAAGCGGTTCTTGTGTAGAGGAAAACTGTATTACTGTAAAACTGTATTACTCTTACTCAGAGACACCAAACAAGAGGATTATGGTAGAAAATCAAATGAATCAAGGACTCCCAGTCATCAAACGATTCATTGAAATGGAAGGCATTAGGAGATTACTTTCGGTTTCTGCAAATTCGCGACTATAAACAAATATATTAAGCAGTGATCTCGGAAGCCATCACAAAGGTGTCTGAACTTTTTTATGCATCAAGGCAAGAGAGAAAGAAATAAAAAAGGATAAAAAAGGGGATGAAATATTACACCCCAGTCCTTGAAGACATTTCAACCCACAGGATACTCTTGCTGCCATGAATAAAAGAGGCAACAAGGTCTAAGACAAGGTTTCAAAACCAGGAGGAAGAGAAAGTGGAAGAGAAGAGATTTATAAGTTTCATCCCAATAGCGAGCAGGATTCTGTTTGCCAAGGTTAGCTGACACAAGCACAAAAATCTAATAGCTATAAATTTGCCTGCAACAAGACTTATAGTCGCTTTGAGATGATGGAACCTGGTTTATCATCTGACTTTTAAAATATATACACAGAGCAACACATGCTATTAACCTATAAAATAATAGTGGGCTTGAAATTTAAAGAGGATGCATGTAGCCAGTATGTCTAATACTACTGAAAGTGGAAATAAAATGATGATGTGGTTAACCATTTCCCCAAAGAAACATCGCTTTCTAGAAAGCGTGCGGGAAAGACTTCAGGCCATCTTGTTCACGTAAATAATCCTATATAAATCAACATTAAAATTTAAAAAAAAAAAGGACAAAAGCCTTTACAAAACACTAGTTGTACTGAAAACACAAAACTAAAACCACTGTGTGAACAGGGACCTTCCTATTGAAACATCTTAAGGCAAAGCGTTGGATAAACAAGGATGGGAGACAAACCTGCAGCGGTTTCAATCATCATCGGAATTATAACGTGGCCGTGGCCATTCACAGCTCTTAAGAGGACACAGATTTTTTTTCTGGTTCTGAAAGTCTTTATATTTTTTTAATGTATGGTGCTGAAAAAATCCTGCATGTGAGGAGTTATTTATCACAGTCTAGCAGAAGATTTAGAACAGAGAGCAAGATAATTCCATCACAAGGTTGGAAAAAGCCAAATTTGAAAAAAAAAAATCAACTCACAGCTCAAGAAGGTGATATCCTAGATAAGCGCTGAACTTGAATATTGCTCCGAGCATTGAAAAACTGAGCTTGTTCACAGCAAAACATCCTTCTGAAACCATCCTGGAAAAGAAAACATGTTAACAACTTATTTCTCTCGTGTTGAAAAAGCGGATTAACCTCCGCTTCGGAATTCACACAGGCTGGGAGCCAGAGCTCAAAGAGCCGGACACATTATTATTGCAAGCAGTGACATTAATGATCAAGCCAGGAAAAAACGATAGCAGGTATTTCTCTGAAACATTCCTCACCAAACAGCCCTTTAAATAGAACTGTAAATGTTGTTTTTATAACCATGTTGGGTAATAGAAACGCAAACTCCTTCAGTCCCGAATGGCACTCTGGGGTTTCTACTATGAACAATCTCGGTATAGCGGGTATCTAAAACAATTGCACAAGTTTCATTAACGCGTTTTCCTAAGCTCAGGAACCCCCTCCTCTAGCTTTTGCTATAATCGCTGTTATTTTCTGCACAAGCAATGATTTCACAATCAGCTAAAGCAGCACTGAACAGAGTCAGACTTTGGATGTGCTGTACTCGTGACTCTGAGGTCTGCTGTGCAGCCTTGGAGCGACAACACTGAAAAAGAATTCCCTTTGAAATCAATGGGGTGATATTTTATCCATCACATGGGATTCTTCCCAATGGCACTGGATGTTCAGATATGGGGAAAACAGGGCTCTCCGCTGCTTTGCCCTCTTTTAAGAGTTTGCGCGCCAACTGTAAAATGAAATCCAGACAAGCTTTAATTCTGGATGAACCTCTGATTGTCAATTCCATTTTTCCAAGCCCTTCATTTCATTCGGAGATGTCGGGATTCCCACAAACAATTCCCAACCAGCTCGTACAACTGAGCATAAACTGTAGATTTGTTTCTTTTTGGTCACGTGTTTTTCCATAACTTATTTCATTAAACATAAACCAAACTTCCAATAAAAAGCCAGAACAAACCCACAAACCCAACGCGTATCTCACCATTTCTTTGGTCCATCGTGTCCCACAACTTAACACGCTCAGCTGGCAGAATATTTTATCCTAATGAATCATCTGGAGCATTTAAAACACACCCCTAATCAACTCAAAAGTAGCGTGTGGCCTTTATTTTCTGTTGGGTGTCCCCGTATGGTTATAACTCTATGCTGGAGATAAAGGGACAAAAAACCACCTGACAACACTACTTCAAATTAATAACTGGCAAACTTACTAAAAGGAAAGGGATTTGCTTGAAAGGATTTGCTACAAAGCAAACAATGGAGTTATTTAAGCAGAGTCATCCAAATTAGAGTTGGATCAAAAGCTTCTACCATGTTTTTACCATCCATAGGGCTTGAAAAAAGTGGCTTTTGCTTCCACTAATAACACTCTGCTTGATACTCGCTGATCTGAGCTCAATCCGCTTGTATTTCCACCCTACCCTTAGGGGCAGAGCCAAGTGCAAGTCTCCGCAATAAAATTCTCTTGAGATTTGCCCTTGGACTTCCAGCGACTCTTTCTCCTCTTTCTGTTTCAGCCTCGTTTCTACCACGAGCCAAGTAAATGACTCCAAATGGCAAAGGTCACCCAGTTCGGCTGCTGCTCGAGCGGATAATGGGCAGGGAAGCCCATTACACCCCTTATTTTTCCATTAGATGCCACTGAACAAATCGTGTTCTCCTAAGTGGAGTCTTGGCTTGATTCTCCTTCGTAATTAGAGTCGTTCTCCAGTTCACAGTCCTAGAAAACACATCTTGGAGGGAGCACATGGAAAGAAGTTGTTCTCTGTTCCTCATGGGACTAAACAGAAAAAAGCTGATAAACTACAGAAATGGAAGAGTCAGAGCATACAAACAGCATTTCAACATCCAGAATAATTAAACCTGTGTAACTCAATGCCATAGTACACAATGAAGTGAAAAAAAACCCCACAGAATTAGCTACGATTCAAGATTTCATCAATTAATACCTTTTTATACGCTGAATATGGAAAAAACGTACCTCCGAATTGTCAATTTTCTTTTTTCAGTACCACACAAATATCGGGATTTGATGTCAAACAACATTGTTTAGGTTTTTTAAACATTAATCTCTTTTAAAGTATTTTTTTTTGCCAGATCCAAAACACAACGACAGAAAGAGTATTATAGTATGATAATATTAAGTTGATATCTTTTGATTTCTCTCAAACATATTGAATTGTATTTAGAGCTATTCCAACAAAACGAAGAAATCACTTTGCTGAGCTGTTAAGTAGCATTTTCTCTGAATAAACGATTTAATGGAAGTGTGTTATTCACCTCTATATACCACGGATGGAACGCTGCTAATTAACTATTTATCGGAACTTAATTTCTAATGTGCAAATTCCTCTTGGGTGGCCCTGCTGTCACCTTCCCTGGGGGTGTAGGAAGGAGCTTTACACTCCCCCATGAGGATATGTTGTTAGTGGATCAAAACGGGAGCCTGATATACAGAATTCAGGAGCTTTTTCACTAGACCAGCCGCTTGATCTCTCCTTTTGCACCTCTTACTGTGGTTATTATCGAAGTAGTTGGGAGATTCGTAGATCTGAGGGACACTTCAGCAACAAGGCACGGAGTTGCCTTGTTACGCAACGACGGCTCCAAACAAAAGCAAGAACAAACACGCAATAAAACCTGCGCCGTAAAGTCTGAAATGATTTAGGGTGAGTCCGCTCAACTCCAACTGCAGCGAGGCGATTCGGAAAACTCCTGCTCCCTGTGCTTAACGAGATCCTGCTCCTCCAACGAGGCCGTAAGGAAACCGGGATGGCCTTTCACGTCTCCTCACACACCATCACCCAACCGGGAAGATGAGCTTATTAAATATTGAAGTCCCCAAGTCTTGCCTGGAGCCCGAAATATTGCAAGCCAGGCATTTTAAATGTGTGTATTAATTGCTACAGAAGTACTTTTCTAGCCAAGCCCTTCTCCTCCTAAAACCCACTCCTGTGGACCAAACCTTCGGCTCACAGAAACCCCCGAGCACCAGGATGGTTGGATTTCACGCACAGGTGGCTCTCGCGGGTGTAAAACTAAAGGAAGATACACAGCAGTGCTGACTTAGCGCTGTTGTTCGAAAGGATATTGCTGTTTAAAGCCTCACCAAACCACGGAACACAGGGAATACGCACACCAGCGGGTTTTGACTCGTTTTGTCTCAGTCACGAGATGGTTGCAATGGGTGTCCTGGAGAGCCCAAAGCACCAGGAGCCACCCAGGCTCTGGCACCCTCCGCATCTCCAAATTTGTGCTGATATACACTACAAACTTAAAGGCAATTTACAGAAAATGCTTTAGAGCTACGTTTCTTGATTTCCTTCCATATGCCGGCCCTTCTTCAGTATCCAGAAAACATATTCTCTACAAGTAAAGATACATAAAACCAGTAATAACATCATGGCCAGACGCCATCAAGCTTTGCAAATCCCAGTCAGGCAACGCAACTGAGGTTTTTTTTTGCCCAGGTCCTAAAAAAACCAACACATAAATAAGGCAGAGAAGGAATCAGAGAACACACAGACCTGACCCTCGTAAAAGATGACATTTTAATTCAAAGTGGCACAGTGACAGGAAAATATTACGAGCGACTATAGACAGAAATGAAAGTCCTACAAGATTAGCGTGCCCTTTAACAGTTGCCGCTTAAGGCCTTTTCTGCTTGGAGAAGTTAGTGCTCAGTCAACTAAAGCATGTTTTTGTAGCACACGCTACTCTACGGTGATTTCCTACATGAATAATCCAAAGCGAGTCCATCCTAGATAGTTTTCTTGAAAAAGAAAGTCAAATATGTTAGTAAAACGAGCATGCTCATTACACAAAGCGGTCGCCGTTCAGCTGATATTTAATATCAAGGCTACACATAAAAACCGTAGAGCAGACCTTTAGAGTTGACTGTGTCACATAGAGATGCTTTTGATGTATGTGAAAATCAACCGGCTCCGAATTCATACAGCGCTTCACGTAAACAATTCTGACGTGCTTTCAACACCACGGGAGAACTCGGGGTTTTATTCTAACCCAATGAGAGTTACCAGCGTCTTCGAAAGACTCCAAGACACGGGAACACAAATTGTAGTCGCCTCAAGCCGCCTGGTTCATGAGCCAGAGAAGAAAATGGGGGAATAAACTGCAAGAGGCCGAGCGCCCAGCGCAGGGTTGGCGGATGAAATACGAAGGTTGAGCCCCACAATAGCGGCGTGTCAGCCCCGTCGTGGCCACACTCAATCTGTGGGGCTGAGACCAGGTGCTGCCGTCAAGTGATTTATTTTAACCCAACAAAGTGTCTCGGCCCCTGAGGTCCAAACATAAATACAGCCAAGCTTCTTTCAGCCAGAATCCCAAAGGCGGTCATATAAATTGTGCCTCGTTTTAGAAAGGTATTTTCAAGGGGAAAAACAAATAAAAATACATATTTTAAGACTTCTCTCAATGGCAAGTACGTTTCCATGTTTTACTCCCGTGATAAAATGCTGCCAGGCTCATGCCCCAACTCTACACAAAGCAAATCTCTTAATTTCATGCAGTCAATTCAACACAGAGAATGTTCTTGTAAACTCACAGAAGACAATTATCTTCTGAGAACAACCTTCCCAAAGAGGAAAACAAAAAATATCTACTTTTTAAGGATGTTTAAAGACACATGTGTGTCTTTTAATAAACTACCCACCTTTTGGCACTGAATGAAGCTCAGAAAAGGCTAAACACAAAATGTGCGTGTATTTGGGTAAGGCAGTGGCAAAACTGAAGCTCTCCATGAAAAGTTATCTAAGGTTGCTTTTCTGTTTTCTTTAAAGGGAGTAAGCTACTGCACTTCCAAAACTTAAAAAGAAATCTGTTTTGCCACTTGAAACTGTTATAAGAGTGTTGATAAACATCAAAAGAGAAAAATCTCAAAACATTTCAGAGTGCTGTGATTACAGTTTTTTGTTGCATTACATATTTGTTCCAGAAAACAGATTATTTTTTTTTTAAGCTGTTGAAACACACATAGAAAAAGTCCACTTTTAAGATGTTTACAGAAGAAAACGTATCCACAGCTTTCGGGCAACGATAAGTTCTACGTAAAAAGAAATTAATGGTTTCTCTGTCTGGCTGCAAGGTGGGTATAACAGCGTTTGCCTCACATACATGTTTCTTTTTGCAGCCCTGCCCCTTGTTTACAAGGTCCAAAATAACATAAATGCTGAGTTTTAAGTACATTTCTGTGGGCTGGCAGCTCTCAGGCTGCAAGGGAACTGTTGAGCGAGGACGAATTCAGTTCTCTGGCTACACATCTGTTAGAGACCAAAAGCTCTGCAACGCGAGATGGAAAGGTAGTGGCAGCAAACCAGGACTTCATCCATCAATTAAACTCATTTTTCATAGCAGTGTAATGAATATCCAAGGGAGCATTTAATGCCAAGCAGAGGAAATAAATAAAGCGGAGTAAACTCACAGTAGAGAAGAAGGATCTGGAGAAGCCTTCTGCAAGCTGGAGAGGTTGCTGTTTTCTTGCCCAACAAATTCATCCTTCAAAAGAGAATGTGTCTGTTGCTGCAAGAAAAAAGAGGTCACTACGTTACAATATGAACAAAGAGCAAACCTGGCTGAAGTTTGGCTCTTCAACATCCAGCCTGGGATTTTATCTGGTCTTTTCAAACACAAAGGCCAATACAGCCATCAATCAAAATGTAGGTTAGGGAATAAAAAAAACCCAAAAAAACCAAAACCCACAACACAACTGTTTCTGCACTTGAGAAGCTGAAGACATTTTACAGTTTGCTCGTCATTCAAAGTGATTCGCCCAATATCTTTTGCAATTATTTTTAGGTCCAAAACCAACAACGTGTGAGCAGTTACTCAGAGCATCATGCAAATTATTTCTATTTACAATTTGCGAGTACCAGGATGAGAAGATATAACAAAAAGGAAATTTCAGCTTCATTTATACTCTGCCACGCACGTCCTATTTAACCGTGGGCAAGCTGCAATCTTCCCTGAGTTTCTCTCCATATCGCTTGGGGCCAAACTCCCTCTGGATAACTCACTGCAGGATTTTTCTCTTTTAGGGTATATGGAAAAAAATGTGTCACTTGGGAGCCTGTCAAGAAACTCACTTGAAGCTCTGAGGAACCAACCAGTTACACTTCGTAAGGCAAACAGACCTCATTTAGTACATTAAAGCACATAAAAAAGAATTTATGCCAGATAATGCTGTCATTCAAGTAGATACCAAACAGGACAATTATCAGGTGAAAACAAGCGCTTCTGATTATTCAGAAATGTTGCCGTAGCACATGAGATGATCATTACCTAAGTGAGGACGGAATACGGACTGCCACATGTTTTATTCCTCTTGTGTGTCTGCCTTAAGTTGGAAGAATATATTTGAATATCTTTTTCCTGCGTCAATTCCAAATTACAGCATCTAAATCAAGTGTCTATAGAATCACTTTGTCTGGAAATATTCTGGTTTTTCTCTAAGGCAAAGATTCACCCACGGAGGGCTGGGAAGTCAAGGGGGAAAGGGAAAAAAGAAGTTGGAGGATAAATATCACCCAGCAGAAGAATGAAACCACTATGCTACAACTGAAAAAAAATAGCATGGGTTTGTCCCAAAAGCTGGTTCCTCTCTAAATTTTTCTTCATTAGACTATTAAAAACAAGACAAAGACATTACATTATCATGATTTGTGTTTGCCTTTGATGCTTCGTTTTATTTAAATCACTTTCCCCTTCACTTCTCAGATAATAGCTCATTAATAATTTCTGGTTTGGAAATCCTGGTTAAATAAGAGTGGAAACAGACACAATAAATTTTTAGATAAGTAACTTGAAAAGATATAATCAATAAAATCCTGGGTGGCAATAACACTACCATATTAAATTTACGGCATCTGTTTAAACAATACTTTCCTTACTCCACTACTCTAAATGTTGCTTCAGGAGGTCTTTTTATAGACTATATTTTTTCTTTTATGGTGGGACTGTAAACAGGCAGTTAAACTAATATTTTGGTACATTCAGCATGCTGGGCTCCATTTTATGGAATCTTTCAATAAAAGCTCATCGCAACTTCAAATACCCTTCTACGGCTTGAAAACGGGAACGGCAGAAATTCCCTTTCTACTGTAACCCAGGCTTGATGTTGCATTAAGACAGGTCACAGTGCTTCACATGGGAATAAAAACAAAACACCAAAGCAGGAAAATGGCCTAAACAAAGACCTCCAGAAAAATCAGACGCAGCCTCAATGAAACACCGGGGCAAAACAGATACCTGGGCAACCCTCCAGCTCAGCCATTTAGCACAGAATTTATTTTCTTGCCACTCCAGAACTTTCTTTAGGGCTACACAAACAAACTATCCTGTTGTCTGCATCCACTGCCCACTCATTTCCCTATAAAAGAAGGTAAAAGCTAAAATATGCAGAAGATGTAGCCATAGGCATAACGAATTCTCTATGTCAATTGCCTTTAAACATCAATTTTTTTGTTTGGGATGGTGTGTGTGCAGTTTAGGTGACTGCTTTGTGCAGGGGTTCGATCTTCCCTCTGTTTGCACAGCACTGAGCACAAAGCAGGTTTTTCTGCATAACTGCAAGTAATAGCAATAATACAATAGGGATGCAAGTAGCAAATGGCTTTGAGCACGCGCTTTCCACTTTTTGGAAAAAAAATAAAACAGCACTAAAAAAAAAGGCTGATTTCTTCTGAAAAAGAGCAGATACGTGCTGCTAACTCAGAGAAACGTTATTGTTTTAAATTGTGCCAGTAAGCACGTTTAAACCTCCTGCCGCTGTCACAGCTTTGGGGCCTACACAGGCCTAAACTCCCTTCTAAAAATGCAAAGCCCGGTATTTACATTCAAAGTATTGGGTTTTGTCGCAATCAGAAGAATAATAAAAGGAAATGGAGGATATTAACTCTCTCCGTTTCTTATTTTTATTGTCTTTATTGATCAGGGGAGTTAGGATGGGAACTCTCTGTAGTTCTCCAGCTTTCTCTTCATTCTTTTTACTCCCAAGTAAAGGAGTTCTACAGGACTCACAGGAAATTGGAGGGGAAGAAAAAACCCACCTTTTTTTCTTCCAAAATAACTGGTTCTTTCAATATTTTTTAACAGAAGGTGACTGAAAAAAAAAAAGTAGATATTTTGTTGTTGTTTTGAACAAAAAAAGTCTCTTTTTGAAATTCTGGAAGCACAAAAGTAAGCATGTGCATATTGAAATCAGAACATTTTTCCTTACTTGGCACCCTATGGGTTCAGTGCTCCTTTGACACACTTCTTCACACAATAGTTTGAGAGAAAGTGAAGATGTCACAAGAAAGAAAGGGGGGAAAAAAAAGAACTAAAGGGCTATTCATAATTTTGTAATTTGTTGTGGTTGTTGCAAATCTGAAAGAAAAATCAATGTTGTTATTGACAGTCTTCTCTCTACAAAATATGTATATTCGGCTTTATTGCCAGTGGTTTGACTATTGTGGGCTCTTGAATTGATTTTTTTTTTTTCCAAGTAATCATTTTGGAAAAACAGCATAAAATATTGCATAAAGCAGATAATATAGAACCAGGCCACATTCTGGGGGCAAGGTTGGCTTTCTGTAATATTTCTAAGTAGAAAAAGTCACGCAACTGAGAATATCTGAAAATCAAACAGGATCATTTATACAGCGGCTGGACGGCTCTAATGAATTTGCTAATAAGGGTCTTGGGAATGTGCACAGCCACATTTACATCGTAATGGTTCCACTGACATTGTATTGCATGTGAAGGACCAGTAAAATGATTTATGAGATATAACAAACCCAAGAGCCATCCCGTGTTTCCATCAAGCTTACTTTCTGCTAGATAATATTAACTTTTAACCAATGCCTCTATATAAGTACAGAGTTTCTGTGTATTCATCGCAGAGATTAAAAACATTCAGTTGATCTTTCAGACTATTCTAGAGTAAAAATACTTTTGTGCTTAGAGCCTACATAGTGATTTGAAATGAAGAACTAAGTTTCACTCTCTCTGTGTAATTTAGCCTGTCCGGTTAACCTGGTACAAATTCCCACAGGTTTTGGTTACGCAGCGGTTGCATTATTTCCATCATATCCACACACACCTCCGCTCCCCAAATCAGGCTAAAGTATTAATGAATTGTAATTTTTTTTTTCTTGTGACAAGTCTAATATTATTTGACCTGGCTACTTGTGGAAGTAATGGACTGAATAAATCTCATTTCTATCAGGTCAGCAAAGCCCGGCAGGGCATGAGTAGTTTTGAATAGTCCAGATGTGAGTGGCGGGCACAGCAATAAACACATCACCACGGAAAGTCATCCTCTCATAAGCAGGGCAGTATTTCTTCTTCTGTCAAAGGGAAGGGAAATGAAACCAGATTAACAGAGGACCTGAATTACAAATAAGCGATCCCAGGCACAATAGCAAAAGTAGGTAAGTGTTTACTCTTAAAATATAGCGAGCACTGAAACACAAATATTGGTCCATCGTCACGTTAATGGTTGTTCTGACCACAGATTATACATAAAGCAAATATATAACACTGCCTACCAACCAAGCACTAACTGAACATGTAACATTATTTGATGCTATGAATAATAGAAAAAATATGACAGGAAACCAGACAGACCTGACACCCCAAGAAAATGTTCTCTATTAATTTTCAGGGCAATCCTGTCACTTGAATTTGGCAGCTCAGTTTTTACTACAGCAGCATATAAATAATAAACACAGGCTGCTTGATCTTGCTTTGCAATCACTGTGCAAAAAAAAAAAATAAAACGAAAAATAGAACAAACCCAAACATTTGGCAACAAACTGACGCTTGATCTTGTGAGCTGGGGTGACACCAGCAGCCTCCCCTCACCTATCTGCAAGGAACACACGTCAGCAATCCAGGCCGGTGTGCCCCAGCGCTCAGGAAGATGATTTAGCCACACGTGACTCCTAAAGATCAATACTGCCTTATAAAGCAAGCCACCTCCAAGCCCCCGTCGGCCGAGTGGAATTAAGGAGTGCGCATTTTCACAGCGGAGCCAGAACAGAAGCTCTGCTGGGAAAAGCACCCGAGCTCCCGCTGCAGATCCAGCCCCATTGCTCAGTCACCGCTGAACTCCATGTCCTGCAGCCTTGGGGATTCCACAGCCAAATGCTTACGAGTACACAGATGTCCTTTTATTTTCCGATTCAGCTTATTTATAAAGAGATGCTCAATATATATTCGTAGGGATAAACGTTACGGTGTAGGATGAGACTCCTGCCCTTGGGCAGAGAGGTCAGCACATAAAAGCGTCTGCAACAATTCATCTCTCAGATTACCCTGAGACAGCCCGGCACGAGGGTGATTTCCACACTGAGGATTCAGCTCGGCACCACCAAAAAAAATAATCAATGGAGGTTTGTTGTTGGCATAAATAAATCCAGAGTGATGTCCTCGGGTGCCTGGTCTTGCAACATAAAGAGCAACCTAAAGCAGAGTAACACCCTGGCGAAGATTTAAGAATGCATCGTCAAGTTAGAACGTTTGCATCTGCTTTGCTGAGTTGAATGAGGGCGTTCTTTGCAGTTCTGAGCCCGAATCGTCGCGATGGCATCCACAGAGACAAGTGAATCCAACCCGGTGAAGCTGGACAGAAAGGGAAGAGCAGAAACGTACCCACAGACATCAGCAACACACAAATCGGCCTCAAAACAAGGTTGGGACAGAAAGAGCCTACCGAGTGGTTTCCAAACCAGACACCCATGGCACAGGGACAGTTCATTTCAACACTGGCTATTCCCAATGAGGTGGGAACCCACTCACAGAACATCTCCGCTGTTCCCAAATAGAAATCAAAGCATCTCAGTAACGACCAGACAGGTCTCCTGAATCTATTCCCACCAGACTTCCTTTGATATGAAGTGAGATCAGTAAGTGGATAAGCTTGGAAACAGAAGGCACGAACAAGAACGAAAGAAAAAGAAGGCTAATAATTGTACTTTAGAGTTATAACTATCTATCTCTGTATTCAGAAAAAAAATAAATAATGCTTTTAAAACCTGGACAGCTCAAGGGGTCTCTTATCTGCAGATCATAAGGTTCAAAGGCAATTTCTGTTAATAGCCACTTGAAGTTCATTGCCATTCAAAAGTCATTAGGTATCACATGCATGTGCAAGCTTGACACAAAATTAGTTGCAGAGGTGAAAATTATCTTAGAAATATCTACAAGGAAAAGACTGACGCTACATTGTTAATAAGTAGGTAATTCAAGTGATGACCCAACTTTATAATCATCTGGGTAAAAAGTGCTGTGTAACAAGACTCTTTTGACGCTATGGATATGAAAATAGACAAAAACCACTAGGGTTTTATTAAATTAAACATTATTAAATAATGTTTTATATATATGAAAGAAAAATTAAACATTATTATATATTTAAACATTATATGCACACAAGGCAACGCTAGACCATGATGAATTATTAGAACGGATCATTATTTTGCTCACCTCTTCTGGCCAACTAATGGCTTGTAAAAATAATAGAAAGTGTCTTCTTATTGCCAAGTGAAATCCTCTGGAACGCTCACCACGTCACCCTCTGTCGGGAGGAAATCACGCTGCTCAGCTCCAAGAGCCTTGCTGACTTCTTTCAGACTTCAGAAATGCAAAATCAGCAGCTTTGTCTGATCTGCCATTTGGGCCGTAATCTGTTTGGAGGAAAAAAAAAAACCTATTTGCCATATGTTGATTTATTTCTAGCCATACAAAAATCATTACGAAAACGAGCATGGCAGAAATCCTCTGCTGCAGAGAACGGTAGAAGGCAGAACTAAGACACATATACTGTGTTTAGGCCCATTAGACTGCAGAGTGATTAAATACTATCAGTAAGGATCCAGAAGTCATTTGCTAGAGCTGTGATTTATATTCCTCCCAAAAGCCGGCGATGCAAATGGTTATGAGTGTGGTCATAGAGAGAGGAGCAGATTTCAGAGCTGGGGATTCTAGTCCGGGCAGTTTTATTTATCTGTGGGCAACGATATCATCCTGTGATAAAGAAAAAAATACATGTAAAAACCCACAAACCCCCTGAGCTGTCACGGTTCCCATCCATTCAGGGTTCAACCCGCTGGTTACAGTCAGCCCGTGTTCTTGTCAAATGTTTGTGCTGATTTGTTCACTGTCCCGTACTAGCTAACTTCTTTTTTAATGCCTTAGAACAGACATAAATGACCATCCTACTGACAAAGACAAAACAAGATTTAGAGAGGTGGTTCCTGACAGCGGACAGGAGATGAGTATGTAATTAAGGGAAAACAATTGAATAAATCAAAGGAAATGTGATTTGAGTTTCCTGCCGGTGCCTTCGGGGCGTATTTCACATTTATCTGAAAATACTTTCAACAATAAGATCAAGACGCGGGTTTTCCCAAAGCTCAAACCGCCTCTTCCAACACTACTTAGACACAAACAGGTGAGTGAACTCGATGTAAGGAATTTATAGCGAGGGAATGGTTTGGTGTGTCTCTCTAGCCCTCTGTATCTCAACGTCATTTACACAGCTTGTGCCTCCTGTTTTCTGTACAGAACTGGGGCACAAGCTAAGAAAGGATGGTTAATTCCATTACACTAGAAACGTCAAAAAATGCTAAATATTATTTTAAGTTTCTCTCCGAATAAACTTTATTAATGGTTTCTTCCTCTGCATGCAAATTTCAACAACTCTCACGCCATAATTAAATTAGCATTGTTTATGCTTTAGAGTATTTAAAGTCTGAAATTACAGGCAATAACTATAAAATAGAGTTGATAATTAATGATAATAACTCATTCCTGCACAAACTGGGCTGAGGCTTAGCAGTTACGACACTTTTTATTCCCAACAGCTACTTTATGGTACTTGAAATTACTTCGTAATTCTTCTAAGCTAATTTTTATTACCATGGAAAACTTTCAGTAGTGCAGGGGCAGGTTATTTGTGTTCACATTTCGATTGCTGGAGTTTTCGATCATTTCCAACCGCTTTCTCTGTGGCGCTAAAACATATAACGGAGGTGGAGTTGACTATAAGGAGGCACCTTGTCCAGACACTAAAGAGCTTGGACTGCGGCTTTACGCTTTGTGCTGGTTTATGTTCTATTTTGTGCTGTTCTTGGCTCACACGATGCTGGAGAATCCCCTCTGTGGGCTGGGCAGACCCTTTTTCCTGCATTTTCCGCATTTCTTCGCCAAGAAAACTTCTCGCACAACTTCAGCCAACAACACCGCAAGTCTCCGGGAAGTACGAGCCTAAATTCTTCTTGTAGAAGCCAGAAGAGCATCTAAATCTTGAGAAGTTTTTTGTGGTTTAGCGCGGAACAAAGCTTTAAATCACGGAGACTCCAGTAAAATTGCTTTTGCTTTTTAAAAAATGGGGCCTCATACACGGCAAAGCGGAGGGCAAAGGATCAGCACAGCGGCAGCAGCTGAGGGATGACTAGAGATGCTCCAGATATAAAACCATTAACTCTCCAAACACCAGGTTCCCAACAACCACAGCACTGAGATCCTGAATGATCTGTTTGTCTGTCTGATAGAGACCTCACATACTTTAAGCTTCTGTATATACAACTAGTAAAGTAGTTACACATTGAAAAGACAAGAAATATCAACCACGTCTATGCTTTCCACTTCAGGTTTAGCAAGCCGATAGACGATTGTATACAATTGCAGCTACACCCTTCAGAATTAAACAAATCCTTCACTCAAAATGAGTGCAAGCTGCCTGGAAAGGTGGAATTAATTTATTGAGACCTAGATCAAAACTTTTACCCAGTGAATTCTCTCTCCCGACTATTTTTCTAATTCAAATTCCAAGGTTGCAGCCGAACCGAGACCCTTCTAGAGGACAGGACTCGCAGCTGATTGAAACTCCAGGGAGTTTCAAACAAGGGAGTTTGGAAGAACTACAATGAGCTGTTCTGCCATACTATACAAATTCATACAGAAAAACCCAAATACCACCACTGCTATTCTCCCTGAGAACTGCTCTATATAGGATCTCCACATACAGCGGTTTGCAGTACATGTGAAATAGGTAATGTAGGTCCTCCCTGCCCTGTAAATGTCAAATAAAAGGCAGGCACTGAAGAATTTACAGTCCGCGCAGACGAGATCGATACAGTGCGAGACTCTCCTCTCCTGCAAAGCGAGGAGAACTAATTGCTAATATTACAGCCTAGAGCCAGGGTAGAAAAGCCAAAGTCGCTGGACCAGCACTCCTCAATAGCTATTCGGTTAGCCAGGAATCTATGCTACTTTTCCTATACCAGAAGGATTTAAATCCAATTAGACTCCCCATTTGTTGGCAACGTCTGTCTATGTATTTACATCGCACTCCTCACTGTGTGTCTCAGCATCTGTTCCAGGAAACCTTTGCGAGCACAGCCAGGTCACTCCGTGTCCGGCCAGTCAATGATTTTAGGAGCGGTTAGAGATTTCCACTTTTGCAAAAGTAGTTTCTTGGCAACTAATAGAGCTCTGAGGAGACATCCCTCTTGATTAAAGCATAGATCTTTTACTCTGACACCCCTGAACTTTTTATGGTTGGTTGGAAGTTCTGCAGGCACAGGAGAGAGAAATAATTCCAACCTTTATCCGCTGACAAATGAACATTTAGCTGCTGCTGCCACCTTGCTTTGCAGCTGGACACAAAATGTGTGTTGGTCAGCTCGATATCATTTGTGCCTTTGCTTTGCTTGGAGTGAAAACATCTATGCAAGGAGGAGTAAAATAAGCTGCAAGCACTTCACACCCACTTTGCTCGAGTTGTTGAGCTGGTAGAGTGGGAAATGTATAATATACTCCACTGCCTTACAGCTCTTACTCTGGGTACAGACTAAGGGAAAATGCCACTCCGCCAGGATGATGGATTACGATTTCATTTGGTAACGAAAATTCTTCTAATAGTTTCCTGTTCTGAAAGCCTTGTTTCTGTACACAACGCAGAGACCGTAGAAGAGAGGAGGCCAACATCTGTTTAATTTATAGCGCTGCTGCCTGTCATAGCCTCACAACCACGCAGAATTTAAAGACGTTTCCTTCATAAAACACCGGGAATTTTTGTTTAGCCTGCTATTTATTTGCTAACAGGACACGAGCGCCTGGTTTACTGGTGTCGCACGGTATCGCTGGGCACCACTAGACACCCACTACGGCACTGAAAGAAATACCAAAGCTGCACAACTGACTCTACTTGTATTTTACATGAGACTAATTCAACTGACTCCAGTTGCATTGCTTAAGCCACCAGTCACGTTCCTCAGCTAAAATCTGAGATTATTCAAAGCTTTAAGGTTATCATTAGGTTACTAGGGCTCCTGTATTAAAGAACAGACAGCTGGACTTCCTACCAGCATCTCCCCAGCTACCAAGCTTCCAGGACAATGTTGGTGTCACACTTTCCCCTTGGCAAATAGTGTGATTTTTATGCGCTGTGTGACGTTGTAAATACCTAAATGAAACGTGAAAGAATGCAGACTGCAAGTTTCCTTGCAGGAAAAACCACAGCCTTCATAGGAACGGAACGCTACGCGCGTAGCATTGCGGCTTTGAGTGATGATGCTCAGGAGCTGGGCTGGTTTTCTGCTGGTGTCAGGAGAACCCGGAGCCATTTCTGAGCAATTCAGGGATCTCCTCGTGCAGAGCTCCGGACCCTGCGCTGCTGCTCGCCCAACGGTGCCGTGTCCTTACGCTTCCTGCTGTTTGATCACAATCTCCAGCTCATCAGAGAGTGAATCATCACAGGCAAGAGTCTGAATGTTCTGCTTATTAATAGCTACACTGAAATTAACCCAAGTTTTTGTGTTTGGTTGGTTTGGGTTTGTTTACTTTCAAAAAAGGAAATAGCAAAGCAATCCAAATCCATAACCCCTCAAGAAATCAAGCTAAAGAGGCTCAGCGCCATTACCTGTGCTCTCTACAGCTTCCATTCATCCTGCAAACGACGGCGAGACCGAGCCACCAAACTTTTCACCCCTTCCTTTGCCACCACAGACATCAGCACCCACGAAGATTTCTGAGGAGTTTCGTTCCTTGTCAAACAAGACATCTTATTCTGCAATAACCTTCAAAGCATTAGGGAGCGTTTCGGGGACGCAGCGGTGATGCCGCAGCTCCAGGAGGAGGACAGGCCGTGCAGATTTAGTGCTGGGCAGCCACTGAAAACCTGGGAAGGCAATTACAGCTCCTGCAAATTACCCAGAGAACATCAATAGATCAAGGCAGTGATCCAGCAAAGCACTTAAGCACACGCTTAACTTTAAGAGATCACTCCTCCCGGTCCCGATTCTGCACCATTTTAGGGCAGCAGCAGAAATCCCCCAAAGAAAAGTTATTTGCGCTGCTTATACAACCAACAAGGCGCCTGAGGTGATTTACAGGACAAAAAGACGGTCAGAACCGTCTCAAAGTTGTTTTACAGTCCAGCCTGCAAATGCCTCATCCCGAAGAAGAATCAATAGGAAAGCACTGACCACAGCAGCAGATCAAATGACTCCAGTAACTGCAGGAAAAAAAATGATTCTAATTGGCATAAAGCACTTGCTAGAGCAGTTAAGTAACTCTTACACAAGAGAGATGTGCGATATTAAAAATAATGCGCTGGTTTTGCACCCGTGTGCTTTTTGCTGAAGATATCGAAGCGCTCCAACTTAGTTAAGACTCCTAATTCATGCAGCGAATCGTGGTGTGAGCCCACCTCTGTCTGCTGAAATGCACGATTGATGGTTTCCAAGAATTTAAGCATTACGAAGCGTAATTTCTTAGAGCCAACAGTTTGTTTCTGGGATTAGCACTCAGGGCAGACACAAAGCGCAAAGAGCACAAAGTTAAGCGATAGGATCTTCTTAAAGGGGAAGGGTAGGAAGGGAAAGGATGTACTGAATTTTAGTGGGATCTAAATACCAATTTAGGGACCCTCTGAAACTCAAGCCCATTCCACTAATTCTGTCCTCCTCTAGTAATAAATTATCCATATGACTATTCCAATTTTAAGCATTTTCTGTGATCTAAAATTGCTCAACATGATTTATTACATATCTCTCTCATCATCAATTGCTCATAATTATTTGTCGCCATCGTTACTTTGAGCGGTGGCAACGAGCAATTTGCTGCCTTACTTGTCATCTCGCAGCCAAATCAAGGAACGGAAGAAAACGGAGCAAATCTGGAATTAATTACGGAAGATGAAAAATCTTTTGTAATACGAACACCTTGGTGGAGGTTCACTGCACACTAACACCGTCAGCATGAAAACATTAATTAATTAATAACTGCAGCAGAAACGTAACATTGTAAATCATTTCAAGAACCAGAACATCGAGGTCCGGAGGCACTCATTTCATCTTACAGTAACGAAACTGCTTGATAAGGTCAAAAATTTCAAAGGAGGGATAACCGTTTTAAAAAATACCTCTGAAAGATGATGCAATTCCGAAAGTGCTCTCATTAATGAACAAGGAATTATTTTTCCAGCATGCCATGCTGCAATCGCCTCTACCAGTTTAAAATCATGAGATGAGGTTTAAGTGTAGGCGCTATAAAATAAAGGCCCAATTAAGTCCATTTCAAACAGCAGAGGTGGAAACTCTGGAGAATACACACCAGCGTAAAGTAGGATAAACTTTACAAAGTCACTAAAATTCTTGCCAAAATAGAACAAACAGTCAAGATTCCCTCTTCCTCCTCCTCCCATCCCAGCTCTTCAAAATCTGTTTCATTAAACCGGGAGATTAGAGCACTGAATAGCTTTTTACATCAAGAAAATATTTTCGGTCTGTACATGTAGAAAATCAAAGTAGAAAACCAAAACACAACAGAAAAAAGACAACCAAGCACTAAGCAGCGTATTCCAGAGGTGGCAGCGCACCCACACAAGCCCAATGGGCTATAACATTATGCCGGCCAATTCCTAATTGCTACTGGGCTCTTAATCAGCATTCTACTGCCCCCGGCATAAGGTAACTTCATCCATGTCCTTGTCAAACTGCAGAACATTCAAGATATAAAATATAGACATACGTATAGACTTTATTTTCTCCTTGGAGAATTTATGTACCATTACATTCCATTATATTTTTTCAGCTGAACATTTAAATGATGTTGAATCAGTGATCACTAAAGCAAGCCCTTTTTCATTCTGCAAGGTTAGGATCTTTGACCCCCAAATGCCTCTAACTATAAGACAAATCTTTTTATAATACTGATAAATTATTACTTTTCCGCCTTAAGTTTTAATTAAATATTTGGAGTCAGCAGCTGTCGAATCATAACTCCCATACCAGATACAATTCCTAAGTTCTGTACATGACATTATCTTCTCCAAAAATGAGAAGCCAAACATCCTAAAAATGAACCACGTTCATTACGAAGCCCATTTGTGATCGAAGAAACGGCTTGGGGGTTTTTTTATTTCATTTTCTGTCCAAAAGGGGATGATCAATGGAACGTATCAATTCGTGACAATGCTGTAATGCATTTTTTGAAACTTTGCTGATATTCTGAAACGACACTTTGTAAATTTTCTGCAAAACACTTTCCTTCAGCCATCCATTAATCAAAGCAAACCATCGCCCAAGTTTGCTGTGCTGCTATTTTCAAGAGCTCCCCTTGCCGGGACCAGGGGACCAGGTACTTGTGTTCTCAAGAACGGCCACAGATCTTGGCCGCTGCTTTTAGCACCATAGGAATCGCACAATTTGCTTGCAGAATACAGGGTCTACAAGGATTTTTGAGGTCCGGGATATCACACAGAGAGGGAAAGGTGTTAAAACCACAATGTGAAGCAAGACCCGGCAGTTTGGTGCTGGTTTCCTTGGGAGCTGCAGAGTTTCAGCGACTGCAATTTCTTGCTAAACACGTGGGATGGTTCAAGATGATGTTTGCTCAAGCATTTAGGACATGCTCACGCTCTCCTAGGCACAAACAGCAAGTACACAGCTAACTCACATCAATTCCCGGGGAAAGAAGGTTCAGAAATTCAATCTGTGCGGCCAAAAGCCCCCGCCAGTCGAACCTTCTGAGAGAAGGGAACAAATATAAATAAGGGGGTGAGGTACCCAGGAATTGGAGCATACAGATAAAACGGAGTTTCTTCTTCCAGCTCTTTGAGTGCAATTGTTCTTTGCACATTATTAAAGATTATATGGGTGTTAATTCCATTTACCTGTGACTAATAACACTAGGAAATGAAAACAATTACTTAAAAAAAACCAAGAGTACTTCAGATAGTAAAACAAAGGACATAACAGTGCACTTCACCTCCTAAATGAGTCGGTGTCATTGAAGTGCAGAACAGTCTATTAATCTGAACTCTCAGAATAACGAAGAAAATAACCCTAGAGCTACAGAGAAAATGTTTGTCATCTGTTCTACTGCAGCTTCTTTAAAAATTCAGTAGGTGGAACATGCATCTAAGCATAGTCACCTGCATTTCCCAGTGTCTTCCACCAAAGGCTACAGAAATCAGCCAAAAGCTTTTGATGCAAAGTCTCAAATCATCCCAGAATGATCCAGTAGTTAAACCAGAACCAAGAAAGAACAACTTCCCTATGGGATGGGAAGAAAGATTTAGAAACCAACTGGCCATGGAGTTTCCAACACTGTTCTGCTCAGTAGGGCACTCATTTACACATGAACAAAACAACGGAGTACAGGATCTAATCACTTAAGTCATATTCATTCTCCAGAAACGTTACTGACTTGCACAGAGGGTGCTTAGTACGTACACTAAGTATAAAAATGAGAATTATACTCCTCTGGAAACTGTACTTGTAACTCTGTCAAGAAATCTACGTACCTGTAAGGTATGAGAGAAGTCACGAAAGACTGAATGGGTCTGGACCTAAGAGATCCTTTTTAGCACCCTTTAACTAGAGGAATTCCGCTACACGGACACGGTTGGACTTCTTCAGTTTATCATCTTCCAGGTAACATTCCGCTTCTTCCTCCAAACAGCTCCTGACTTTCCCTGGGAGTTTTCAAGCATCCACAATAAATCAGTTGTTTGTCAGAGCTCGTGGTATTCAGAGACAGAACAGAGAGAACGGGAGGAGGGAGCGTTGCCCTCGGGTGCCTGGGGGGCAAAAGAGACAATTTATTAATACGTGGACAGACAGACAGCTACAGACAGACAACCCCGCGCCTCCAGTTCTGCCATACGGTTGCAGATGGAGCTCCTCTCATTCTCATTTGGGATTATGTATTCATGGCAGCGAGTAGGAAATGCAGCGCAAAGAGCCAAGGAACTGAAAACAAGAATATTACAACCACTTATGATAAATGGATGTTCTTTTCTGGGAAAGACCTGAGAAAGCGCAGAAGTAGATTAAAAAAAAAAAATAGGGGAGAAGAAACATTGTCCGGTTCTCTTTTCACCTAAGGAAAGGTTTCAAAGCAAACGTAGCTATTTGCTCCAATAAAATTAAATACAAGCTTTAATAAAGTTGGACAGAAAGCTTATAGCCCGCTACCGGCCTCCTGTACCACACACTGTTTAAACTTAACAACACCCTGAGTTGTACGGAAATATTTATAATCCCTTTCGGTGTGAAAAACAGTGCTACTAACACATCAATTGCCTTGTCTAAAGTTAGAAAAAAAAAAAGGAAAGCAAACGGGGAGAGCGAGCGGAAAACATGATCTGTATTTCTCTCAGCTGAGCTGATGTGAAAACACTTTGGGTTTATATTTTGACTCTGAATATTTCCACAATCCAGTTTTTGGTTTTCCAAGGATTTCTTCCCAGGACAAACACAGGTTTCTATTACATCCTTTCTTGAACATCTAATCCTTCTTTCCAAAAGGATTCAAGGGAAAAATCATCCCTGAGCACTACCACTGAGCCTTTGTCAGATACCTAAGCTGCAAGGCTGTTTTTCCATATTTTCCACGCCTCAACGCCCTCCCTTGCCTTTCACCCCTGCTAAGAGAAAGCAGAACATTCTAACAACCACAAGGTAAATCAAGATATGACAAAGACCGACTAAAAAGACACGAGTGCATTTCAATTAAAACCTGGATTCTGCTGTAGTAATTGTTCCCATTATGTTAATATCGTAATTGCTGCCATTTTCTTACATAATCTTGCAGCTCCTAACAAAAAAGCGGAGCAACCAGTAGGAAGCTTGAGGAAGCCAGGAGAAGTTTTTTAAGGCAGAGAACAGGAGGTACAGTTAATTTGTGAGAGTACTCTGGAATAATGCAACTCATTAATTCTTCATTAAGTTTAGGAAGCCAAGCTTTTAAATCATAATTAGACAATACTTCCCCCCCCCCCAAAAAAAAAAAAGTCTGTCAAGAATGTGCCGTCTGAATACCCATTACAATGAACTTTTCTGCAATAGAATTGCTAATGGATTAATAATTGGGTAGTTTGCTTAATAGGTGAATGCTTATCATGAATAGAATTGCTAACAGCACAAGGTTTGGAGAAAAAAAGTCTAGTTAATGATCCTTTACTTTTTGAGAACTGATAATAGAAGGGAAGTTGTACAATCCTGAGGAGACCAGGTTTGTTCTTTGTCCTTTTTCCACTCCTCTTCCTCTCCTTGGACATTTGCACCTGGAATGAGCTACGCAGGATGGTGAAATGTTATTAATGCATATTAAAGTTTAGCTCATTATTATTATTATATTAATTTAGTTAATGCCATCTCCTGCAACAACATGCTTTAACAGCAAGTCCCAGCACGAGACTTTCTAAAGGGATTATTGGAGGGGACGCTACCACAAGAAATTCACCTACCGCACCAGTGCCATTCAACCAGATTACACGTCATGAGATTATTTTGTACACTAGAACAAGAAGAATGATGAAGCGGTAATTTTTAAAGTACGTTTCTACAATATTAAGGAATCAATGCTTCAGAGTGAGGATTATTAAATACAGAGCGGTAGTTAAAAAGTAAAAAAAAGTGGAGATTTTAATCAAGATATAGAGGTGTCTCTCATTGCCATCTTTGAAGAAGAAAAGCCACTCGAATGAGGATGAATGGATAAATATTAGGCAGCACTGGGAGACAGTAATGAATAGCTTTGAAATTAAAAGCGCAAGAAAGTAGAAAAATCTTTTCTGATGTATTCATTGCAGTGACCACACGATAGTGAAAAGGTCTTGTGGTATATAAGAAGCAGAGAAATACAAGGCTATAAAAACGGGCTGCAGACGGCCACTTTCCTTCCATCAGAGCCTTTCAGGTTTTGGGGCTGTGCAGTCACGTCAGGACAGCATCCATTCCCCATGGTACATCCCCGTGATTTTCAGCTGCTCACATTACCCCACACAATCAGGCAACATTTCATGCAACCAGATATTTACCCTACAAAACTAGAAGCAGAACCAAAACCACCATTGCTGAGAAGGCAAAAACGCCAAAGCCTGACTGTACCCCACACCTCACCAGCAAAACACTGGAACCATCAACGGGAGCTCAAGCTCCAGAAGCTGTTGCTGAAGTAACGTTATTCTTTTCCAAAGGATCGTGTGTCCAACGCTGCAAATACACCCGCGCTCCAACACCGGGCATCCCCGACTCCCTGTTGCTGTGATTCTGTTCGTGTGTAAGGAATAGAGAGCTAAAGAGACAAGACTTCTGTTTCTACCAATGAAATTTGGATTAAGATCTGTTTAGATAAGTCGTTACTTTAGGCTACAAACACAGTGATATCAGAACTTCACCTCAGTTCACATTAACTTGAAGCCAAACATTGCACCCTCCACTGAAACAACTTTAAGGCTACGGAGGCCCCGGCCTACACAGGAATCCAGCTCCCCTTTTATCGTATTTCCATGGCACCACTGTCATTATTATTAATAAACAAATACAGTAATTACGATTCAGTTTGCATTACCTTCCGCAACCCTGGTCTTCACCTTTCCACTCTTCGGCAGCTCGAAATATAACCTGTGTAATTTGAGAAACATCATTCACCGGGCCAAATCTTGTACATTACGCTAATTCCCACGCGACAACAGATTAGTATACTGTAATGATTGAGACTACTTTTGTATTTAATAACGTATTACTTTACATTTAATATTTCAAAGCAAACACTGCCAATAAAGACTAAAAGGAGTCAAAATCAGACAGTCTCTTCAAACTGCAAACAATAAATCGCTTGACGTAAGTAGTTTTAAGCCATAAAACTGCAAATAAGGCATTTTGGGCTGAAAATTGATTTCTGTTGAGAAGTATACCTGCACGCAGCTTCATTTGTAACTGACAGGGATTGCCAACGGGGCTTGCAGTACAAAAAAACCCAGATGACAGTAACTAATCGAGCTGCATATTGGTAGTCTTGCATCTTCAATAGAAATGGAACTTCAGGGTGTTTTTTTCATAAATGCAAAGCACCTAAAATAGAAAGCTATTCGTGCAAAATTGAAGCGCAAGTTAGAGCGCAATTGCAATACATCTCAGGAGCTCAACTACGGGATGCTTTATTTTTTCTTTTTCATTTGTTTTTAACGTTTATTCGGGCAGGGTATGATGAGGCATTAGGAAGGTGAGATTTAGTGTTTTACAAGAATCGGAGCAGACCTGAACAAAGAGCACTTGTACTGTGATAATGCAGAATATCATTGTTCAGCTCTAAGATATACTAAAACTAAAAGCTCTGCATTCATGCACTACATTAGTGATGAGAAGGAGCCCCAGAGAATGTCTTATTTCTGCAGTGTGGATTATTGAGCTTCCAAGGAAGAACTACTGCAAACTATTTTTATGATGCTTATTCCCGGTAACTGATGAAATAGGAAACACTGATTAATAATACCTGTACTGTATAGTGGTTGTCATAATGAAATCAGCCTGCCTGTAAGCCAAAATAAAATGAAAATGAAAGTTAGAATGTGCTCCAGCCCGTTTCTGTACTTCAGCATAGACACAAGGGGTTGTGATAGACCTGAGCTCATTCACCACCTCGCCACCACTCACCGAGTTACCAGGTAGTTGTTTGCTTCCCATTTGTTTCTTGTCTTCAGTATTATCAGAAATGGGAACTGATCCGCTACATTCCTATTGTACATCCTCGGGGAATGAATACAAGTAATAAAACAATACCTGGATTCTTGAAACTAATTAAATTACAGTACGCACACAACTGAAGTTAATTACCTGACCCAAATATACTTTGCTGGACTTGAATTACACTGCTCAGGTTTTTTGCAAGAAAAGATATGGTGATTTCCCTTGATGTAAGGACTTCTTTTCCTTTTTCCTAAGCTGTAACTTGGATGCAAAGTTATTATAAGCCAACTACACAGGCTCCAGACGCTCCTCACCATTCTGCTTTGTGGGAGCCTTACGTGCACATTAATACATTTACATACTCTGCAAAGTTTATAAAGCCATCACTGAATATAACTGAAGGTATATTTTCTTCCAACTGGTATTTTAAAGTAGGTCATCACGTTGATTTAAGTAACTGAAATCGTGCCTGTGAATGTTTAATGAAAATAATGGCAAGTTTAGTAACATGTAAGCAGATATAATTTATCACCTCATTCCCATTTCATTGGAGTTTCTTATTCTCAGTTACAAAGACAGTTTCTAAAGTTGTAATAAGATCATTTCCTCTCCTCTTCCCTTCCTCCTACCCTTTTATTCCGTGAAGATTAAAAAGAATAAAAGAATCTGGTCATAAAACCTGAGGACACAAGATTCGCAGTTAAACGCCTCTAATCCCCATTCAGTCTGCAGAGCCCATACCAAATGGGTTCTTTTTCTTGCATTGACAACATTCTCAAGTAGGTCACCGCTTTTTAAAACACGAGCCCACCAGCAGCACCAGAAGACCCTTGAGGTCTCTCCATATGCAGAACAACCCAAAACCACCCAAGTACCAAGCACGGCAGCGGCGGGGTCCTGCCCCCCGGTTTAGCTGTTCCGCTGCTGGCTGGAGCGGTAACGACATTCCTGCTACGACTGTCCTGCTGCGTCCCCCGAGCTGTCACGTGCGTTTCTGCACATTACAGAAACCAACCTTAGATCACAAGAACAGCAGCAGGTGAAATAACGAGAAAGCTCAGCCTTCAGGACTCATTTCCTGAGCTCTGCGCCAGACTCATCGGTTTGGGACACAGCATGTTGACATTAAGTTTATATTACACCATCCCACTAATGTAAAGAGAGGCCTTAAAGCTCTGAAGAAGCTTTCTTACTACACTTTTTTTAGCAACGCACACCTACATCTTTGCACTGCTTTCCATATCACCGTTGCCCATTTGATTAACTTTTGAACGTGTTACAGGCCCATTTACCTCTGGAAACCTGAGTCTTGGCTCTACAGGAACATTAGATTTTGATATAGAATTATGGATGACATTAACATATGGTGTGACAACATGCGAGAATCGCATTGATTTTCCTTTCTGAGCATTACGGAAGAGCAATGTGCACAGCCTTAAATCTGTTTCTCATGAGAAACACGCCGCTTAAATACACAAGACTTATAAATTCAACATCTATGGGAAGACTCAGGTGCCAAATCCAGAGGTGATAAATCTCAGTGCCCACAAAGCATCATCCCCCTGGTTCTAACCCAGGGCAGATATTGGCCAGCTCAATAAGAAGCACAAAACACCCTTTTCTGTTCCAGGTGCACCAAGTGACTCTTACCTTAATAATCATCAAAACCACAGCTGCTTCTTTTGCTTCTTAAAACCGACCGAATTCCTTCCTGCAAGACCTTCCTCCTGTCAGCATCATCTGTCCCGATCCATCTTTTACACCCAAGTTGGAGGTAAGGGAGGTGACTGATGCAGTTACCAACCTGAGTTAGCGAAGTCGCTTCACGCTTTCTGCAGGACGCTGGAATTACATCTCAGGCACAACGTATATGCTGCGCTATTCGATATGGCGTTTCCCATCTGATAGAAAGGGTGGGCCATATGTTGATTTCAGTTAAAATTATGTTCAAGTGACAATCCTACCAACATGACCAGAATTGGTTTGAATACATTTAGTTCCGTTTTCTGCCAAAACTGCATTTTTTCCCATTATTTTGTATCGACCACATACTACCCACAAGGAGGGCTTCACTACGGCAAGAGAACCTATTGAAGCCAATTTATCTAGTTCTTGCTCTTAGTGCCCTAAAGTGTGTGATGCCCAACAATAGATTTCATCCACAAAGGTTTCAACATTTAAAAGTACAAGGAAAACGCAACACAAAACACACTGACACAAATAAATGAAGGTCCATACAAGAATCTCCAATAGGATAAAAATACATGGAGCAACCAATGAGAGTTTGTTGGAAGTATTAGAAGACAGATGCATTAGATAAACAGGGAATCCTACCCTTGCTGAATTCTGAGATTTGCACTTTTTGAGAAGAGCCAACTGTGCACAAATCAACTTTGGATGTTTCCAGTCCCATCAAGCATTTATTCATCTATCAGGAATATAGCAGAGGAAGCACATTCACACAGCGCATCCCTCCAGCTCCCTTAACATGCAAATCAGGCAATTGCTTCTGTTCCAGCTGTCAACCCATTTAATAGACCTTTACGTGATCTTCACAGCAAACAACAACTGTTCTGTACACCAACAACACCAACAGGTCTAAACAAGGAATATTAGTGTTCAATCAAGTGTCCTAAGGACATTTTCCCCACCAAGACCACTTTCAGCTTTGCGTGATTCACACCAGTGCCCTGCATAGTAGTTTTTTTTAAAAAACAAAGTTGAGTTTCCACAAGGGAATTGAGCATGGTTCAAAAGCTTTAAGTCACAGAAATATGGATTTAACAGAAACACTTTCTTCATTTGCTTGCAGAGGTCTGTAAGTCACTCTGTAAGTGCCAGAAAACTTCAGAACTTCCACTGATATTTTACAAAACATTCACAGATATTCGGGACCTTGGAGACAGAACAGTAAGAAAGGACTTTTTGTTTCGCTGTTGGTTTTGTGTGTGTTTTGATTTCTGGAAGCCACAGAACCATGATGGAGTGTGACTGCGTCCCTCTTACAGGCAATATTAAGTCAGTGTGAATAATTGCTGCTTTTTCCTTGTGACTGATCTCAAGGACAAGTAATTTGGTCAGTAAAACCTAATTAAACAAAACCTGAGATAACGGCATACAGTATCTCAATTTCAATTATTTCCCTTGTTTCAACTAAATTTTTCTTCTTAATGGCCCTTCAGGAAAGAAAACTGAAATCTTACTTCCCATTGAAATGCTTCCACTAATCTGACAGCCATTTGGTCAATTGTAATCAAATTTATAAAAACGTCTGAGTACTCCAAAGAACATTTTATTTTGAAGTTACGCATCTTACCCATCCAAAATATTTCCCAATGTTGGAACGCCTGTTCCTTTTGTGCTCTTTTTGCTTCTCTACATTGCTTCAGCCGCAGAAAGTTCCCATTCTATTTATGCACGTTGGGATATTCCTAAATGCAGAAAAAGCCCAGGAAAGGTATTTCAATGAATATTGTTACTCCCGACAAGACTTTCAGAGTTAGTGATTCACCTTGTAGAACTGAAGCTGGCAACAGCCCTTGGTTAGAACAGTCTGTCCTCCAGGCCGTGAAAAAGCAGACGATGCTGATTTGTTAGTGGCAACAAACCCTTGAAGAAACTTCATTAACAATCCCACTTTGCTTTATGAGCCTTGATTCACGTTTTGATTGTTATAGTCCTTTTATGTACATCTTTGGCGTGAGCAACAAACCTGGAATTTGGATTGAAATTGCGCCCATAAAACGCAGGTATTTACTCTTCTCTCGCTGTACCCGCCACCTCATAAACTAGGCTGTCTTGACCTGAAGTGTATTTAATATTTAAAGGTTACAATTCACAGAGAGGCTCCTGTAATGGAAGATACAGAGCAATGCCACAGAGTTCAGACTTGCTGCCCTTTAAAGAGACTTTGTCTTCATTACCAAAGGAACCCAGAGCAGCAAAGGTCACCTCGATACTTCTCCCTTGAGCAGTTATTCTCATGGTTCCTTTTTCCAGCCTCGCCTGACATCTACTTCCATTTTCTTTGTGTTCACTTCTCAGTAAATGAGCAATTTTTTTCACCCTTTTTCCAAAAGGAATCGTCTATTGGGCAGTGCGGGATGCTTCAAACACACTGGCAGTCCATCATCTCAAAAGCTTTTTTACAAACCCATTAATTCAGAGCATAGGAAAAGCGATAGTAAATATATAGGTTCTCTCTCAGAGAATGTTCTTAATTCCACTCCTGGAAATGAGAGCTCCTTGTTGGTTGTTGGATAAAGCGCTGAACTGAGGCTTCTGTTCCAAATTCTGCCATTTCCAGTCTGAAATCTCTGGCAAAGAGCTCAAGTGACAGCAGGTCACGAAGTTATTTCTTGGGTGGCCTCAGGGAAGATCACTGCCCCTCCTTTTCTCACAGTTCTAGTTATTTACTATATGCATGTGATATATAAAATGCTATTAACTTGCTTTGAAAAGTTTTTTGAGGTCTATGAATTAAAATAAGGCGATATTAGTATTCTTAGAGAGATTGTTCATCTGATCCTGTCAGACAATTCTCTGTCCTTCTTAAGGGGAATTCAGGCAAAATAAACATGGATATTTGCATGAATGGAATTCACCTTGAAAGAATAAATCGCTGTGGATGGTTATAAAAATAAATAACATTTCTATTGTGTCTCAGTGTTAAAGAAAATTATCTTCAGTGATGGATGCTGCTTGAACTACACTCCAGAAGTCATTTCTTTAATGAGTTAAACCAACAAAGCAAATAGTAATTCCTCTAACATCGATTAAAGGGGAAGCTGACAGTATGTTGCTAGCCAAAAAGAAACACGGCACACAGGCTATTTGTTTCAGAGAGAGGCCCCTGAAGCATTAAAATAAAAAGGAGAGATTATTTGTATGGCTTGGCACATCACTGTAATGGGCAGACACTGGGGACAGAAAATCCAGTGCTTTCCCCTTCTCACCGTAGATGCAAAGTGCCAGATCTAGACATCTGACCTGGTAACAACGCTCGGTGTAGCAATTCAATATTAATAGGAATAAAGAAAAGAGACGCTGAACAGAGCACAAGGGAGAACACGCACGAGCTCCACAATGTGACGCAGCTGCTGATTCCCTGCAGTCAAACGCGAGGGCTCCTCCGTCAACCAGACCCAAGGTAACTATGAGTCAGGACGGACCACGCAGAGCTCATCACAAGCCACAAGGCTCCTCAAAGTTCCTTCCCATAAACAAAGCCAATATAAAAATCCGTGCACTCGTGTATTATATAGATAACAGGGGGTCCCGAGTTCAATTGCCCAACCTGTCACACACTACGTCTTCGGGCACAACGCTGCCGGTTCACATTTCCCTTTCTGTGTTTCCGTGTGTGCCTCCGGTCCAGCTTCACAGTCACATGCAAAAATATCTCATCTGGAAAGAGGATGAAGCATGAAACACGGCCGGATAATCTGTCTGTGCAAACCCCTGCCTCAAAAGCAGGTTTTGTCAATGTGAGGACTTGTGCAGACTGCTCTCTCCTAACACATTCCTTCCTCGGAAGTTGGCTAAATAAACTATTTTTATATTTCAGGTTAATCAGACTTAACACACTTTTTTATTTACAGTCACCTAACAATAATACAAAACGTTTTCTGAAAGAAGGGGTGGAAACTTACTGTCTGAGCCATGGCACAAAGCGACAGAGGACACTTGAGGACGTGCCTGAATTAACCCAGCAGACAAGTTATGGAGATGACCTGTGAGATATCTCTGTGTCTTTTAGGACTGTATTTTCCATTTCACTAAGTGCATAAAATGAAGCAAAAAGCCATTTTTAACAAGACAAACTTCAGTCAATTATTCTAATGAGTACCTGACATACTGATGCTAATTAATTGGTGACTGATTATACATCTTTCAGGTGTCACGACAACAATTAAACATTGAATTTAAAGAACAAAGCGGGAGTAGAGTTGCACGGCTGCAGTTCATGTCATGCTAAATTAGCTGCATGTTAATTAAATTACTTAAAATAAGTTACGAAATGTTTGACCAATGCTGTTACACAATGCAAAAATCAAGCGGTGACGTCCTCCTGCCTGTCAGAGCGTGACAGGACGAGAAGCCCATTTTTGGCCTTTGTTTTGGAATTCCTAAGAGAACCCCTAAGAGTGATCGACCAGTGCACTCACCCGGAGAACCAAGCACAGCAAGGTCCCAAATATTTGCCTCCTGCCCTAAGTGCCCTTTCTGTTCGTCATTCAGAATTGAGCAAGATCTCGCCCAAATTACATCCCTAAAAATATCTCCATATAAATGCTTTGCCGTCTTGAAGGAAACACCCAATCTGCTATATTCAGCATTTCCCACTAAGGGGAAGAGGAATTTACAGAAGCATGCATTTCTTAAATGTTATTGTTTGTATCAGAGCAGCATCCAAAACCTCTCAGATGGAGAAATATGTTCCTTGTGTTGTAACCATCCAAACATTCGACTGAGCCAGCATCTCCCTGCAAAGACTAAAAGCCACGGAAACAACTGACTCGTGCTATAATTATAGCACGACAGCAGCACACAAGGAACAAGAGCATCATTATTTCCCCCCCCGGGGGTGTGAATCTATTAACGCCTTTATTCTACTGTAATGGAATCTTTAAAACTTGAGTGGCAAGGGTGGATACATTTAGATTCAGAAGTCTCAGATTCAATTCCAGCAGAGAATTGTTCCAGGTCTGTTGACAACGAGACGAGCGCATTTGGAGTACGTACTTGTCACAATAGGGGAATGAAAAACTATCAATTTACGTCTTAAACTGAAGAAGAGAGGAAATGGAAACACAACCATTTATATTCTATAAGACAAATGTGTTCAAAGTGTGAAACCAAGCTTGGCTTTAAGGATATTAACAATACTTTGCCAGTAACATACTGCGATGCCCAATACTTAAAAAAACAGTGGGTTTAAATGGGTGAAATGTAATAGTAACCTACTGTTCATTGAGTCCTGACGGCTCTAGAGCCCGGCCGCAGTGTGCGATCAGCGTCCAGGATGGGCAGAAAGCTGCTGCTTTTCAGCAGACGGAGATCGAGCCAAGGTCAAAGACTGGTCGGTGTTGGTGAGGACTAGAAGTGTTGAGCCCACCTGCAAAAACCAGCTATGCATCAATATTTCACACAACAAACTTATGAACACAACCTTGTGAAGACACGGTGACTTCTGTTCTGTCCTGTAAAAAGCCTATTGCAAGACGTTTTCAATTGGTTGTTTTTCAGAGTGAAAAAGTTGAAGCAATCATGCTTTGGGGGTGCACATCTGCATCTCGTCTCACTTCAAGAGACGGAGCAACTGAGAACCAGTCTCAGGGAAATTTCCCAAGGGGAACAAGATGACAGAGGAGCAGAAATTCAGAATATCTCTAAGCTTATCCACAGAGGAATCCATACACCACAGGCATCATCAATGCTACCCAAGTGGACGGTTAAGACTTAGACACCAAACACATCAACTTTAACCTACATGATTTCTTGTTTAACAAGCACCAACAAATTTTCTCTAACATCTCTTTCCTCTGTAGACTCTCCCGTATTTAAAAAAGGGGGAAATTCGCAATACAACCTTTAAGTAAGACATATTAAATGATGATAGAAAAAGCCACAAGCCATGGAGGCGCTGGACCGCAGGATCCATCAGCTCTCGCAGGCACGGGGCGACTGTTTACTCACATAAAAGCAAAATGACAAAAGACGAGCCAACTTGTAAGCAACCAGGCAATTGTTCCTAAGTGGGAATAACTGAAAAGGTTGACAGCTTTCTACTGAAAAGGGAGATGAAAAAGCTGTTTGTTGTTTACCTTTTCATGGCCAAAACAATGGGCCTGATCTGCAAATGAAACTGTTCTTCCCGTCAGCCGCATTTGAACAAGCCCTTTTAAGCATGCAGAACAGAAAGAATCCAAATGCCACCGAGCAGCTTTCTTCCACATCCTAACAGGTGCTGAAATTCACATTCAAACATGCAGGTTTTCTCTTCCTTCCCCACGTCCTCCTGTAAAGGTCATACTTGGTTAAAAAGCACCACATGCCGTTACATTTCAGATTCCCAAAAAATAACAAATTTCACAGGGGCAACCAGATTTCCCCTTCAAATACCCCATTACTTACCTGGGATTCTGTGTGAACACCACTGCCTCCTTTCCAATCATTTTTGTTTGCCTCAGCTCAAAACGAGGAATCAAAGAATACACTTTCCCAATAATATTTCTACATATGAACATGTATGTCTATTAATATATTACAGGTTTAAAAATACAGCACTGCAAAAGTTACCACCTGAAACACAACAAAGCTCTCGGGAATTCTTTTTCTAACTGCAAAGATCTCTGTAAACAGCAGCATAACTTACTTTCCAACCCGCATCTTCTTATATGGGATATTTTTACTGCAGCTAACGCAAAGTTTTCTCTTCTGCTTCGGAGCTTTGTCTCATGAGCACTTTAACTGAGCCAAAGGAGCTTGTTTAAAGCAAAGCTGAGTGCTCTCCCAGGACACATCTGGCCTGATTCACCATTCGGAATGATACTATTCTAAAACAAGTTGAATTTCTTTGTTCAGACTTTCCTATTATTCCCCCCCAAAAAAAAGGGGGGGGGGGGGGGGGGAGGTATTTTCCAAAAGGCATCAATATATATGTAACATGGTTTCCACATTTCTGTGTGCAAGCTCAGAATCCCACTGGGTGTCAGAGCACGAACAGACACATTTTGGCATTTGCAAGATGCCTTCCGAGAACGGTACGTGAGGAATAGAAAATGCATCTATCCCAGGGAACTTAGATGTTAAATTAAACAACGAATGGCCAACGTGCTACAAATTATTGTATTTCTTACAGAGCCTGGAGTTTCAGCGCGAATAATCTCGCCCATCAAACATTCCCAGTGTTCTACTAGGAATGCAAAGCTCTGCAGAAAAGTACATGCACATCCCTCCATACACCAATATACTGAGAATTAAACCTCTTGCCTACCCCAGTGCACAAAGCCCGGGTGACCTTCACTCCTCACCTCCTCAAAAAAAGAAGAAAAATCAACTGAACATCAATAGAAAAACAAACACATCCACCAACGTGGTCGGAAGCCTGGGAATAGTTGCTCAAACAACCTGAATAATCAAGGCTGTCCTTGATGAGCACTTGTCATAAGCAGATCTATTTTATGTTCTCCACCCTGACGTTTAATAGAATGAAACGCTATAATCCTTTCCGTAATTTTACCAACAGTGTTCAGAGCCAAAAGGCAGGTAGCAAATATTGGCCGAAGAAAAATCACAAGGAAGCTCAGGTATTGGGAAAAATGAAATATTCAAAGCATTCGAGGGAATACGACATACATTTGGATACTTTCTTTTAAGCTTTCATTAAATAATGATTAATTGCAAGGAGAAACCTGTATGGGAGATGGATTCTCGCACCAGTCATAAGCATTGCTAGAGTTTAATCAGATGAATGTAAAATACTACGTGAAATATTCGATCTAACGCTTAGATGGATATGAGACAGCATTCTAGCAGTTTTGAGCAAATGTTTATGTTGAATTACTGAAATAAGAGCAGGATTCACTCAAGTAGTTTAGGAGAACCAGGCATCCGGTTCACAGGATCTTCTGAAAATCCCAGACTAAATAAATCATCTTCCGGAAGACTTTTCACGATCTATCAGAGAACGGGTATTTTATTCGTTTTTCTTTGTTGCAATTTTCATGAAATGTTCTGTCAGGAAAGACGGGTGAGTTAATATTCCTTACTTGTCTCACCACGATATGAGCAGGATAAGCATGAACCAGCTCCCCTCTCCTCTGGTCCTTCAATGGAATTTTGAAACCTAAATCAACTATTTTTTTTTCCGCCTCCACAGAAAGAAACATGGTTTCCATTAAGCTTTGTAAACAGCGATTTGCAAACATACAGTCTACATTTAAACACCTCCGTGAGATAAAACAGGCTGGTAAGTGCTGGTCCTTTATCAGTAAAGCTCCCCGTTTGGGAGGGAAAATAATTGAAGATAAACAAGCAAACAAAGCAGGAAGGTTTGGTTTTGAAAGGCACTGCAAATCTGCATGGGAGGATTGCAGCATAAACTTAAGGTTTGGGTTGGGTTGGTTTTTTTAATAAATGAAAACTTGGACACAGACTGAACCCATATGGGCACCACCTTGTCCTCTTGGCGGAGAGGCCATGTAAAACAACACTATTCCCCAATGGGAAAAGACAGCCAATTATCCAGAATAAATTGTGACTCTAACAGTGAAGATCATTTTATTATTGCCTGGAGGCTTTTTGAAGCTCTCCCTATGAAATTGTCTCGTAAATAATTCAATGAAAGTGATTTACTTTGGTGGGGAACTTACAAGGGAAAGCCTTTCAAAAGAGTATTCTGTCAAAAGTTATTTAAATTAATTTCATCTTAAATTCCAAACAAATTGACTCGGATCAAATTTCATTACCGATTAACAAAGGCTGGTAATTTCTTTGTGTGTTGAGTTAAATGGCTAAAAAGGAGCTAACAACAGGCTTACGTTCGCTCTATTCCTGCCCATAAATACTGCAACATGTTACCGAGAAGCAGCCACCTCTGATTATCAGCCATGAAGAACCTGCAAGGACTTTAAACTGGGTTTTTAAAGCTCCGCAGCACATCTCATGGACCAACTGTGATGCATCCGGACTGCGCCATCCAGAGATAACATAAAACCCTCTGTTACGTGGCATAAATTCACCCCCACGACAAATGGAAGATGCTTTTCACTTGAAACATGAGCATCCACCCACCTCCTGGATGCAACACGTTCCTCTCGTCTGCTCCTAAAAAGCCACAAATAATAAAAATATGTGTCTCCGCTCCTCAAATAATTGTGGTATAATGGTCTGCAATGGGGAAAAAAGCCAAGAAGACTTTTGCTCCATCTCATTAAGAAACTATCAGAACAAGAGAGGGGCAACCAGTCTCACATCTGAGAATTTCTCGCCACTTTTGGGGAATGTCTCAACAGAATTTATTCCTAAATTTCACCTTGGGAGAACTTAACCTGGCAAGAAAGACCTTTGAGTAACTTATATTTGGTATAGATAACCTCAATCCCTCTGAATGCTGATACAGATTAGGGGATTCTTAAACGTGTCTTCAAGCCATTTGCTTAAAGGGGAAAGCACATTCCAACGCCCAAATATCAACCATTTGTCTGAATGTGTTCTGAAACACAGGCAGCAAAATGGAAAAGGAAATTGGCGTCATAAATACAATTTAGAGGGGTTATCTGACTGGATTCTTTTCTATCATTTGCTATGATTTGCTTTCAGCTTTTGCTGTGCAGCTACATTTTACAGGAATACTTAAATATTCCCGACTCCGTTTCATTAGTGCCAAGCTGAGGTTGTAACGGGATTGTGTGTCTGTTCATTTTCTGGGCCAATCTATTGTATTGCTGGAACCAGGACAATCCTTTGCAAAGCTGCGGACAACAGGAAAACAAACGGGTGGTAACCTGCATTTCACAGGGATTTGAACTCTTCTTCTAAACGACAAATCCCTACGACAGTTTTTAATAACGGCGAAACTTTGGCATGGCAGTTCAGAAAATCACGCTATTCTACTAATCCTAATCACCAGATGGGATTATATGACAAACATGACATATTTTAATACTGCGGTAATCACAAAAGTGGGACTTTCTATAGAAATATTTTTAAACTCTTATCAAATATGTATCTTCTCTTATTTATACCCCGGAAGTCCCAAATCCATATTTTATGCAACTTCCAATTATTCTTCCAACAGAGTCTTTATTAATTTAAAAGCAACTATACCGATCAACTTGGATTCAACCAGCTGGCCAGTGGCTTTGGCATCTGCAGGAAAAGATTCACTCAGTCCAAGTTTCTCTTTTTGCTGAAACAAACTTTGGTGAAACTCAAAGAAAAAGAAGAGATTAAGCAAGTGAAACAACAGGCAAAGTTAAATTCTGCCCGATAAACAAATAATATGGGGAAAAATGCAGAGACACTGAGTTAATATTGTGAGAAACAGGCTCATCAGCTCACAGTTCGAGCTTGAGGTGAAGTTTATTTTTCATATATTGCGTGTCGGTTCTTTTCTGTAGAAGCAGGAGGAAAACATTCTCTTCTATAATGCACAGCAAAAACTTACGGTCGCATCTTCACCTCAAACTGATAACCACAGAAAGAAGCTACCGCAAGGAATTTGAACTTTTTCAGCCAAAACATGAGAAATCTAAATTATCAGCAGCAACTACCTTCATGCATTCATACTAAAAACAAACCTGTTTGTAGGAAAAGAGATTTTAAAAAGTAATTGCTGATTAAGGCAAGAACTGGAAACTACAAGATCTCCGTTCTTTTCCCTACTGTGGGGTGCGCTTCTTTTAACTTTCCGAAAGCATTTCCAGCCAACTCTCTATTTCAAACAGGATTTAAATCAAAAGGAGGAATCAACTGCTGCTTCTGCTTATACTCAGAAGCCTCAAAGCCTGAATGGAAACTGCTCAAGGAGCTCAAACGACGGAGGAGATCGTGTCTCGCTTTCAAAAGGAGAATTTTAAACCCGAGTCCCACAAGACAAAAAAAACCCCAAAAAAATCTTCAGTGCTTATGACAATTCCATACCCTGAAAAATCAGGGCATTCTCAACATGCATTTTTCTCTTTCAAAGGTCTTACACAACTCTCTCAAGTTTTCCTCTCTAAAAAAAAATTTAAATACTAGCAGAGTTTTGATAAACAAAGATTTACACATGAAAATCCTCTTAGGGAGGCAGATTACACGGTTAGTAATAGCTAGAGCTCCCAGAAAAATGAAGCAGTCGTGTATTTTACCCGTGTTAAAACAATGCCTGAAGTGACTGTTTCAGAACTCACTGTGTTCCTGAACATCCAAAATGCTTCTGGAATAATAAACAGGAGGAGACCCCGCAAAGACTTCAGATCACTCGTTTGAGATGACAAGGTTACGCAAAAGGATTAGTACAAATTACCTTCTCTTGAAAACAGAAATTAAAAATAATCTGCGTAAAGAACATTCACGCCATTCTGCAAAGGTTTAGGTTTTCGATAAAGCAGCTTCCTCACCTTAATATCTATTCTAATATGAGAGCAGCAGAGAACGGGAGAGGTGAATCAAGATTTTGGACTTTGCACTAAGGGTGACTAGAAAGTAGTTTGTTTGAGAAATAACAACATCTAAAGTTAAAATCACTGGAAGTTGTAGCAGCTCCTCACTTTTCGCACTATTTTATTGAATGTGAATAAATTGGTATAAGGTTATAGGCTTACGACCCATCTTCTGCCTCACAAGAAAATATATACAAGATCTCCTCATATTTAAATCTGTTTTTCTGGATAGCCTGTGATATAAGCAGAATACTTAAAAAATGGTATCATTCAAAAATCATTAGGTTGACCAGTTTGGTAAAGAATCTGAATTTAAAGCATTATCAAAACCTAATTTGCAGAAGATTTGTTCCTTGCAAGACTAAAATAAAAACACTGGGCATCCTTCTACGCTAACAGCAAATGCTTCCGTCCAAAGGTGAACTCTAAAAAATAAAAAATGAAAATTGGCTTAAAAGTTTGACCAAGAGAAAATGAGGGTTCATCTAATTTGACTAAATGTGGGAGAAAAATCTCATTTTAGGCGATTGATAGTACTGGGAAACTTGCAGAATTAGTTTACTGTGGAAACTTCAGAGGCTTAGGGAAGGATTCCACCGCTCTGGCCCTTAACTCAAGGATTATTACGTTACAGAAGGCAAAACACAGTCGTTTTCCAAGCCTCAGGGACTGGTTTAGGCTGCATATTGTGTAAATAAAGAGAATACAAAATCTCTGCAGACACTGTCATAGGAACTACTGACTTCAGGAGTTAACGGGAACGGGATCCCCAAAGAAGGATCCCCATTCTCTTAAAAGAATCAAGAAATGTAAGAGAAGAGTGGAAGCCACATGCTGTCCCCCCATTGTTAAAAATAATCAATTTTAAGCTCTGTGTTGCATCTGTCAGTAAAAAAAATAAAGGTCATTTCAGAGTGCGCAGAGAATGCCCATTTCATTTGGGGAAAAAATTAAAAAATAGGTATAAATGAGTCTGTAGATTAAAAGAAAATCCTGTCTGAAAGGCTTATTAAGAGTAATTTGTTATGTTTGCCTCCTAATTACTGGAATTAATAGTAATAATATATCCTGCACTCTCAAGATGAATGGGAGGTGTTTCCTTTCTCGGTGTCTTGACTTTTCCAGCAGCAAACAGCTCCTCAAAGCCCCATTTTAAGAATTTCTTTCATTAGGGAAGCTTCAAAAAAGGATGAAACAAATCAGGTGTTAAATGTTCATATATAACATGATGGATATAAATACATAGAAACAATTTATCTCCTTTTTAGTTAAACACACTGGTACAATTAACAACGACAAACTTCTTGCATGTTTGAAATACTCACAGGTGATGAAGCCAAGAGGATTTTTAGACCAAAACTAGTTTGTAACCATAGCGGGATCTGCACAAAAAGGTCGCTATTTTAGCCATGCCAACTATTCCTTTTCAGTACTTGTCAATAAACTCAGAAAAAAATTAATTTTAAGATCGCTTTTAAATAAATAAATAAAGCATCATTAGCTCTGTCATGTCTCTAAAATAAATGTTACAGCAATGGTAATTGTGTAATTAAATTAGCAGCCTTTTCCATCTCCTTGATTCATTAATCTAAGAACCTGTTGCAGAAAATACAGAATTAATAAGTAACCGGCTGATAAAATAGATTTTTGTAATTTATTTCCCAGTTCATTAAATAGAAACAATAAAACAGAACTAGGAAAAGCAGCCCAGGGAGCAGCGGGGGTTTTTTTCCTGTCTATATAGGCAATTTTACAGAAAATGATGGATTGCTTTTCGGTTTGTTTGTTGGCTTCTTCGCTATTGATACCAAGAATACGTATCAGAGAGCAAATTCTTATATTTGCATTAATGTGGGGGCCAGCTCTGGATGTCACATTAGCTCTACCACCTCTCTCAGCAGTTGCAATACAGAAAGAGAAGAGGAAAAGCCATCTCTGCTAAAACAGAGCGCGGCAGACTGCTCTGTTGGTCCATGAGAGGGTTGGTTTTTTGGGTTTTAGGGTTTTTTTGGATAAAATATATGCTTCATGTCCCCTCTGACACGCGGTAAATTGTGCCAAAAAGAGAAACTAAGTTATAAAAACTTCCAACAGCAACGCGAGAACCAGGCGCCAGGTAAAAACCCTCCTCCTCACATACACCTGACCTGGGAACGACGACCGGGGCTGCTCAATAATCAAAACCCGCTAGGGTAAAACCAGCACTTTTAGTCTTCAAACGTTGAAGTTTTTAATCAGAACTTCCATTTAGAAGACGGGAAAGCCTTGTCCAAATACATCCCTGTCCCCTGCAACTTGTTTTCCAGAGGCAAGTGTTCTAGTGCTGGAACGAGGAGGTTTAACCTCCCGAAACGCTCCTCTCTTCCACGCCGCTGGCTGAGCACCACCCGGCTTGCTTCAGGAAGGAAAAGAACAATGCAATAAAAGAATTCACGTGACAAAACAGTTTTGGAAATGGATTACCGACACCTCGTGAGTAGCTCTGCCAGCAGATCTGGGAACTGGGAAGCTCCGTAAGGGAGCAGCGAGCAGCATTTAGCACTGCAGACAGAGCAGCAACATCTGCCGCGGGCACAGCTGTGCGCAAAATGCACATTTATCTACACCCCGAGATTTATCTGGACCCCCCGCCCTCGGAAACCATCGCCACGGCTTTGCTGACCTACTCAGACTCAGGATTTCTCTGCGAATCCCCATCTCCACTATTATCCTTCTAACCAGAATAATTCATCGGTTTCGCCATCCAGATCCACAGCGCTAGCAGGTGATGACAGCCCAGGCTAATGAAGCATTAATTCTAATCAAAGCCACTCAATGTTTCCTTTCCATTTATTGTGCAAATAATAAAAAAAAACAAACAGCCTTTTGCCGTATGGCAGGAATCCGCTTGCGTTATCAATGCTTATATCTGACAAAATGTGCATCGTGATGAACTAAAAGACACGTGGGCACTAAGGCACTTGCCTCCTCTTAAAAATCAGAGAGCACCATGGGGCTGCCAGAGATAATTAGAGTGGCAGGGTGATTGCCCTTGTTAAATCAAATGGATGAGAAACACTAATGTTTAGGAGACGGGGGAAACGCTTTGTTTCTATTTGCAGTCAGCCTTGCTTGATTTGGCTCATTTGGGCAATACCGCGGTTGGGATTTTGCTCTCGTTTCATCAAATTAGGAAGTGAGAAGTACATGTTTTGTGCTGCTGTCCAGGCTCTGGCAGTGTAAACAGCACAAACAAACAACCCATACTGATTCAGCTCCTGAATAGCTTTTAAAATAGCGCAGAAAATGTCAAGATTCCAGTAGCTAGAAACTCCGTGGCCTACAACACGGAGTAATCAGGGAAATATGAATTTAAGTGTCTCAGCACTGATTTTTCGGCATTGTTCAAGGCTGAGTCAAAAGCTGCCTCATTTTCACATCAGGCTATGGATAAAGGTTGGTCAAATCCTCACTCTGCCAGCTGGAAAACAACTTTAAAAGCAATTTGAGGGCCTCAAGAAGTCTTGACAAGAGCTCCCCAAAAGCTTGCAAGGGCTACTGCAGTTTTAAAAATAAACCGTTTATATTGCATACTCAAAAGAGAAGGCAGATTTCACCAGGAAAGCCTTGTTCTCTGGATCCCTGCTCCAGTGCAGTGTTTCCTCTATTAGAAAACAATTTGAAATATTAATAAAGCAGTTTATCCTGGACATTTGTGCAGACACTGAGCTCAAGCCGTCTCGGCTGTTTGTGCCAAGTTCCGCTCTGCACGGGCTCCCTGGAGAGTCTTCGCTGAGCAGAACTGAGGAGGAAAAAAGAAATAAATAAAAGCACATCGAGAAAAATTGCTTCTTTGAAGAGAGAGGGTTGGAGAAAACACAGAAAGGTCCAAAGGACCTTTTCTTTCTACGGCTGTTTTCAGAGCTAAAGAGGGCACAGCTTTCAAAAAGGCTCCTGGCTTTCTAAGCCAGCCAGGGTTTCATCTGCAGCCTCACCCATCCCTCCCGCCGCACTTCGGGGAAAGATGATTCTTCTCAGCAATTCTGCACCCTAAAATCTCATCCAGGAAAAAGAAAAGCTCCGTCCTTCTTTTCTTTTTTTCTTTTCCTGGACTGGCTTTCAAGTTGACCAACACACCGAAAGCTGCAACACGCACAGGCTAAACAACATTTCCCCCTACTGCCATTTCCATCTGTATATCTAGGCTAACCAGGTTAAAAGATGATCTTGAGTCACACACTATATATTTTCTGCCCAGGAAATCTAGCAAGCAGGTTCTGTAAATGCTGCTATTACCCTCTTCGTTGCCGCAAGGCCTTGGCTTATTACAGCAGATTGGTTTCCTCCTGTGATGAGGATTCTCAGGTATCACCAGCAGGAATTTTTTCACCTTTTACTGGCTCCCTCTGTCCAACACACACAAATACAAACACAGATTCAACACACCACCTAACAGCTAGTGCTGGTACTCAAAAGAAAGTTCAACACATGAACCAACCTAAACCGATTCATCCAGTCATATTAAAAAAAAAGTCACCGTTAAGATTTATGGTGCGTGGTCTTCACAGCTCTTTGTTACCGTAGCCCTGGGCTCCAGGTGAACGTACATACCAGTAACAAATTAAAAAACCACCCTGCGGGATCATTGCCGTCCATTTGTTACAGAGAAGCAGAAGAACCGAGTGACAAAACATCAGCAGATGGCAAATCTTGACTAGCTACAGCTTCTTTACCATAAGTAATGCAGATATTGTAGTTGAGGATGCTGAAGCACAGGACGCCATCACTTAAAGATTAACATAACCTTTTGGACACTGTTGATTTTAAAAAGAGCTTATGAAGCATTAATAACAAATGTGCTAATGTGTGACTGCAGTTTTCTTTAGGGAAACTTGAACGTCCTTTGTAAATCAACAAGATCACACAAAAAAAATGACTCCTCTCTATTTGTTCTCAAAGTAAGAACAACTTAGATGACCAAGAAATACTTGATCATTCTAGTGCAATAAAAGACACAGAAGGATGTTACACATGAAACACAGGAACCTCTGTTTGGGCATTAGTGAACGCAAATATTGAATAATATTACAAACACATTTTGTTGCATCAGTCACTGTAAGCCAAGTTCGGTCTTAGCACACTGCCAATAAAAATCAATGGAATTCTGAAATGGTTTCTTTTTAAAAACAAATACAACTGATTTTTTTCATCTTATAAACACTGTGCTTTCTCTGGCCATTTTACCTTGGACTCACTGTTTGTTGCCTGAAGTGACCAAGTCTGGTAACTCCTGGTTTCGTTAGAAAAGTTCACTAGAGCAGCACGGTGGGCGATACCAACGCTGGTTGTCTTTACCGGTGAGCTGCAGGAACTGGGAGGATGAGCTGGTTGAACTGGTGTGAGACGCTGCTATCCAGAGGAACGGAGGAAAGGGAAAAAGGAAGAGAACGCACGACCTGCACCGTCAGCACAAAACACACAGTAACAGCACAGCAGCTCATAACAGCGAGGAAAATAAAGATATACAACAGGAGGCGTTCAGCGCAATTACTAATGCAAAGAATGAACATTATTACCATAATGTAACTCAAGCTGCATCTGAACAGGGCCCCCTGAGGGAAACAAGTTGATGTATGTTTACAATGAAGAATACCAGGGAAACAAAAGGACACTCCAGCTAAAGAGACAAATTTATCCACGCAGGGTTGAAAAATGGCAAAGATGAAGAGCGACTTCCAGATAAATCATCCTCTTTCTAGGAATACGGTCTTTGCTCTCAATAACAGATCAAGCAGCCTCAGTTGATGTTAAGGTTACACCTATAAAGGGTATGCAGACTAATAAATAATTAGTAGATGTTACGGATCGGGGCAGTGCCTTGAAAGCACATCAACAAAAATTATTTTAGGCGGTTACAATCAATCCACAGCATGTTCAGTCACTTGCTCAAGTATTTATCAGTTATTAAACTTTTAAAATATTGTTAGTAGGGTCAAGTTAACACATTGAAAGAGTCCTAGATCTTGTTAGGGATTAGAGCAGATAAACATTAAGCAGAAATAATGGGCCTCCTGTTAGGAAATAAATCTCAGCTCTTGCTACAGACCTGCTGCAGCCATTTCTTCCTCCTGTGTCACACCTTCAAAACTACTTATAGGTCAAAAGTTTGGGGGAGAAAAAAGAAAAAGAGCATTCTTGGGCAATCTGTTTAGGCCACAATGACTGTATTGTGCCAGCGTCAAAACATGCCAGCATATTATCATATCCTGAAAAATTAAGAGTTGTAAAAATCTTACTGAAACAAATTTGACTTTGTGAAAACGAAGCTAAGAAGCTGAAGCGATTTGTTTTGACAATTCTTCCACCTAAAACTTGATCTAAGCCTACATCCTCCTGGGAAATCTTTCAATCCTGACAAAAACATGTTTTCCTAAGAAAAACTGTCCATGCTCCAATTGTTTGCGTTGCCACAGCAGCGCATAAAACCGGTTCGAGCTCCCAGCGAGCTCTTTGGGATGGAGGAGTCGCGGGTGCAGCACGTCTGGGGGCGAGCAGTGACCTGAGGGGCTCTGTTCAGCACATCGCTGCTGTCTGCAAACACGATACTTCCCTTTAATGCTGCTGCACCTCGGCCTCTCCGAGCTCCCGGAAACCAGGAACTCACAGCTACCTTAGCGTAAGCAAATACACGTTTCTATCACTCACTCTTTGAAGAGTTTTTGGCAGAAAACTGCCCGTTGGCCCACTTTGCAAGAAGCATTTGGTCAGAAAACAGTAAATACAGTGCACGGATCCAAATTAGCACAGTTACGTGACAGCTTGTATCAGTCTGCCCAAATAAAATGGCTTTATTTACAATGAGGTGAGGGCTTTGTTAGTTTTTTTAATTCCATTAATAAAGACCATTAATTATAGAGATTCATTTAAGAGGGTAAGGGGAATGGCCATAAGTGCTCTCTAGGCTGAAGGAAGCCTGTAGGCACCACGAGCGTTAAAACATATTAAACAGCGCGAGCCCGAGAGCCCTCTGGAGTTTTCTTTGAGTGTATTACTTTTAAATTAGAGATGGGAAATTTTCCCTGTTGAAGCTGGACAGAAAACAGCTGTGCTCATTAAAAGAGGAGGAACTGCTAAGTAGTTATATAATCAACAGTATGTAATTAACAGAGAATTATAATAGCAGATCTAACGCTAAGTTGTGTGCCGTGTAGAATGCTAACGGCTTTGCAGTCGGCTGCCCTTTATGTTGCTCCCCTTGTTCAATCGCATTGACGATCCAAATGCCGCCGCGTTCCTCGGGCTCCTACAACAGCCGGGATGAGGCTTTTGCACACAAGCTTGGGGAGAAAAGTTTGCTCAGAGGGGTCAGCCAGCCCAGCGCTTTCTTACGGCCAACACAATAATGGCGACGCTGTTTTGTAAGAAGAGTTTCAGGTAGTAAAGCTTCCACAGAGCAGGCGGTGGAGGAACACATCCTAGAAACCTTGGAGCCTTCCCCCTTTTTTATCGTAAATCGCGCTGAGGAGCACTGAAATGGTCCCGTATTTAGAGCTGTGGAGATTCCATGTGCACGAAAAACGCCATATGCAGCACCTGACGATGGATATGAAGATGTCCCCAGCTCACACCATTTATTTGCAGATCCCTCTCTGGGGGGATCACACAGGCTGTTTATTGATGGGATCACTGAGCCAATGAAATATTGCTAGCGCGGCAAGTCAACAAACCTAAGAAAGACAGAGTATCTGCCATAGCCAGAGCCCATCTGAATGTCAGAAGAGATGTGAATTGAGGACAGGGCTCCGAGTGAATGTTACAGACACAAACAGCATGAGCGTTCACCCTGAGAGATGAGGATTCAGCTCCTTGTGCCACCAGGGAGCTTGAACAAACCTCTTTCAGAGATACTCCTGTTGCACTGATTTTAATGAGAATTACATGCAGAAATACTTCAGGAAATCCCTGCCGTAATCACTCTATACCTATTTCTACTTTACAGATAGGAAATCAATCACTCTCTCTTAAACCACGCAGGTGTCACCTCCGATAAAGGAGCGTGATACACTTCGGTGCCACAGAGCCAGCCCCGAACACAAAAACACAGGGACCAATAACCCCGTGTCATTTTGTTTTACGGCTGCTGCACTCTGTTAGCTGGAGGGCACCTCATGCAAATCCCTTCCTTGGTGCCAGGAGTTTACAGCAGGCGGGCTCAGCTCTGCCACCATCGTTCAGCAGAAACCTTCAAAATTCAGAAGGAAAAGTTGTTACCCACTCTAAACTACACGGCCCTTTCCCACCAGCGTCCGCTTCCAACTGGCCCATGGGACAGTATCTTCCCACAACGCCAGGTATCCAAAATGCCATCGGGATCCCCGGTGACGACACGGCTGCACATTTGCCCTCCCAGGGCTCAGACCCTTTTCAGAAAGGGCTATTTTGGAACGGAGAAACTCATCATAGCATTTCTCTTCCCCCAACCGCAAAACAGTCAAGCTTCGGGGGATTCAGCTCTACTACCATATCCTTCATCCCAGCTTGTTTGCTGCCAAGAAGAGCAGGAGATAATACTGATTATAGCTGATAGAAACAAAAGGTACAGCTGGGAGTGCTCCACAAAGCACTGACAGTGGAAGCAATCATTAGCAATGAACAAAACTACCGCTGAACCACTATAAACTGCTTTTAAGCCGCCTACTAGCAAATATATACACACGAAACGGCTCGCTCGCTCCTCCATTATCCACAGGCAGACTGACAAGCACGTTCCTTACCCCATGCCTGGATTTGGCACTCAAAAACATATAAAACTGCCAAATTCTAAACAGCTCTGGTCCCATTCAAATACAAATGCACCAGAGGCATCCTCCCTGTGTTTCCTGAAACTGCACAGAGTTTGCTCCCTATTGCCTCTTCACAAGAGCTCTAGCGGCACACGCATCTTCCACATTCGTCCTTTCGCTTTTTCAAAACTGAGAAAGTTATCTGGGCCAAAAGCTGCTTTATCTGTCACCTCCTCCTCCTGTCCCCCAGACAAACGGGAGACTGAGATTTCCAAGTACATTCATCAACCAGCAAGTAGGAAGTAAATTTTAAAAATATAACCCAGGAGACCCGATTTCCTGGTCTTTTCCTTTAACCACCCGATGACAGCACATCCTTACACACCAGCCCGCTCTTCCAAGGTTTCTGAGCACTTGCACCTCTTGGTGGCTCCAGTTGGAGTCCCGGGTATCAATTCCTAACATCCAAACAGAAATAAAATTGGTAACAGACTACAAGATAAACAGTTATGTTGCAAAGGATTTTTCTCATACTTCTTCCTTTCTGCTTGACTCTTCTCTCCCCAGCCTAATGAGTTTGTCACATTTAGATATTTTGTGTATTTTCAGTTTTCTCGCAGGCTACTGCAAATCCCATAATGACCAAGGCACACCAAAGCACACAAATAAGTAAGAGCCAACATTAATCGAGCCTTCCAAACAACTCTTTAAACCAGGTTATTTTTATGAGTCAAGACACATCTGTTCAGGGGGGATCCACTTCCAACAGAAAGTTAAAAGGTCTTGATTCTGTGACAGGATCTGCCAGCACATCTATTGAATCACAGCAAGTCTCAGGGATCTTAATCTGGATTCAGGGAACGCGATGCCAAAACTATGACTTAGAATTACTGCTGCTTCCTGTTTGCCTATTTTTAGCGATCACTCAATAGCACAAGTCAATGTTGCAGTACTGCAAGTGCCACACGATGCATTAAAAAGTACTTTATCAATTGCTTTTGTATGGGTTTAATGATGAGGACTGGACAGACTATTTTAGCTTCCCACATTAAAACAGAATTGTGTATTTTATTTTACACTTCAAAACCTTCTTTTTCACTTTTTCCTCAAGGGCTGCCTTTTTTTAATTGCTTCTGGAATGACGCACTGTCATTTAACCCTCTTGTTCAGTCTCATTTTCCACCTTCTCTATTTTCACACACAATTGAACCGACTTACAGCACTGTAGAATTTATTAAGCTGAAGACAATGTGGGTAATCAACATAATGCACTGTCTGCTAATCCTTGGTTACTCCATTCGTTTTTTACTGTTTATTCGACTTTTGGTCTACATTGTTTAGAGCAGAGAATATGGATTTTCTCCACTGTGAAGAGCCATTCAATTGGAATATGTGTGTGATACTTTGTATGTTCGCGGCACAACGTACCAGCACAGCACTTGATAGGAGGACCATCAATCAAATCCGTGCAAGAAGCTTTAATTCCCAAGGCTCTGAAAATTCTTCTTTTAACCGCCTGTACAAAAGCAGCAGCAGCACGAGGGGCTGCACCAACATACCGAGCAAAAGCACGGTCAGGAGGTTGTGATTATTCATTTCAAGCAGTGCAGACAAGTCCCAGCCGAGATCTGCCTGGCTTTGCATATGGATTTGTATACGCACACGGTCAGAGTTCACCTGTGCTGCAAAGGGTTTGCAAATCAAGATCTCAACCCCACAAAGACCCAAAAATGCGGTTTACCGTGCAGACTTTGAGGCGGACTGCCCACCTTTCTCACAACTTCGCTATCCCGAACACACCAGTTCATAACATTCTGGGATGCACGGGGCCATTACTGCAGGGAATACTGTGAGAGAGATGGAGAGCTACTCACAACTATTCACCACAGTACTATTATTTTCCTATTTTAAATTTATGTTGCATTAGCAATCAGTTTTCCTGTCTCTTTGAAGTAAATGCTGCAGCAACTAAAAACAATAACACAAAGTGGCAAGCAGACCTATTTTCCAAGGGGTGGGACCAAACAAACAAGAAAACACAACATGCAAACCCCAAGCAAAAAACACAGAAAAACACATATAAGAAAGGTGTTCAGTGTCCCCGTTTACTTGCTTCACATACAAGCAAAAAATCACTATCAGAAAAGCAAAACCTATCCTACAATCCAGTATTAGCTCTCCAAAGCACAAGTATGGCAAAATCTGCAACACAAAATCCAGCACGTGGCCACTTTCCCCATGTCGATGCATCTCCTCTCGTTTCAACAGGCAAACCTGTAACCTGAATTACTGCCGATCTCTAGATGCCCGGATATCAAATCGCAAACAACAGATTAAGTCAACTGAATAACTGACAGAAACCGAACACCAGCTCTTTTCCACACATCTGATGCTGGGTCTGACAGCGTTTTGTGTAACGCAGGGTGGGCAGAAGAACACGCTATTATTGATACTGGATGAGCAACAAGCTAAATTGGAACAGCTTACCAGATGTATCCTCATGGAGATATTTAGCCCGTTTTTATTTTAAATAAACAGTATTTCTATTTGTATTTGATTTCATTTTGTTCCATTTCTAACTGACATGCCATTATGCTTCAATTTGCTCCCTGCTCCAAAGCATTCAGCATTTAAGGGAATCCTGAGTGTTGTAAGCAGTGTGAGAAAATAACTCTGCACAGACGAGATGCTGCAGCAGCAGGAGCATCGTTCCGCTCACACCGCTGAGCTGAGTGTTTCCATGCTCAAGTCCTCATTTGAGACAAGGAAATTCAAAGGGAGTTATCACAGTTAACAATGAAATTTCAATGCGAGTTCGTTACCTAATGTTACCTTCTATATCCCAACAAGCCACTCGTTTCCTATGTCATCTATGTATCCACCACGTGGAAGTAACAATTTCCCACCTCTAGGTTCTTTGGCATTTGCAACGCACTTTCTAATGCAATGACCAGGGAAACAGAAATGCTTATATCAATCAGTAAAATCCTTTGTAAACTATTACACAAGCAAGCTACTAAGAGATTTTTTCAAAACAAGAAAATTATACACATGACGTGGAACCTCCAGCAAAGCCAGGAGGGTTTGAGCAACCAGAACCCATTTTAAGTTTCTGGAATTAAGCCTTCAAAAAGCCCAGGTTGCTTCCAGAAGCTGGATAAAATGCACCAAGATATCACAACATTTTTCCATAATCTTAATGACCCATACAAGTTTCGAAAAGGAACATAACAAAGGCCGTTTTGCAAATATTAGCTACATATTTGTGAAGAAAATAAACAACTTACAGAAATCTCTCCAGCTCTCTATCAGCTAAATTGGATCTTGTCTGTGAGAGAGATAAGATCAAGAATTCCCTATCTATGATTTAATAAACCCATTTTTCTCAAAGGGATAAACAAGCCCGATTGCATTTCTGTAGTTTGTCAGGTGTGAGGTTTGGGGTTTTTTTTGCAGGGGGCACAGGAATGTGATTCATTTAATTTCATAGCATCTTCCACTCTACCCCAAACCAAAAGACAACATTTAATGACCTTGCCACCTATAGAGACATAACTGACAAACAGCACGCAGACTGAACATAAGGACTTTTCTGCATTCTGACTTTTCTAGCAGAAGCTGCCTTTCAGTTTAGCCTATTGGTCTGTCCTTCCCAACCTTATCTTTCAAATTAAGTGCCTCTTTAACCTTAAGAAATCTGTTTTACCAATAATGGAAAAGTCGGTTGATTCTCCTATAGCTCCTGCAGTATGGATTTCTTGTAAAAACTCTTGTCATTTTTGACAAATACAATCTCTCTGCTTTGCTGTGTAATCCGACTCTAGGCCTAGCAATCAAAAAACTAATAGGCCCTTCACAGATTATATCTGAACTGGAATTAGTTCTTTACAGCCTATGAACATTTTTCATATTAACGCAGTGAAGTCCATGTCCAAAAAACCCCTGCTTGCCATTCTGAGTGACTTTTTTGTCTGTAACTTCAAGTACATTTGTGTTTACCCCCTATACCTTAACATGCAGAGTGAGCAACAGAATTATTAATACAGTTCTGATTCACTGAAAAAAATAAACCCCAGGTTCAGACCTGAAGCTAAGGACCTGGCAGGCTGATGAATATTTTTCCAGTACTTCTCTTACTGCAAAATTATAATTTATGAGTTTGTGGCCTATCCATATGGATTACAAGAAAAGCTTAAGTGCCCTCGAGATATAGGCAGGATGAATGCATAGGTAGGTAGGAATTTGATGGATTAGTAGAATAATAAAAGGATACAGACAACCCCTCCAAAACTCGATTTTTTTCCCCATAGTTGCAAATCTGTAGGTGCAAAACTTTACATTTTACCATATAAAAGGCACAGTGCCACGCACAATTGGGCCTTTTACCATTTCTACCTATTAGCCAAAAGCTGAAGTATTTTCTTTCTGTTCCTACACTCAATGACCACACATCAATCATCCAAGTCCCACCATCATCACACTGTCTGTTTCAAGTCATGACATCGCTCTTCATATTTGGGAAGGGTAAATTACCTCTAGTGTTCTCCCAAAATAAGTTTTAAATTGAGATCAAATAAGGAGCTCTCTGTTGGTCAATTCTAAACTAAGACGAAATTCTCCCATAAGAACTCCACTTGCAATGAAAGAATATGACTATAATTTAAGAAATACCTGTATGGCAAGACTGCACGGCTTCAAAGTTTTACTTGAGCAGTGAAGAATTTCAGTCCCCCTTGGGACTGACTCTGTAAATATCTTAAAGATTTTGCTAAATACCCTTCATGAAACAGGTTCATTTCTTCCTTAGTTCAAGCTCAGCATCATTTCAACTGTTATGCAACATTTAATTCCTTTTTGGACAGATGTAGGGAACGGTTTTCCTGAGGTACACTGTCACATCAATAATCAGTTCTGCTTTCATTCCTTGTAGCCCAAGAGGATGAACATTCAAAACAGCTCGAACAGACCCAAACAAAATTTGAATTCTTTGTTGGGGTTTTTTTAATTGTACTTACTGTGTAAATCAATAGTATCCAATTTCTTCAAAAATGCTAAGTCATTTTGATATTAGCAGCAGACTAACTAAATCATTGATCCAAGTTACACATGGATTTAACATTTACTTGGACCATCAAAATTTAAAGTTTTAAAAACCCTTTTATTTTTCCATCTATTTTTCAAACTGGAATTCAACACCTGCAAAAATCCACTAACTAATTTATGAGAGATATTGAATACATATTTCAACATTCTAACATTACACAGAGGGGATCTTTTATTACTGCGAAGGTCATAAAGGATGAGCAGATTCAATATTTTATATTGCCATCTATTACTTAACACGAAGAGGATTCTGAATCACAATGGTGGAAAAGTGTATTTCTTCTACCCACGTCTCACTTCAGGTGTATCGATATGCCACAGTGCCACACAGAAATAATTAATGGTGTTAAATGTTCGCATTACCACGACACTTTGCTGGAGCTCATAGACTATGCAGCCTTGGGGGGTCCATCAGGCAACCCGGGTAGAAGAAGCACCTTATTCCATCAAGCAGCAAAGCTAAAACAGCCATATCCTCACACTGCAAGAAAGAATCTCTAATGCAGCTTCCAGCATCGTCATAGCTTAAGCAAACTGCACAAAGTCTTGAAGAATTAAACCTTTGTCCTTTGAATTTTTTAATCAGCATCCCATGCCCCATCCGTATTTTTATTTGCAATACAAACCTCCAGCAGGGGAAAAAACGAGAGGCTTACGGACTACATAAACCTATTTCAAAATCTCAAATTAGGACATGGAAAGACATTGAGACGTCATTGTCCTACCAGCACAAATTCCTGCGTTTCAGGAGATCCTCCGCAATGCTCTCCACGCATACCCATACCGCACAGTTCACTTGAAACAGTTCAGCTTTCCAAAGCACTCAAGCTCTAGCCAGTGATCTCACTTAAGATGAGAAGTGCCCATGCAGAAAGTTAGAAAATAAACCACTGGATCAGCTTCTCACACCTGGGAGATCGTGTTTATGGCAAAATTCAGGAGGTGTAAAATTTCAGCCTGGACATTAGTTTCACTGCAACAGGCTTATACACTGATGCACAAGTAACATGAGGCAGAAATGTACAATCCATTAAAGAACTTTGTTACTCACTGAAGACAAGGAGATTAATATGCAAAGAATGCGTTTAATCATCTTGAAGTCCAGCAATCCTGAACTGGAGGCAAGTGGAGGGAAGACTGAGTTTGAGAGGCAAAAATGCCTGGGCCCAAAGATTTCTGGAAGAAATGGGTTCTTCCAAAAGCTCTGGACAGACACTCTCAGGACCAGGGAGTCATTTGCTGGCTCAAAGTATCAAGTGTATATGGACCTGTTGGAGAAGGCCCAGAGGAGCCCACAAAAAACACACTTTATGATGATTCCTAAACTCTTATTGTAATCAAATTCTGATTAACTGACAACTATACTGAGGTGCATGGTTTTTTCTTCCCCCCTACCCCCTTTTTTTTAAAAATCTAAACACACTCAGGGAAGCAGTTAAACAGAAAAAGCCAACTTGTAATAGTACATCTCCACAGATGTCTGCAATAATTTATAGCCACAATCTTACTTCCCTAGGTACCAAACAGCACCTACTCCCACTTGAAAATAATTATCATTCCTTCCCATTAACACAGTTAAGCTGATTAGCATATACAGCACCCTTTCTCGCTGGTGATTCACAAAGAAGCACAGATGTTGCCTTTGGAGGGAACACATTTCACACACCTCTTCAGTTCAAGAGAAGGGGTTTCCTGTGGCTAAAAAAGGCAGTTGTAAATGGCTACTGCCAGCATCAAGAGACAAGGGGAAAACTTATCAACTCCCAGAGTTTAACAGCTTTACTATATTTCCATAGTCTGTGCAACTTCCCAAAATGTACCTCCAAGTTTATTAGCATGCGACTTCCAATTCAGGCGCTGCATACAGAAGCTCGGGCAAAACAGCTGATTAGTTCTGTTCATTACTCTCTGCGTGGTATTTACGGGAAGTTTCCTTCTGAAAATGTTTCGACGTACAAGCAAATTATGTGATAGGCAAAGGTGGGAGGAAAAAATTAACGTATTTGTAGAGGTGTTTTAAAGAGGTGCCGGTTCAGCCGGGAAAACGCTGGTGGCTGCACTTGAACCGTGGCAGCTTTGCGAGCCGTGTTTGCAGCACAGCAACCCAAAGCACACAGGGAATAACCACAGAAATGGAGACTCGACGTTGTTCACCAGCCAACCAACTTCAGCAAACCTGAGCCTGAGTGGATCACAGGCTGGTTTACTATGGCTGGGTATCAGAAGATGACATTTTTTTCTCATACCCGGTTCCTACAAACACGCTACCCCAGGCATCATATCATATAATCCTCCTAACTCCTAATTAATTCCTTTAAAAAGTAGTTCAGGTTCTACTCACCTTTTGCAAAAAAAAAAAAATTAAATTATTCATTCATACCATGTATTAAAAGCAAATCATTTCACTTCCACTGACTTAAACCTTCCTTTCTCACTGACCTTCCTTATTTTTATTGGTTTTGTTTCGTTGTCTAAACCAAGTTTAGAGGTTGCCACAATTAGTACTGCACCACTAACGAACATAAAGGCAAACACGGAAGACGCTTAGATAACGCAGCTCTCAAACAGAGGCAAGGAGCCTAAAAAGAAAATCTCAGCCTGAGCCTCTTTGTTCCTTAGTTCTTCACTAGTGAGAAGGATAATAGAACTTCCCCAACTCACAGGGGTGTTGTCAGAGTAAGTACATTAAAGATTAAGAGTTGCTCAGATAGTACAGTAATGGAGGCCAATAACCAAGATAATATTTCATTTATTCGAAGCTCTGCAAAAAGCGCCTAGCTTCAGAAATCCCGCAATACACATCCAAAATGCTGAAGTATTCTTAAATCATTCTAAATATATATTACCAAGAAAGAAGGGCTTTGTGGCCGTGTGTAAAACAGCTTTATTCTTAAGAGAAAAAAATGGCACTTTTATCATCCCACTATTTTTTTTTACTCTCTCACTTTTATCCCTGTGTTCATTTCCACTTTCCATTGTAGTAGAAGTCAACAGTGTAACTCAAAGCTTTGTGAATATATGTTTGTTCAGTAAACAAGTTAAATGTGTTTGCATAACTCTTACTAAAACAAGATTCAGCCTTTACTGAATGGCTGCACGTTGCCCATTCCTCTGCAGATACATATCCAAAATAGCGAGGGGGAAATAAACACACAGGCCACCAAAAGTTTCCAACTATGAATCTTATCACAAGAAGAGGGAGCCAAATTGCGCCAGGGAACACGAGGAAAATGGTATAGCAAAGAATCACTCAAAAGGTGCAATATATTCTCACGACGACTTTGCATGCACTAAAAACAAGGACAAAGAGAATTACGATGTCAATGTTTCAAGATTAAGAAATATATCAGAAAAAAATGTAAATGCTCATGCTCTACTACTGATTTTAATGGAACTGGTTATGAAATAAGATACTGAATAAGGGCAGTAAAATTAGCTCAGAAGCCTTAAATAAAAATCACATGCAAAAGTGTTGGGCAGTGGCCTAATTCTGTTTCCGTTGACAAAGTTAATCAAAGAAGGCTGGTTTACTTCAGTTTTCAGTTCCTTAGGGGATTATATTTTGATAGCTTTTGCTTCACACAAACGTTTGCAGAATTATAGGAAAAAAAAAAACTACTTAAAACTGACACCTTCTAGCACATTCAGTCGGGCAAGGAACCGATTCACCCCCACTCCTTGCCAGCATCTCCTCCCCCCAAAAAACACCATGTAACTTTGAAACTGCGAGGAAAGCTGCTTAGCACAGAGTATTTTTATTGTATTTAACTCGCTTCTTGCAAATCACACGGCAAGATACATTATCCTATAGAAGACGAGAATGCCCTACCTGCTACATTCTCAAGGCAGAGTTCTCCCAGCACGCAGGACTAAAACACCTAAAGGAACAAAACTTCCACACTTCTCTCTTGATTTTTAAAGACTCCAAAGATACCAAATTTCACCCCTAGGCTGGGGCTGAACAACAGACCGGAGCTGGTTTTGGTAATAGTACCAATGACACGTGCATCTAAACAACAAAACACATGTACCAAGAGAATCACAGAATCTGCACTGACTGTTGCACCAGTACATATATTTTTACTACATTAATTACGTTTGGCATTAGTGCCATCCCAACCATTTAACTGCCAAAGTTTCCAAGCCGGCTATCGCTCTGGCTTTCATTTCAAGACGTGGCTCAAGTGAAGATCGTTCCTGTGTTCACAACGGACGAATCGTATTCTGACAGCTTGCGTATAAATATTCCTAGCTTAAAGGCAGCTCTTTGAAGTTCATAATCTCTTCCCTCTTTCTTTTCAAGAAAAGAACATGTGTGTAAATGCTTTATCATGGTGACTGTGTCTTGGCATTCTCTTTGATACTGCCTTGGTTTGTGTTGTAAAGATAATAAAAATTCTAGCTGCTGGGAACATGAACAAGTCCCCACATGCTTTTTTCACTTCTCTGCTGTTTATACCATCAACTTTCTGCAAAGTGTTCACATGGAGCGTTATTAGCGGCACAGTTTCTGTTAACACTGCAGCAAGGGTCATTTCTCCCCCAGCGTTCCCACGGAGAAATGCTTTGCAATCCAAAAGTGAAGTAGCAATGTTCTGCATTGGCTTTTCCACCCTTTTTTACATCAGTAATGCTGTTTATTTTGTAAACGGGCTTAATGATCTTGATGGGCCTATTTGTAGAGTAGTCTGGAAGAGGAAAAACTCCATCTCTTCCATCCCAGCTACCACAACTGCGTCAGAGGTTGGGATACTCGCACAAGGCAAGTCACGCTTATACGTAGTCTCATTTACTGGATTTGCATTGTATTAAATGGAGTTACAGACAATTACACACTATGTCAAAAATAACTGCAGCTAAGCAGAACTACTTCCGTTCCAACTCATTCTTCTTTGTGTTAAGGATGAGCACAAAAAATGCTGCACGAATGCAAATTAAGAGCTTATTTACTCAAAATCATCAACTGCAGTAATAATTAATAACTGACCAACCTTAATAATAATTAACTATGATTAGTGCTGCTCAGAAACAGCATGCCAAGTACATCTGGGGGAGAACACTGTGCATCAACAGAAGACACCTGTCACAACCTATTAAAACTCTTGTTACAGGAATTCTTGCTGGACCACAAACCAAGGAAAAATTCCTTTCCGAAGAGTTCACCGGTTCCATGATCTCACCAAATATTCAAAGCTTTTCTGCCTACGGCTGAGTGTTTTAAGCAGCAAACAAAAGCAAGCCATACACTTACCTTTACACAACCTCCAAAAACCACAGCCTTCAAAACTTCAGGCTTCTATTTATTTTTTCCCCTTGTAAAAGGGAAGACGACATTTCACCAGCTTTACCCTCGTAATTACTGTACGTAGCATGTGTTCAAACATATAAATTTTGTTGATAGATTGTGACTTCAATTAGTTGACTGGCTGATTTTCTATAATTACAATAGTTTGTCACTAGGTTGTTTTCTCTAATTTGCCGCCTCAATTATATAAATTGCTTTACAGAACTGTGTTTATATAACTTACGTTCAATGAAGAAGCTGCAAATGGAGCTCTCTCTAGGCTCTTCCGCTCTTTGACCGCACCGCACATTTTTCCATTCAAAAGCATCCCCTGTGGGAGACAGACAGAAAAACACTGAGGACAACATAAAGCAAATACTGCTCAGCAAAGCTCTTCTTTCTTCCAAGTTTGGCAATTTGCCTGCTCTGTGTTTTGGAATACACAGCCCCTCCCTAAAAAAACAAGGTAAAATAAGAGCAATTGCCAGTTTTGTCTATGGCGCAGGGAAAGCACAGAGGTGATGGTACTTTGGGGTTATTTTCAGTTCTGCCACCAACTTGTCACGAGCCCCCGGGGACTCATTTAGCCTTTTGGCATCTCGGTTAACTCAAGCGCAACGTAATTAATTCAAATATATAATTACACATTCATTTTGCATCAGGGGACCACAAAGTGACTCCCAAATTATTGTTATTATCAATAGTTCCAAATACCAGAGGTCACAATGCTGTTAGTCTGCTCAAGGCCATCATTTCAAAATGCTTCACTATATAGATAATCTAAAATATAAGGCATGTTGGCCGGGCTGCTAAAATGCAAAAGTCACCCAGAGCCCGGTCCTCTCCTGTGATGAACCTTCTGCAGGACAAAATGAGCACGAATTGTTATATACAAGCGCAGCACCCTGCATCAACTCCTCCCTAAGAAAAATGAGCAGACCAGGGACAAATCAGGAGAATCAATGTTTGAGAAGCAGCTCTGAAATGCATCTAGATGTGAAAACTGTTCACTTTAAACCAAAGAGATTCCTCTTACTTCCAAACCCTTAGAATATAATCCCAAAAGTGTAAGAGAACAATTTAGGATTGTCCCAATTTTCCCATATAACGCTCAGTTTCCATATTTTCATATCACACAACACATACTGTATTATTCAAATAATGGGAACTTATTCATATTAAGGCTTTCAAAAATTCTTTAGGTTCATAGAAAATAGCATCCTGTTCTTCACAACTAAGACATGGCAGGTGCTAAGTGATTAGGAATCCTAAGCAAGCAAACAAAAAAAAACCCAAAACCAACAAAAGCAATAAAACCAAACCCAATTCTTTCAAGCTTAACCTTCACCATACAAATAAATGTGACTCAAAAGTAATTTAGAATTGAGGATGGCTTTCTATCACATATAAGGTCAATCCTGTAGCATTAGTAACCTCGTATAGGACTTTTTGCTGGGGAAAAAAAAAGTCAAGAGGAAACAGAACTTTTCTTAAAAAATAATGTTGTTCTCATTCACAGTGGCATAATCTGGAGTCTCTTGTTTTTGTCTGAGATCAGTCTCACTGAAGTAGTTATGTGTGCAAAAGTAACATGAAATGTAGAAATGCATACCTTAAAACCTCAACCTTTAGCTCGACGTGTTCTACCTTCTGTCTCATGAGGTTACTTAATAGCTTTGCTAACAGTAAAAAGAAATTGTTAAGCGATTTGATTGATACCTTAAAACTGAAATAACTGCCTTCGGAACGGAGCCACCAGAAAGACCCACATAACCTCCAAGATAGGGATTCAATGTTATTATGCTCAGCGCGTATTACCTGCTCACTAATTGTCACATTGCCCAGCCGGGTGTCATCGGGATGGCAGCCCCGGGGCAGAGGTGCTGAGCAGCAGGATTTTCAGATTCTCACTCGCAGCATGTGGAATAAGGCAGCGGCTGCTGGTTCATCAGCAATGCCTCACAGCCCCGCAACGGCGGCATTGCCACGCATGCATTGTGGTGCATGCTTCTGCCTTGGACATCAGAGTCAATCAGGGGTTTTTACCATTCTTCGGTTTTGCTTTTCGAGTTTCAAGACATTCGCCTGGCCAAACAACCTCTGCACCTCCTCTGGTAACCTGCCTAACCTGCTCACGCCTTGGCTGCGTTTTATCTTCCAGTGTGTTATCAGTAATAGCGACACAAGTCCGGGTGCTCCCCTCATCACTGTCCTCTCCTTTAACAGCAAAACAACATTGTGCAAAACCCCTCTTGCCCAAACGCACACATTCTTTGTTCTAACATGAATTCCCCTGTTTCTACAAGTTATGGCCACTTAACCACGCCAGTCTGTGTGGGCTGTAATGATAACGGGCAGTAAAACCCCATTCTTCCAGTTACAGCTCAACAAAACACAGTGTGGACTTCACCTCAGGCACAAACTTTTGGTTGTTTAGGAGTATTTAGGTTCTTGATAGCACAGACAAATAAAATTTTAAAGTGTTGAGCACCCTAAGAACCTGTAAATCCCACCAAGACTTGTTCAGGAGCTTTTGAAGACTTCACACCTGCAAACAGCAAAATCTCACTGGAGCATTCAGCACTTTTTTTTTCCCCCCCATCTTTGGATTTAAGTCTAAGGTCTTGCTCGAGCCAGAAAATTTAATTTATTGCCAATCAGTATAAACCTTTAACTACCGGCTGTGGCACAGAGAAACAATCAGGAATTAAGCAAGCACTTGGAGAAGCTTCACTCCCAGCACCTCACCGCCCTTCGTGCCTCTGTCCTGTACCTCCACTTCTGCCTCCTCCTCCTCCTCTCCAGTGTCACCTCGTGTGTCCCCTGCCCTCTCTCCAGTCTCTTTAGGCGTTGCCGCCATGTGCTCCTGAGGCAGCTCCCGCCTCACGCCGCCATTTTGTCCTCCCTCCCTCCCACACAGGCCGGCCCCGCAGCCCCCCCCCACCGCCTCAAACCCTCCTCCTCACACCCCGCACTAAATACACGCTACTCACACCCAGCACAAAATACACGCTCTGGTCTCGGGCTTTAGGAAATACCGGCTGCGCTTTTCCTTCTTTCCTATTCAGGTGCTGCCACCAACTGTCCCGCAAAGGTCGCGGCAAAAGCCGAGCAAAGCCCCGACCGCAGCGGCTTGCTTTCGAGCAGGTTTTCTGCAAGAGCAGGAAGCAGCCGTTCCTCACAGAAAAAAAAAAAAAAGAAAAATAAAAAAACACGAGATTTTACCCTCACCCAAGATAAACCTGACAGCCAAATCAAGCACAAAAGCTGCCCCAGCCACTAGACCTTTAGCACAGGGCAGGGTCTCCCTCCCACACAGGTCCTTTCACAGGCACTACAACCAGCTCCAGGAGCGATTTTCCCAATTTTTAAGGCTGGTAACTCAACCCTTTATCCATTCTTCGGGTGAATAAGGCTCATTCACACATCAGATACACACGCTGTCAGGCATTTCATCCAGCAGTGGATGCAAAAATCTCACTGCAAATGGTCTAAAAAAGTCTCACTGCAAATGGTCTGATGTGCCCAAGCAGCAAATCCACAGCATAGGTGCTCTTGCCATGTATTAGTAAAGCTCAACAAAACATACCCACCATTCTTTCTTCTCCTCTTCCCAACTCATGAAAGCTTTGGAAAACAGTCAGGGGATCGTTAATTAGGGATTCTTCTTCAGACACAGTTGCTCTGAACACTGCTCGCTGCCTCGAAGCATCCAAATTATGGAGGCAACGGTGTTCTGTGTCAGGTTCTGTTGGAGGTAACAGCTTCATTACAAAAGCCCTGTGCTGTGTACTCACACTTTTCTGACAGCTGGCGAAAAGCACACTTTGTTCATATAACGAGAAAAATAATACCGAACCAGCAGAGGAAGGTGTTTACAAGCCAACGCTGGCAGAGGAAAGCTGCGGGCACCGCGGCCTCGCAAGAGGACAGCAGCATGGCAAGTGTTATTCCTGCAGAGTCAACAGGAGGGGAGGAAAAATAATAATTATCTCTGTGAGGGGGCTCCTGAAAATGAGCGGGATCCTGTGCGCGAAGGGTTCGCTGGGGCGGTGCTGTGGCTGCAGAGGGAAGGCCGAGCACTAATGCAGGAGGAAACAGGACATGACCAAAGGGGAGATTTAACAGAGGCTGAGAGTGGCTTGGGTTAAAAGCAAAACCTTTGGTCTTTTTCCTTTAAAGACTAAAGCATCCTTGAAGCCAGCGCCAGAGATTAATGTATTTGGCGTATTCACTGGAGCCAGCTATGCAAGAGATGGGCTCCTTTTCTGTGGTCATGGCAAGTGGGCTCATGCTTCTGCAAGCACAGGGCTGTCTGGTTTATATTTGGTTGAGCTAGCAAAAAAAAAAAACCCCACAAACACAGTAATTTAGCTTTCTTCTGAGCTTACTGACCTCCAACAGCTCTACACAGGGTCAGAGAATCACTGGAGCTGGCACAAGCCAGGGTAGGGGACTGCGGCACCCAGCAATTAGATGAGCACAACATGAAAGGAGAGGCAGAGCAAGCTGCAAGCTTGAAATAACAATGGAAGTTTATCATACCATACCCACCCTGGAAGAACTCCAGGATTCCCTCCCAGGGACTATATATTCTTTATAATGAAGCTCTTCAGGGCAGGGATCACATCTGTCTGTGAAGAGGAGGTAGCAATAACAGAAAGTGGAAGAGCGGATGAAATACTGGATGGAGACAGAAACTGTCCGGGTCTGAGCGTGCTTCCAGCTGTGATAATTCAGACACTTCTATTCACTTATTTAGAATGGAGAGGTAAAATTCCTTCTCCTGCCCTCTGTGAAGCAGAAGTCCTGAAGTTGTTCAGGACAAGAAGGGTTTTGCAGTCCCAGCCTCAATGAGACACCATTTTGACTTCGGTAAAAACACACTAGAGCCATGTTAAACATGTGCAATGAAAACAGAAAGAATACTGGAATACAGCTGAGGGAAAAAATGGCTGAATACAGTTTTGTATAGCACAAGAAATCCAATTTGGAGCCTAAAGCAGAGAAGAAAATGATAAAGGTAATATACTTGACAAAGTTTCACAGAAAGATACACTGGAGAAATCTATCCAGACCATTTATTCCTCTGTGAACAACTGCATAGACTCATTACAGATTCTGCCTTTGTTGCTCTATAGAAATGAAAATGCTAATTGGTTTACTTGAAGTTTAATTGAAAATTAATAGAATTTCACTAGAGGTTTGCAGAATAGGACTAGAGTTAAAATGACATTTGATTAAAGTCACACTAGAAATGTACTCAAGGACATTCTGAAGACAGCAGCAATGACATTCCTTTTTTAAAGTGGAAATAAATATTTATCATTAGGAGCAAACATTAACAAAATCCACTATTTTTGAAGGAGTATCGTAACACATAGGGATACCTCAGCAAGCCTGTGCCTTTCTCAATGCCTGTGTGACTCGAAGTGAAAGAAGAACTCAATACTTTCCCCAATTAAGAGCTCCTCTTCATGTCTTCTTGTGTCTTCAAGGACACCCCTCGAAGGGTTCCCACCTTCCAGTTGTCGCTTCTCAAGGAAAGATGCTGCATTCTGCTAGAGTTCATTAATTATCTTTCTTTATATCTCGTTAAGACCTATATCTCTGGTCCTCCAGGTGAGACAGGGCTACTCAATAATCACTCAGTGCTTATCAACATAAGCAACGTTAAGAACTGAAGTAATTCAGAGGGAACGTAATCATCAACTTCACAGGCGCGGATTCATCATCATGTGAGACCATTACAGGCCCAGCGCTGTACCGAGATACGCTTGGCTGTTTTAGGAATCTGGAAGTACATGAGAGAAAACTGAAGTGCTGCCAAATGGCTTTCAGTATAACAGAGCTGCTTTTTCTAAAGCTCCGTGGGGGTTTTCTATTAAAAACAAGACTAAAAAAGACACCCAAAAAACAAAACCAGAGAAATGACACACACAAAAAAAACCCACCACACCTGAATCAGATCCCGTTCTGGCTGTTTTCTACCAGCTTAATGTAAATTCAAGGCAAGAGCCAGTGATGATTTACATAACCCTGAACTACTGAACGCTACTGCGGAACCTGGAAAAAGCAAGGCCTTGGCTTCAGGCTACAATTGCAAACCTTCTATCCTACTGCTTTAATTCCACAAATACAACCCCTTTGCCCTTAAAAATCTACACATTATTCATTGTTCAAAAGAGCTTTGTGAACAGTCTGTTGACAGCTGGACTCTGGCTGACATCGGATGGGGATCTTTTTGTTTTTTCAGGTGCTAAGAATGTTCATCATTTACATGGACCAGAACAAGCAAGACAATGGAGAAGAGCAGCCAGTATAAAAGAGCACCAGCTTAAAAGAGTGGTTTGGACAAATTGTTTTTTAAAAAATTATACTAGAAGCACCATCTTTTTTCCCCTTCTGAAATAAACATATAACTGAACACAACCACTCTCTTTCAGTCAGTTTTCTGTGAAGCTTTGGTAATAGATGCTGGTTGGGTTAACGATTTTGGGTGCTTAAAACCTTTAAATAAGACGGGGGGAAAAAAAGGCAGATACATCACTGTTAGACACCAGCACTGTGGAATAACACAATTGCTGCCCAAAGATCTTGTTCATGGTCATCCTGTAATAATGGAATTATAGCCAGGGAAGATTTGGGTGGGCAGGGGGAGCAAAAACCCCGTAGAAGGCAGATCCATGTTCTTGCCATCTCTAACACATTCTGCTTGCAGGCACTGTCTTCTTAAATCCACACAGCATGTGCAAGCTATACATTTCACAAGGAAGATGAATATGTAAGCTCAAGAACAGAAGCCTACTCGGGATTATGCAGGAAATTTCCAGGGGAATCTTGAACAAATCAATTAGAATTTGTCCATTTATCTGTACATGACAGTATTCTCAAGCATTAGGAAACAAAAGATGCTCAGCTGCAAATTGAGTCCTAAGGAGGACTCTTAGAGACTTGTCTTCCTGCTGGCTTGAATATCTATCTTCATAAAGATATAGAAAACTAATAAATATTGAACACTGCCTTAAAATAACAGTACAATTGGCCAGCATTCAACAATGGTATTTTCACAAAAAGCGCTTCAAGAAGAAGGAAAAAGAGATTGTTGGCCAACTGTCAGAAAATCTGTGCTTGAATATCGTCAAACACTGGTATGAAATGAGTGTACAATGCCGTTGTGGAAATTAACTGGATCAACTGCATATTCATTTGATTGAAATTCCATTTCTTTTATCATTACTATGGTAACTGTTTGGATGGCATTTGATATTTACTTGAAACATGTTACTATTTCAATACTGTCGTGTAAAGCGGGTCATCTAACTGCCACCTCCATGAATACATAGATGCACACTTACAAATTCTCCATGCCTGACTTCATTGCTTTCCTTTCCAGTCAAAGCTAAATCAGCACTAAAAGAAAATATCTATTGATCTGAACCGCAGGGCCATCCGTTCTGAATACTGTCAGTAATAGGCTCCACGGAAAATTAAGGCGTTCTCTTAAATTATCAGCTGCAATGGTATTGCTATGGAGTCGCTTGATCAGTTTTCCTAGGAGGTCAAAAGAAGGTAAGACACTAAAGATTTATGGGAACTTCAGAAGTGTGGTTTTAACTGTAGCATTTCTGTTCGTGATAAAACCAGGTTTTTCTGGATATTCCACGTGTTTTCTATTCGAGGGCCTGAAGGAACATGCACATCTTCAAAAGAACTGGCACCAAGACAAAATATCCGGGGTGTACCAGTCACCTCACTAACAACCGTGTCACTGCCCAGGTCAGTGGCGACTGGGGCAGGGGCTGGAATTTAAACCACAGCAAGAAAAGCTCCTGTTTATAACCTACATTTTTGTATTTGGGAATCGTTAGTTTTTACTGCATACAAGTTGCCAATACTTATAATGACAAAGACTCAAAGCTGACATAAGATTGTTGCACCCCAAGTGTTCACGTGAACATTAAGTGGCAGGCGGCTGTATCTCAAGTCCGTGCACCCCTTTTCCACTCAACTACTGCTTGTGTAAGACCTTTATTGCTCACAAAAGGAGCTCAAAATAAATACATATACCTTCATCGCAACGTATAGCAGCAGCATCCATTGCCAAAGCTTTAACATTCATTTCTACTGAGATTCCTTTATTCCATTTCAGCATTGCGAAAAGTAAGTTTATCAGAATAATAGCCTTGATAAAAATGGGAATCGGGTCTATGCGATCTCTTTTTGCCACAACTAAATTAAACAAGGATGAAGCCAGTGAGCTTCATAACTCCGGGGTCAAACAGAAGTAATTACATTCTATAAGTCTATTTCTTCTTCAAGTACTTTCTGCATCAAGATGAGTTCAATACACAATAGGGTCCTGCATATTTCATAATTTTTGGTCAGACTACAAATGGAACAGCTATGGCACCTTCTCCCTTTAGCAAATTCATTTCTGGACATGCATCCCAGCAAACAAATTTCAGCGGTAAAATTCCCATCTCGTGTCTAAGCTGCCAAGTATTCTTTTGGTGCACAAACCCAGCTTATCTGTCTTGTTCTAAAGTAGTACACAGCGGATGTAAACCCGACTGGAAAGCTTAAAACCGCGGTTCCCTGAAGTCCTAGAGCACGGGAGAAGACTTAGATAATCCGCAATAAAGATACCACATGCGTTTTATGTTTTCCTGAACGCGATCCCTCATCCCCTGCAGAATTAGAAGACACCAGATTTTGAAATTGATCTATCACTAAGAATTACAGTTAAAGCACTATCTATATCAGGAAACAAAAGCTACTATTGCTTCCATCGCTAACTCCCCCTTCTCCTAATGTCTCTGCCCAGCAATTTGGCCTTCTAGAAATGACTTCCCCGAGAAAAATGAATCGGAGAGGTGTGATAGTGCTAAAACAATTCTCAGGAGTTCCCAGATGAAAAATGTGAGGGCATAAATTCCTGAGAAACTCTCAACTATTTCTCTTCACACAAGGAGAAAGTTCAAAATTGGAGAGACCTCACCAAAGGCTGCACCGCTCCTATCAACAGGAGCTGGAGCCGTGACGAGTGGCAGCTGTAAGTAGATCTCGACCGGGTTAAAATCCAAGACAATGAAGACAATGTATATCAACAGTACAGCATCAGTTCTCTATCCCTTCCTATATTTCATAGTATTTGAGGTATTGCCTTAATCTTTACAGTCCCTGCTGAACTTCAGAACCTCACTTCTCCAAACAGCTTTAGGGCTTTCTTTTTTCCCCCAGCCCCAAAATTATTTTGTTTTGTTTCATGCTGCTTTTTCCCCTTTGCTTTACGTGCAAAACAAACTTATCCTTTCGTTTCAAACACATCATTATTAAACCCTCTTATTTTGTTGTTGTGCTGCGTCCGTTCCAGAGCCACATTTCAACCATCTACTCAAGTTTTACACCTCAGAGTTTAACCTATTGGATGTATTTTGGATATAACAAAACTTGGTCTTTGTTTTTTACTCTCAGATGCTCACGTGCATCCTTGCCTCCTAACCAGAGGGCAAAGTAACTACTAAGCAACCATGTCCCATTTAATTTCATAGGCTGAAGGTAAAGATCAGACTGCAGAAGGTCTGTACAGGACATTTTCCGCTGCTGGGAGCTCCATCAGAGTTCACAAATGAGGAGCATTTGTGTTAAATTAAAGCTGTCACACATTTTGCACCACAGATCCCTCCTCTTAATATCCAAGATACATCAGTGTTAGGAAAAAAGCCCGGTACAGTTCCTGACTGAGCAACTGTGAACTTCAGCTCCACTAACATTTAATCCAAGGAGCTTACATTGGTGTTGGGGCTGGACTTCAGAATCAAACCACCCAAACTGGGTGCAGAGACATCTAACTTAGAGATGCAGAGACCCGGGACAGAAAAGAATTCACAGCCTACATGAAGAAGCTCGTTGCCTTTGATCAGTACCATAATCAGCCTTCCAAGTTCGAGCGCGGTAGCGCTAAGTCGGTATTTACCTGACCTCAAACATTTTCCTCTTTACATATTTCATGAATCCCGTCATTGGGAGGTTACCAACACACTATAGTATGCGTGACATGTTTGAATTGGGTTGTCCCAGCAGGCAGCTGCTGATCACTAGACTGTTAAGCAGAATAACCCGAGTCGTGAATGAAACTTTGATCAAACATGAAGAGCCAGTGTTAAACAGCTGTACAGACAGGAGAGGAAGAAATGGATAACAATACATTAGTCTCTGCTAGTTGGACTGTTGGGCTTCATTTTTCACTAGGGCCCTGGGAAAGAAGCTCATTTGGAACTACTTAGTGATTAGAGAAAAACTTATTGATAGAAATCAGGGGATTTTTTTTTTAAATAGACTTTTTTTCCCTTTTCAATTAAAAAAAACCCCACCTCTGCATCCTTCTCTAACAAGGAATCAAACACGTGTGTATCACACGGACAACCAAAAGCACCAATGTGAAAGCAGTCACCGGCATCAAGTTGATGACTTTAGAACACGTTTCTTCTTCTGTAAGAGAATATGAATGGACATTTGAGAGAAAAGTGGCAAAATGGCACAGGCAGCACCATATTTCTCAGCAGTGGAAGAGGCTTAAAAACTTCACATTTCTGCAAGGCTCCTCGCGTTGCATTTCTACGGACCCCTGAACCAGCTGACAACCTGACCTTTTACTGCTAATGGAAGAAATTCCCCATCCTGAGCGTTCCCAGCTCCGCCGCCGAAGCATCAGAACTCGCATTCATCCCTTCGACCTCTTGTTCCTTTTGTCTGTTTAGTTAATAGAAGCGTCTTGTCTCCACAGACCTTGCGGGGACGCACGTTCTCACGCAGCGTGTTGGGGCCCCGCTCGTTTCGTGCTTCTGGGAATTAACACAATACAAATCATTAAATAGCAGTAAAATGGACAAGAGCAGTAATTATACCAGCTAATGGCTGATCCGAGCTGGGCAGTCCAGATACGTTATTACAGTCATTCCGTTCAGAACATCTTAACAACAACATGCTCTTATGAATTTGCCTAGGCAAGGTCAAGCAAAAATAGTAGCATGGCGAGAAGGAAATCTTTCAGATGGGCACTCAGGGAACCATCAGTAATCCAGGCAACATCCAGAGCTCTGTTGAGAACTCAGGGTCCCCAACCGAGTATTCAAATATAAATTGGTCAACCAGGAACATTTGAAACCAATTGCTTCTTTCCCAAGCGATTGTAATGGAATGATTATGCAGGCGGATGGAAAGAAGAGAATTAAATGCATTGGAGGGAGTGTGGGAGGACAGCAGCTCACTCAGCGATAAGATGTACTCTCTGCTTTTAATAAATCACAACAAATTGCACTGATCCAGTTAAAAATCAACCAGTGAGGCAAAGACTTTCCTGAACTGGGTCCAAAAAAACTATTCTCATCCTTGTTGGCTCAAAAAATAACCAAACCAAAACCACCACGACACCCAAACCACCACCATTTCAGAGAGCGCAACGGTGCCAGAGTATTTCTCATTATCTGACATCTCAGAAAGGGAGCTTGTCATCAGATCCCCAAATTGAGTCATCAGTACTGAAATAACTAGCTTAAAATACATGGTTTTTTATTAGGTAGTGTGTGCATGTGTGTGGTTTCAATGCATGTTACAAAAGAATCGGTTTTTCTAACCGATGCCACAGTGAAGCGCTAAGTTTTCAGGAGAAAAACAACAAACCCGGACTCCTCCTGAAGCTGAATTTAGTATTGGTTTAGGTCTTGTTTTTATTATGATGCATAACCTTTTCACTCAATCAGACATGAAACAATTCTGACAGGTTTATTAAAACCTTTCGTTATTACACTTGACATTTAGGAAGGGTAGATGATAAATAAGCAGAGGAATGACATGTTTGCCAGAAATTCAGACTCTGGTGAGAAAGTCTTCTCCCTAGCCTCTTTTTTAAATGAAATCTACCCTCTTCAGTCATTCCTTTCTCTAGGAAACAAAAAAAAAAAGCCAAAAAATTAGGGTTTTTTTCTCTACTTGAACAACTAATCTGATCTTGCTTTTGAATTCCAAATATCATTATTTCTCTCTCCATTTCCAGAGCGCAGAGGTCTTACTCAAGATTATCTGTTTTATTTAAGCAACAAGACAAAGGGCGGCGAGTTTTAGTGTCGTAAAAATCACGTTGAAATCTCATATCGTTTGACACCAGCCGTACCGATTTGAATTGCACATTGCCCAAGCTGCTCTTCACCACCCAATAAACTGCAGCAACACAGAAAGCACTATCTCAACACATACAGAAAGCACGCGACTCATTGGAATACTGTATAATTCCACAGGAGAACATCAGAAAATTATATATAGGAAATCTACTTATAGCACTGCGTACCCAGAATTTTTGAGCCAAAACTAATAAAATCATTCAGATATAGCAGACGTTTGAGCACACCCATGGTTATTATAAGCCGTGCAGACCGGTGCGTTGGTTCAGGAGGAATCGCTGCTTCGGTGTTCGAATCACACCAGATGTGCGGCACAGCAAGCTCCACAGGTTTAACCCTGTGTTCCATGAGGCTTCACTCCTACTGCAAACACAGGTTTATTCCCCACAGAGCCAGCGGTGAATGGGAGACAGGGTGGAGTTTGGTTTTATCCCAAACCAAAGTCACGATATGATCGTAAAGAACATTGAGACTACAGAGCTCAGAAGCTCTCCTGACTCCCCATATTTAGCAAGTCCTAACAGAACGAAGCTTTGTGTATTAAAGGATCAAGTTTAATTCTTTTCCTTCTGGCCTATGTTTTAAACAAAGGAGCCTTAGTATTTTCCACATGCTTTGTTTGTTTCTACCTGTTATTGTGTTTAATTCCTTCTGGGTCTCCGTTCGCCGATATTTCCACACTTCTATATTTTGGTGCTCTGGGAGGGCAGGGGAAATAAGATTGAGGAATCACTGCAGTGAGCATCATTCTTCGGGTTTTGCTGCTGACCAGCTGTGCGAGCACAAGCAGCCGCTCTCCGAGATGCTTTTCTCCTTCTACACTTTATATCTCTAGCTGGAGAAGCGCAGCCCGACAGGAGCCGTCATTCAGTGTATGTTTGTACAGCATCTCTCTCCGCGGTCTTGGTCAGAACCAGCAGGCACTCCACTAACAAACAAGCAAACAATGGGGGAGATTCAGTTTGGAATTTATGAATGACTCCAGAGGCCCATCTCCTATGTACCCTTAGCTTGTGAGCCCGGTGTGAGGGACCTTTTTCTTCTCATCTCTGCATTTAGAGCACCGGCAAGAGCCTTTCTGCTCTATTCCTTCACTCCCTGCTCTTTGAACCGTTCCATGGGCTGTAGATTCTGCACACAAATCATTGTTCTGGAAGGTGCTGACGCCACTCAATAAAAGAGACAAAACCTGGACAATTTGGGCCACTCTGATGCAGTGTTAGCAAATCCAGCCTCGCTCATTATTCCAAATTACAAACTTGAGGGGAACTGCAGATTCCTTGGATAGGATCACTTTGCTATGGGGAAATCCACTCAACTCCACCATAAAGCCAGAGGTTTATCGGGGTAAAACAGCCATTTCAGCCTTAATGAACTCTCCCCGTAGTAAGAGTCACAGAGCCCTGTTACACACCGAGGTTGCGTTTAAGTCTCAGCACATTTTAGTTTTTGCAAGAATAACTACAGAAAAGAACTAAAAATGGCAAAGGGAAAGGAACGTGACATCTGTAAATGTCACAAGGAACATGGAGCAAGTAGAGAGCTGTCCGTTCATCACCAGTTTCTCACGACGACTGCATTCTGTAGCAATTAGAGCTGATGTTTAAGGACGGGATTGCTGAGTTATTTCCTTGGCATGATGGTATTATTTAAAGGATGGTATAACATCAGAAATGAAAGTGATCTATGTCTGAAAATGTGCTTTGTGCAAATTAAAAAGCTCCGCGTTGATCAATTTGGTGAAGTTTTCTGTGGAGTTTCTACTAGGAAAAAGAAAAACCAGCCGTGTTTCATTTTCAGTCAGTGTTATCAAAACATAAATCCTTTCACATTTCTCAGTAAAAGTGCTCTGGAGTACCTGAGTTCGTGAAAACTTGGATAAACTGAAGTTTTTTTGCTTTCAACAATGATAATTTTCTTTGCGACACAAGTTCCACTTTTCATCACATTTAATATTTTGAGTAGGGCCGAAAAGGACAAACCCAAATAACAGAAGAGTAAAACAACTGAGTGGACAGGGGGGACTTTGTACCAACCGTAGTGGGTGATGCTGAACAAATGCCTCCTTTCTGAACACATTAGATAGGGGAAGTTTAAAGATTAACTTGTTAAAAACCGAAGAAACGTTGATGTTTCCCATATTTCAAAGAATGTCAAAGTCCCGTCAAAAGCAGAGGCGTTCAAAGATTTGTTTTCTCTGAGACTACTGAAAACTCATTTGCACAGAAATATGATGATTACTGAGAATCTTTAACCTTGTGCTGGAGTTGGAACAACAAGAGAACCTGGAGTAGTCGCGGTTGCAGCTGCGTTACAGCACAAAAACCTCCACATATCTGGCATTTTGCGTTACGGGAGGATGCAAAATACTAAGTCAGGCAGTAAAGCCTAACAAGGTTTTTTCCTTTCGTATCATGCTTCAAGATGACAATAATTAGGACAATTTCAAAGACATATTAAGGAGCATTCAAATTTATTTTTACACCACCTAATCACTTGGTTACTAATCGTTTTAAGAAATAACACTAATATCCACACCCTATAGTGCTGCTTGAGCCACATGAAAAATCTCAACGTAGTCTCAAGTGAGTCTGCATGGAAAGTGATGAGCCTTTGTCATTCGCAATAGTAAAATACTAAATACAAATACTATCAAAGTGGGATTAGAATTACTATTGTCTTGACAGTGCTAGAAATAATGATTTTGGTTGTTACAAATCAAACCGAAAAATAGGTAGTATATGAGAAATGTCTTTTCCTAACAGGAATTTTCCAGGCACTGAATTCTCTAGCTCTAAATAACCTCATGTATAACGCTACTGCTTTTAAATTGTCCCTACATCAGGTCATAAAAGTTTATACAGAAGACAAATATAATATAATTTCTAATCATACAGCACATCCTGAGGTCACGTTATCCTTTGCCGCAGAGACATTTGTCTGCATTTCATATGCAGATGCCAATAACAGAGACTGAAATCATATTAAATACTGAGAGACTGTCATAAAAGCACATCTAGTAGATAAAGAAAACCTTTACAAGCAGCGTGATGGACAAAATCTGTAATAGGAAACAATCAGATTTATCGTGCACACTCTATACTGAAACAAGTGTGTGCAGTTACCTTCAAAGCAATGACCTTTGACAGCTTTTTTTTAATAAAGGAGTGAATGTATGAGAGAAATCAGAGCCACAGGTGCTCAATTTGTGCATTCCTATGACAATCGAAACCTTTCACACGATTCGTAGTAATTGTGACCTACCAAGCCACATCCTCGTCTTCTAACTTCGCTGAAGGATTAAAATAAAGAGAAATTCACTTGGCAGATTGAAGGTGTGAATATTCACAGATCTGGCCTCATGTACACAGATCGTACTCAGATTAACTGCCTAGCGATTGTTACAGATGGCAAATTGTTATTTTTAATAAAGCACAGAAGTTGCAGAATTCTGACCTAAAACCAAACAGACTGTTCCTTTAAGTTGTACTTCTATTTCTTCCAAGTCTTAATCACGGTATCTGATCCTTCGCTATATGTATGGGGGTTTAGAACTCTCACGTTAGTCTTCCAAAGGGGCAGATTTCCCTCCTGCTCCCAAAAAAGCAGGTCCGGACTTTGAAGCCTTTGGCTCCAACCAGAATTTAAGTCATTTAACCAGCATTTGAGTCGTGATGCGAAGGAAATTTCCAGGGAAGAATGGCAGCCTGACGCTAAACAAGCTCCGGAGACGGATGATGGATATTACTGAATAAGTGACTTTTCTTTTTATTCGAGACTTTTCTTACTCTTCCGTCAGCCTGGGGAATGACTCATTAATCCGGTATTTTGTGTTATGTTCTAAGTAGCCTCGCTGTATTTCTTCTGTGTTTTTAAACTGTCAGTTCGGCGCACAAAGCCCTTCAGAAAGCTCTGAGGACGGCTGCTAATTATCTCAGAAAACAAACAATAGTCCTCAGCTGGAGCAGCTAAGTGGGAAAGCCTTTGTTATATTTAGCACAAAGTCTCCGCTGCTTTCCAGAATGTTTTAAAATATTGCTTTGTTCTGAATATTGAATTGTTGGAGCCTGTAATAATGTGCGCTCGGCTGGGAGTCAGCACCACTGCCTTGGTTCTGGGATTTCATGGCCAGCCGGGGGACTACACAGAAATAAATCCACTCACATGCATAAGGTCCTAAGATCAGAGTCCTAAAGGTGGAGGGGGTGCTCTTTAAGTCAATTAAAAATAATAATTGAAGGACAGGTACAGTTGCTGGTGCTTTAAACTTTGGACTTTTCAAAAATTAAGTAGCTGGAAAAAAAATCCATCCTGCTGCTCCTCTTAAGAATATCACCATGCCACAGGGTTAAGCAAGACGGAAAATGAAATGCTAATTAGAAATTAAAACACTAGGAATAGCTTTAAAAAGGAAAGTGATGTCAAGCCAGTCAAGTTCGGTCTATGAAAGGAAATATAATGCAAAGCAAATTAATAGACATAATAAGGTAAATGAATGCAGTTGCGAGGTACAATTTAGTGAGCCCAAATTAGTTCCTAGTTGGATCCAACTTAAAGAAATTCATATCTGTTTATCTTAAATTAAGCAGAATTTCTTTTTCAATTAGCTCACGCAACGTGCAGCGGAATTACAGTAATAAACAGCAACGGCACGTGACTAACTAGGTAAGCATTCCTTATCCTTAAAACGTCTTTATTCTGAGATAAACTCTGCTAATAAGGTGGGAACGGCCATAGGTGATCGGTCCTTGTGGTTTACAGCAGCAGCTCTAACGCCGGCCAAAGCAAAGTCTCCCAAGTCAAATTTATAACCACTTTTTGGAGGAACTCACAACACACACAAGATTAGACCGATACGAACCCCACAAGGAGGCAAAAAAACCTCAGCTGCAACAGTAGAGCTTGAAACCTACTGGAAATGTCTTTAAAACAAAAATTAAGGGTTCGAAGCCTTTACAGTAGCAATGACAAAGGTCTGTGTGAAATTGCACAATTCAAAGCCCTTCTCTAAGGGACCGCAGACACCTCTCAACAAAGCTGAAACAGTCACTATCCCTTTGCCTTCAATCTTATATTATCCAGGCCATTATTGAGCCAGCAGCCCAGTTCCTATTCTTTCTGTGTCCATTCGAATAGCCCCACACAAATAACACGCAGTTTAGAAATCCACGACCTGACAACATCCCACTTGTTTGACATTTACCAAAGAATCTGAACTCTGGGAAACCGAACATATCCTGAACAAAAACCTACCCGTTTATCTGCCTATTAGCAGAATTCCACTTGAGAGTTTTAGTAATAAGACAGAAATCAAGTGCCCATAATAATTACCTGAACAAAAGATTACAACGCGGCTCCTCAAAGGAAAAAAGAAAATATCAATGAGAGCTAAGTATGTAAATATTTTGTGGCTATAGATTAGAATCTCTTCTTCGGTTAATTGGTTTGGCTGTGTTGGATCGGGATTTACCAAGTGCAACTACCCACACAGGGACTTCTTACTTGTGGCCAACTTGGCTGGAACCATCTTCTTGTCCAAGCTCCTGTGATGCCCACGTTCCTGGGGCTCCCCTCCCTCTATCCAATTCTCTTCCTATTTTACAGCTGCATAAACTATTCCGTATTTCCTCTGCCGAACTGCTGTGTCCCATCCCATTTCTCTTCTTGCCCACGAGATGCAGACGTTTCATTATCAGGTGAAATAATCCCCGTTTGCAGAATTAATCAAGCTCTTTGCAATTTCCAGAAGAAAGCAGATCTATTAAGCATGTATTATTAACAATAATAAATGCTTCGAACCCATGGGTACTGCTCGACATCCACAGTAAAAGCATTATCATAAAAAACACATTCTTAAATTCTAAAGAAATAAAGCTTGGAATCGGTTTGGTTAAGATGGTTCAGGCAGGGTTATCTATCAGGAAAGCCCATTATGATGAAGAGAAGCACTTATAGCACAGAAGGGCTTTGACAAAAAGCAGTCAAAACATTTTCATCAGGAATAATGTATGTGCACTGTAAATCCCAGCTCACAAACACACCGAGACACACAAAAGTCTCTTCCATTTTACTTGCGTTTTGTTCAAGTGCTCACCAGAATGCTGAGTTTATTTTTCCCCTCTCCCCTTTAAATAGTATTTCACACAGACGACTCAATGCCTTTGACTCCCAAGTCACACCAGCACAGGGATCTTTGTCCCTCTTCAATCAGCTACAGCAAGATTAAACAATCAGAATGACCCGTCGACTTCATTCTCTTATTCTTTGCCCGAGGAGATGCCTTTCTGCTTCTCATTCTAGATGTTGGCACACATGCAGCCTATTGTATGGCCTCACAATGGAGGAAAAAAAAGAAGCGAGATGGAGTGCTGCGATGGCGAGACTCCTTTTCTCCTCTCCCTACGCTGTTTGAGTTACCTGGGAGCTAGAAAATAATCTTTGGAGATGGCTCCTCGTCAAATCGCTGGGTTATGTTGTGCCCTTAATGTACAGATCTGAGCAAGGAACATTCCTAAGAGCTGGGGGACCACAACGCCTTGTTTTGCCTCTTTCCTCCCCTAAAAATACAAAGGAAAAAAGTAGAAAAAACAAGTCTGTCAGCCTTCTGAGTTCCACGATGTAGAAAATTAAACCCGGCTGAAAAATATGCAAGAAGCCACTGGCTAGGGAAGAATCCCCGGACAGTCGCTGCATGGCTTATGACAATTGTTTCGTGTGCTGCTGGGTCACTCTACGTCTGTGGGGCAGATGGAGACGTTTAGAGATAACAAATAAAATTAGGAGTCTTGCAAAACTTATTTTATCACTTAAAAAAAACAACAAAAATCACTTCTCCTAGGCAAATTAATTAATAAATCTAAATGAACCTGTTGACTAGGATGGACATTGCAGTACAAAATCAGAAGCCACAAAAGAAGTTTTTGCCCCTCTCTATATTATTGCATAGGCAAAGATGACCGGATGAACTGAAAACTTCAGTACTGGCATCAGCCACGTCGCCAGGTTCTAGATCCCCATCGCTCCAGCGCTTTTATTCCCAAACCGCGATGCAACTCTGGATAAACTCATTAAAAATCCATGAAATTTGGTGCGTTTCGTCAGGGGAACAAGTAGTGCTGCTCTCAACTACAAAAGCGAAACACAGACACAGTTTTGGAAGAACTAACAGCTGAGCCAAGAGACCTTTTGTGCTGCGCATTTATCACAGCATGCGTCTTGCTTAATAAATCTCGCCCATTTTCACATATGGCTGTGTATTTTTAAAGGGTTTATGCATTTCATTTATTTCTTTAGCTGCCTTTCATAGCTCTTCTGCCTCCTAGAAAACTCTGAAGTGCGTATTTCATTAATAAGAACGAACTTTCAAAAGAAAATATTCCTCTCCGTTTGTGAGGGAAGCCACAACTTTAACCTCTCCCGAGACAAACTATTGCTTATAAAAGAGGGAGAAGGAAAGAAAAAAGTACAGAGCCAAGCTTCAAAGGTTTGGCTTCCATATGATAGAGCCTGGAATAAGAATATATTGAAACTGTGTGTTTGAGGACTCAGCATGAAACTGTGAAGAAAACTTCTTCAACCCAACCTATTTTTCTCAGCGCAGACCTTCAGGACAGATTCCTGAATTCCAGCTTTGCCTCGCGTCCTTACGCCATTTATTACGTGTATTTTCAATATTCCAAGAGACACTTTAATCACCGCGCTGTGCTTTAATTGTTATTAGCATTTAGATTATATGGTAATCTTGCAGCCAGAAGTCAATATTAAATTACTGTCCTTGCCCGCTAAAGAGTCATATATATAGAACAGAGTTGAAATATGTTTTAAAGTTTCAGTTCAATTTTATGTCCTAATTACTCCGGAATATTATGGAAGGACTGTGACATCGTACCATATATTCTTGTCATCCCATAGGCAGCTTTATAGTAACATTACAAAAGTATATTGAACTCATTACGGGGGAGCATAATTGAAATGATACCAAGAAACTGCCAGTTGTTAATAAAGCTGTGTTGGTTTTTGTAACCTATCTATCCACTTTCCGTGGTTTTTCAGTATTAAACTGGATTGTCAAAGGCTCAGACACAACAAGCGGATGCGTTTGAGTCTCCATCTGTTGATGAGGAGCCGGATCCTTCGCTCCAGTCGATGCCGTCTCAGCTGGCTGGGGATGTGGCTACACCAAATTGCACCTGCTGAGAATTTGACTCAAGGCATAGATTTTTATTTAATTTTTCTTGGGAAAATCTAACCCAGCTGCTGTCAGACTCAACCAAGCACGAGTTAACCACCTGTTCAGCTGAGGAGCTTCGGCTCTTTCTTCAGGGAAGCAGTTGTTCTCTATTACATCCCTTAGTGCTTTGCACACAGAGCTACGCTAAATTTGCATTGGGAACTTTGAGAAATTCAGTGGGTTTAATGTTTGCTCTGTGGATCGTAAACGTTGCTTTTTCCAGTTCTATTTATGTGGTTCTTTTTCATGGTAGGACAACACAAGCCACTGTGTCTTATGTAAGACAGCAAAATACACAAACAGTATTTCGTTGAATGAAAATATCAAGTTTTGGTCATGGCATGACTAGTCAGAGAACAAGAAAAGGAAACTTGTCGCCCTGTCTCCTGTTCAGCCACACATAAACATCTCCAAATACACTTCAGTTGAGAACAGGTCCTTGGGAGTGTTTTCTATCAACCACCACATGGAAATTTCCTCTCATTCAATCATTTCGACAGCAGTTGGACACATATTCAGCTTTACTTGCCATGTCCTATCATAAAAACATCGTTCGGGAGATCAAACTGGAAACTTTTTGTCCAGCCTGATTTTCAATAAATCCAGTGATACAAATTTTATCACTTTCTTCGGGTTACTCAAATGGGTAATACACAGAATTATAGTGCAGCTTCAAAAAAGAACAAAAATTACATCCCGCTTTTAACACCAAATCCTCCTATTTCTTTGTATCTTGCTAATCCACTTCTGCTCCAGCCTGAAGGATACACGACCACGTTATTCTATCATGCCACAGCTATATATTTGCTTTGTATGTTCGTTCTGTAGACAGCTTCATAGTCATCTACTGCAGGAGGATATAGCCCATTATTAGCATATGATGATCTAGAAGTACCTATGGAATAAAGAGACTAATTTATAGATAGCCTGCTAATGCAGGAGGGAAAGGAACTTTACATGAAGCTACACAAATCCTGACCAGAGCCAGACATTTCTTTTTCCATGGAAAAACTGACTTAGCAAACAACATATCCAGGGATGCAGTGAGTTTGCCGTTGTTTTCAGACTTTAAGGAAAGTCTGGGTGGATTTGTGGCAGACGCCATCTCCAGCAAACAGCATACAGACTTGGCGCACACATATCTGGGGGAGATTCTATGGGCTGTGTATAGGAAGCTCTGATGAAATGGCCATAAACGCTTTTTCCTGCCTTCAAACCGCTGAATACTTGAATTTAATCCTCCTTGAGCTTGCAAAAACCCAACCCTGGCTGTCATATTAATATTAACAGTTGCATGTGCTGGGCACACACCGGAGGGTGGATGCTCTAATAGTGAACCCATTATTTATTGCCATCGTTGATTACTCAGATTTATCGAGCTATTTTAAATACTCAGCATTGACAACATCCTAACCTTAACACACTCCAGTGCTAAACTCCTGTTTTTCTATCTGCTCGGTACCCACAGAAGTTAAGAAATTCATAGTGCCAAGAGATTTCACACCACCACAGTAACCGCGTGTTACATTCGCGTTACCCGAGGCAGCCAACAGCAGTCATTTATTTTCTCCGAGCATCTTTCAACACTATTTAAAGTTTTGGATGTCTTTCGATAAGTGTGGCTCAGAAGCAATATAACATCCTAATGCTAATATCCACGTAATCATGTTATTTATGGAGAGGTTTTGCTCTCATTTGTACCGACTTCACACTAGAATAATTCCAACGTTTTTTCCATGACATTTCTTTTGGTGCAGGAGTGCTATCAGTTCGAGGTTTCTGGATGACTATGAAAGTGTTACCCAGCCAAAAGTAAATTTGAAAGCTAGCGAAAATGTCAATACTATTCTTATATTCATCCCAGAAGCACAGTGGACAGTGGAGCAGGTGGGAACAGACAAGCTGATGACACTGTCAAAAACCAAAAACCAAACTCACATGGCTTGGAAAGTGTCCCTAAAGCAAAATGAGCCCCTGCTAATAAGGAGCTGGCATTTGGTTATTCTGGAAGCAGCTCAGGAACCCGCAAGAGAAACCAGAAAGGGATTTAATGAGAAAGTAAAGTCCAGCACAGGACCAGGAGAGCAGCCCAGCTCCGCTGATCGAACGAACACTGATCACCGTTTCTTTCCAATCTCTACCATTCATTTTGTTCTTCAGATCTTTGGTAGTTTCCAGTCAAGCCCCCCACCCAAACCTGAGGTCTGCACGCGGGCAGAATTAATATAAGTAACCTGTGGTTAATAAAGATAATGTGAGAAATAAAATCAGTAGGAGAAAATTGCTTCAGACATTACATTATCGCTATTGAATTCAGATTTCTCCTGGTGACAACCGATAAAAATAGAGAATCATTTGAGAACACCTACGATGTTATGAATTAGGCAAAACCGCTATAACTTAGAGCTTTCTTTTTTCATTACAAGACCTTCCCGGATCTGATCTCTTCTCAAAGGCCTCAGCCCTTCGTGTCATCCCAAGGGTGCTCATTCGGTCCCTTCCACCTGCAGGGCTCCGAGTCACAGAGAAGCACTCGATGCCAATTCCTTCGCTTTCACGTTTCTCATCCAGGTATTGACCCAGGCTGACTTCGCCTCGCTTTATGAGAATCGACGAGGCAAGAGACCAAGGAAAAACAGTTCTGAGTAAGAAAGATTCACTGTATTTAATTATTTTATGAGGGTACAGAAGTCTAGAGGCTTACAAAAAAAAAAAAAAAAAAATAATAATCAAGGTTTCCATGTTAACTCTCTAGCATAGGGCATGGCATCCAAGACCTTGCTTAATATGTTATTAATATACTGAATGGGAAAGAAAAAAAATAACGAACTAGAGAGGAGAAAGGAGAGCTTGAATACCATAACAACCTTTTGCTTTCAGAATTAACCCGTCTCATTAATAAACACAGGCAGACTTTCAAATTAATCTCTGGCGATTAAAAAAACCAAAACTTTCAAAAATTAACGCACTAAATAAGGTTTTTATTAGCTTTTAATTAAGAGAACTTACTGCAACCTGAGTGATAATTTCAGATTTAAGGTACTTAAAATTGAAGACGAGCTTTCTGGCAAATGTAAAATCTCAAGTATGTTTCTGAAATAAATGAATTATAATAAACAAGATGGTTCGCACCATTCCACATGTGAAAGCCTGCAAAGCTGCCCTCAAATGGGCAGCAACCTCTTTCGAAGCAGATTTGCTCATACCAAAGGGCATTTCTGAAGTCGCCCGTATCTTGATTGATGGGCAGAAAGCTGTAAGGATGACGTAGATAGTAATTTATTAACACTGCCCATCCTGCAGTCTGGAGGTTTCCAGCTGTTTCGCAAACACTGGTAGATTCAATTTCATTATTCTTTTCGGTGTGTGATTAAATCCTATCACCTTTCTGCAGACAGAGACGCTGGAGAATACTGATTTTGTTAAATGTTGGCTGGGCTGCCCGCAAACAGAACCTGCGGGAACACCTCTCCCGGTCGCAGCACCAGCTCCAGGACCCACTATTCTATATTTCAGCTTCATTGCATCAGGTCTCTTGCCAGAAAGAGAATTTCAAGAGCACCTACTTTTAGATCACAGCCCCTTCCTTCAGCAGGAAAACAACACCAAACAAGTAAATAAAGCCACCCTCCAAAAGAAACAGAAGAAGCCTTTATGCTTGTTTATTTTTTTCGCTCCTAGAAGCGATCCTTCCTGGAAGATTTTCAATTACTGCTCCAGACATCAGCTCATTATTGCCTCCAACCCGCTGTTTCAGTAACATCGCGCTGCCCATGGGATGCTGATGCTGTTGCTGCACCGTCCCATACGCTGCCATCAAATCCAGGACCCCGGGGGACTCTCTTTCTCAACGTGTTCTCCCAGATGGGAGCGTTATGCTGATCAGAACTCCTAACGGGGTCCCCTGGACTTCCGAAAAAAGTTTATCTGTCTCAAATCCCAAATCATAGGGGATTAAAGCACGTAGAGTCGTGACCCAAGCGCCACATTCAACCCATAGCCTCAACACGTTGTAGGCAGGATTTGTGGCAGTGTAACCTTGTTCTACCCATTGCAATCAGAAAGAATCTTCTCCAATACAGTTGTGACACCTGCTGCAAGTACAGAGTATTAAAAAACCACAATACAACAAACATTAATAGTTTGGCTAGAAAGCAACAAAGCCTAAAGTTAAGTCTGTAACTCCATCCTGTGGTATGTAGGGATTACAATACTTTCTTTTTTTTTTAAATCCAGGGATGCAAATATTTGCTCAGAGCATTCTTTTGCAACTTTATGGGGATATTGAAGAAGAGGTTTTGTCTGAGCTGGTGCAATGCCACAGGGTTCAGGGAGATAGATGTTCTTATGGCAGATCTCCAGTCTGATTGTATAACCCCAGGTTTCTCATTTAAATAGATAGAGAGTGTTTTCCTGTTTATGTGGAACAGCTTAAGAGATGGAATTATTCTCATCGAATTCAGCAAACCACTGGGAGAAATTCAATCTACTTTAGAAGGAGATGCATTTGAAGAAAATGCAATCCATGCCAGGAGTGTCAATTCAACCTAAACAAGTGCAAAGTATTTTTCTTCAAGTCCCAATACCCGAGATGTGAGAACACTGTAGTTTTAGAGAGGGTCTTAGAGCTGCAGAAAGTAACAGTGGGAACTAAAGGACTGGGAATTGGGCGACACATTCAATTAGCCTACGCTGATTTCCAGGGTAACTTCTAGATATATATTTTATTGTGGTGAGGGTTCAAGGTGTGCTTCTGTTCATGCTACTACTGAAAAGCACTGCTAATAATATAATAAATTCTTTCTAAACCAGTCTTTTTTCCCACTGATAACACTGGTGCTACTAAGGCAATGGAAAGATATCTGTTTAAGTTCTGGGACAAGGGTCTCGGTGCATGCAGGGTAACTAATGGAAGGATATTCCTGTGCACAATCTGGTCCAGCAGAAAACACCCGATCATTTCCAGTCAATGTGCATCTGCTTAGACGTGAAATGGAGCTACATGGAGCATCCAGTTATTGAAGAGAGGAAAAAAAACCCACCACGCTGATGAAAAGCAGATTTTCCACCTTCCCCTTTTTCCTTTAGCCTCATTTTGTCCAGCTGAATCAACTTCTTAATTTTCTGTGTGTTGCAATCAGGTATACAAAGCCCAACAATATTCATCAATAAAAAGATAAAAATAAAAACCCCGTTCATCACAACATGCTACCCTCAGATTTCTTCTTCGGGCCACTTCACAGCGTCATGGTTTTAAACTCTAAGCTCAGTGAGAAGGCTCAGACTGACGGTGGAATGAAGGGAGGCTAACGGCACATGTTTATACCCACAGGAATTCGTGGTTTTAAGACAGACAAGCAGAGAGAAAAGCAATAGTTCTATACCAAAACAAAACAGTGCCCTCTTGAAAAGAAACATCAGCACAAATAGGTTTTTCGCTCATACAGACATCAAAAATAAATATTTTTTTCTTAGCTGAAAAAATGAACAATCATGTCTTGATTCTTCGACCACAAGCCCTATAAATTTTTAGAGGAGAATTTGCTTAGCTTGTTTCTAGGTTCCCTCTGCTTATTGAAGTGAAAGGTATAATTTCCCAGGTATTAAATGGCAAATCTCCTTCCCTTTCTCTCCCTCTTTCCTGCACGCTGACCTCAATTACTCCCACAAATCAGATTAGCCTTGTTGACTTCCATCCCTTCAATAATGAAGATACAGAACAACGAAACAAGTGCCTTTTAAGCAATTGTCCCCAGAGCTCCAATAACAGCCCATTCTAATAAATTTTGGCAGCAGAGCGTGTTTTCTCTGCATGAACTTTCAAGGCACCTGAAGACGTATTGAATTTGGCGTGTTCTCAAGAAACCCTTTAGGAACTCGTTAAGTGGATGCTCACCTTGGATTCTTTTTTTTAAATTTCTGTGGTTCAGCAGAACAGACAGCATGAGGATCGCACACTATTGCTACGTATTTATCATGGCTTTTAATCCCCTCTCTGAGTGCCCAAACCAGAAACTCAGTGTTCAGGTGTCCTCCTGCAATCACAGGATTTTCACTGGCTGGGACACTGGGGAACAGCACTTGTTTTAATTCTCCTTTTCTTTTCCCTTGCGCATGGTATATACATCTCTTCCTAAGACAATGCAGCAGATTAAATGGATTAATTTACCTCTGAAAACTCAGGATCGGATCCTCAGACAGTATTAACTGTTCTACTGTTGAGACTTGGAAGAGACTAAAGCGATTGGCTCATTAATTAAAATAGAGAACATCATTATAAGATTATAATCCTAATGTTATTGCTTTTGTTCTTTGGGTGGAGTTTTGTTGGTTTTTTGTTTTGTTTTGTTAATTAAGTTTAATAGGCCACCATCCTCAAAACGAGTCAATTTTTCCCTACACCTTTCATGTTAGGAAGCTGTTTGAAATGAACACGGAGCTGTTTTAACGAGAAAGAAACTACTTCTTAGGTCCAGATGTCAACCTCAGCCTTAATTTTTGTCTACTCCTCCTCTTGCCTGGTGTATATCCACACCACGTATTATCACAGTTTTCTCTGATAAGCTAACAAACATGACTATTCTAATCCCCTCTCGTTAATAATTTCCTCCATCACCCCTGCTCTGTATCTCTTTCAGTTGATCTTCTTTGAATACAAGTGCCTGGAATTGTAAAAACAATTCTCTGGACAAGGTTTTACCAGAATAATATACAGTAGTCCTAGTTCTTCCCTATCTCAATTTCATCAAGATAGAAATTCAGTGACACCAACTGCATTACTCTTGATTTATACAACAATATATATTCTTCTCCTTTCTACTCAAGGGTCAGAAACAAAAACTACTTTTTCTTCATATACATGTGCGCGGTACAATTCTGATTCTGTTATCTGTTGCACAGCTGCGATGGTGTAAGAAGCTACCATTGCCTACTAGCACTGAATTTGTAGCGGTATAAATAAAAATTCTTTTAAAAAGAGACCAAAAAAACAATCAAGACCCAGCTGCTCATGGCAAGTGCAAGATGTGTGACTTCCTGCCTAAAAACCAAGACCGGCCACCACTTCATCCTGCTCCCTCGTGTGAAGTTGCTGCTAATGGACTGAAGAGGACAACGATCCCAATGCAGCAGCTCACCGGTGTTATTTCTGCTCTCTGGAGCTTCGTGCAACGCGAGCATGGACAGATAACCAAACAGCATCTGGAATCTGCCCAGCTGCTCATTGCTCCTGCTCCCCGAACCGGGATTTCCCATCTGCAAAATAAGCGATCGGGCTTGGTCTCCATTATAAAACATTTTGACAAGTCCTGATAAAGTGATGCGAAACACTCAGGGCCTGCATGATACCTATTTTGCCAAATATGACTCCACACAGGTAACCAGGAAAGCTGTTCTTAGCATTCTTAAGATTATCTTGTCAGACTGCAAGAAACAAGAATCTCAATTATGGAAGGAAGAGCAAAGCGCACCACTACTTCACATCCCTCTTTTACAGCCACACAAAGTGGTCATCTAATGCAGTGCTATCATAAAATTAAATCACGCTCGCTTGTCATTTTGTATGGTCTATACCGACAGATTAAAAACCACATGGCAAAATGTAATTTCCCGAACTGAAGGTATAAGAGGAGTTTGAAATATCTTCGTCTGCAGTGCCTGCTCGGTCCCGTGTCCTCGTGGTAATAAAGCAACAGTCACAGTCGGGTGGAATTTAGCGCTGCCGTCTGCCCGCAGGGCACAGCAACACTTGTCCCAACAGCACCAAGGGAAACGACGAGAGCGGCGTGCCAAGGTCATCTATTTTCTTCGGAGAAAGCCCGGCAGGGGGAGAGCTTTTCAAGTTTAAAATTTCATAAAAATACCTTTTCCCCCCACTCCATCCTGCTTTCTAGCACGGCGTACGGCTCTTACTGCAGCTGCCCGAGGTGAAGATGTTGAGCACGGGCTACGCAATCTCCTCCTCCGCACAACGCAATAGTCTCTCTACAGCAAAAACCACCTGAGCTGGACTAACCTTTGCTTCCGCAGGAATCATCCCCACATGGAGCTAGCAAGAAAACCAAATGCCGCGTACAACCTATGGAACAGGGGCTGTGTACTCCCCGGGGGAAGATGGGGAGCAGCCTGAGTTAGTCTGCGCCTACTGCACGTCCTTCCAAGGCCAGGCTTGTCATGGGCGCGGGCGGTGGGCGCCAGTTTGTGCTCATCTACGGCACGAAATCTGTAAATCTATCCCGACTCGACCAGCTACGCCGCAGTTGGTTCCAAAGTACGTGGTGGTGGTAAATCTGTCCCTACATGTAAGCAGCGGCAGGAACAAGGAGACTGCCAAAAACATCAGGGCTGCAAATACGGAAAAAGTCTGTTAAGCTCAGCCCAAAGCTCGCTGAACTGAGTTGTAAAGTGACATCGCTGGCCTTTAGCTCTTGCCCGTGAGTGGTATTCCGTGATATTCAGCCCAGCACTTGGGGAGGTCATGCAAATGATTAGAAGTGGCACTTGAGAAGTGAGAAATGGTGCAGGATGGAGCACAAGCATAATCTACACATCCATACGCATCCATAAAATTATTAGTAAGAGGACCACTCAAGAGGCCTGCTTCTCATTTGTAATAGTAGATTGTGACACCAGGAAAAGCTCTCAACTGAGATGCAAAACCCCAAATAATTTAAGCTCTGCATCAGTCTAAATCTCTTCCATAAAGCAACAATACAACATCTTAGAGAGATACTTATCCTAAATAAACACGTGCAGGAATTCTGTAACTTTACCGAAAGTCGTATATATTACAGCTGGCTATGTGCTCTGGCACAAACTCTAAGCTGTATTGATTAAAAGGTCTTTTAAGATTTATCAGACTTGAGAATGCACTCTAGTTGATTAGGATTTCCAGCTTCAAACCCGGAGTCGATACGAGTTTTCATATCTGATGTAAAGCAGATGGATTAACTCTGTTCCCAGCTGAAATTTGATATGAATTTTCTTAGTCCCGATATCGGTAAAGCAGAAACACAGCGCTTCAAAAATTAAAGAAATCCACTTTTTGAGCAGCAGAAGAGCCGCTCATGCCCATCAGGGCTATAGGAAAACAGCACAAGTGAGAATCGCGCTCTAAACAGGGAGCAAATGGGAAACTCTGGGCCTGTAGAACAATGATTTGCATTATTTCAATGCTATCTCAAATCCTTCCCTCTGCACAGGGTAAGATTAATGCTAGTATTCTACAGCCTCTCTGTAAAAAGCTTTTTTCCTTGTGATAGAACGATATGGAAAAGATGACACCTTAATTACGTAGCATTGTGAATAGAAAGATATCTAACAAAAGAGTCAACGTGTGATTTCTTTCCTTAAAAGTTATATATGCATTGACATTTACCAATTTGTTCATTTTTAGAAGGACACCCGAGTTAGACACATCTTGTGAATTCACTCACATCCTCAGCTGGATCCTGGGGCTCCGACTACACTGATTTTCTTCCAATTTAGCGCTTGTGGTCAACTACATCAATATTTTTGTGACCATACCACCAGAGACAGAAACGATTACATTTTAAAGCTTAAGCAGCTACATTTCATGCACGGTCAAATGGCTCTTTGTCAATCCTAAAATGAGAAATAGATACGGATGTGAGGCTGGATCCGTTGCACTGATGCTCCCTCATTTAACCTGGAAATATTTACAGCATGTGAAGGGGCCTTTTAAAATGTAACTGGAGATAGACCAAAAGCTACAAGCAGAAATCCAAGTTAAGAAAATAAGAAAAAAAAAGGCGCTTATATATGAATCATTATGGAGCGCCGTATTAAAGCGGCTGCATGTGTGTGATGTGCTCTCCAAGACTCAGCAGCATATGTCATCCTAAAAATATAGACCAAAACAACATGTTATCTTAATTTTTGTTGTTTACATTTGTTGGCAACTTGGAAAAGATGAAGTGGGATTTAATAGTGCTTAAAGTGTCTCACTGATTCATCTCTCAAAATCTGGACCTCAGCATTCTCTTTGAGTCATCCTGCTTATATTTAGCGACAAGCAAATGCCTTGTGATTCTCTTAAAAATAAATATGAAGAGGCTTTAATCAAAGCTGAGCAGAAGGAACTATAACTGTCCCACAGTTGTGCTCTTTGAGAACACTATTAACATTAATTTTCAGGTAAAACGGATCCAAAAAGCATCCAAGTTGCCAGGCACCAAGAGCAGTAGACATGGTAACTGAGACATCACCTGCATGAATTTCAGCCTCACGGACCCTCCCTGTTCCTCTCCCATCTCGTTTTCCCCGTTAACATCACTAGAATCTCATCAAAATACCCAGAAGTTTTCCAGGAAACTTCCCATCAAAAATTAAGCCAGAAACTGGACTGGGCAAAGCCTGTAGTTCAATCTTGTGACATCTCCATCAGCGCCACAAAAACAGAATACTTGTGAGCAGTGCTATTCAAAGCCTGTGGATTATTCCTTTTAAAGCAGTCGCTGCAAATTCCACTAAGGTTCATTAAACAAAACACCAACAGGGCCATTATATTCGTTGAAATAAATTAGAGGAACTGAATTTTTACTCAAGGCGATTCGAACTCTGCTTCCATGGATGTCAGCCTGGGCTCTTTACATGTAAAGGACAAACAGAGCCGTGTGTCCCCTCAGAGCAGACACAGCGATGCCCGCGTTCCCTTCTCCCCAACCATCAATCTCTGCTGGAGAGCTACTTAAGCAATTTTAACTCTCAAAGAATTGGCTCCCTCGGCTGCTATCAGCATATATTGGGATGCCTATAGCAGAGAAGCATTTGTGGCACCCGCTTGACTCATTAATGTCTGTTCTCATCGCCCCAGGACGCAGCCACTCTGACACCAAGAATACAGGAATCCATTCAAAGAAATAATCCGCAGGCAGCTCGTGCCAGCGTAAGGAACCGAACGCAGATTTTCTCAGCTCCGGCCAGGTCTTCGGTCTCAGAAATACCCTTTGCAATGTGCGTCCTTTCCATATGTGTACCGGCTTCTCTTGGAACCGCGCTGCAAATTGACTTCTCCCTCCGTCCTACCACTGCGTCTTGGCACCGGGGACATTCCGCTACACGGGAGCCCTTTGGCAATATGTTTTCTGACTTCCAGTGTGTTACAGAATAAGGATCCTCCATAGAATGATGGAAAGTGAAGGATTTTTTTTTTTTTTTTTTTAAAAAGAGAGTGTAAATCCAGTGCTAACTACATAATAATTGATCACATCCATTTATCTGCAGATAAAAGTAAGGCTGACAGGACATTGGTTTTTTTTCCCCCTGCATCAGCTTGTCGTTTCCAGTCATTATCCATCCAAACAAAGCGTGCAGCTGCTCTTCAGCGCCTCTGCATATTACATTTTTTTCCAGGAGAGCCTAATCTGGTTAAAACCCACCGCGGTAAGACGGCACGTGTCAATATTTGTACTGACAGCTTGCCATTTTGGAGCAAACCTGCCGGGACAGCCCCTGTGGCAGCAGATGTGTTCACAGCTGGAACAGCCAGTGCAGTGGCTTTTGGCAAAGTGGAAGCAATGTAGGGGGCTGCGTTGGCTCTTCTCTTTCTATTCACCTCCTCATCTTATAAGGCAGGGAGACAGATGCCCTTCCCTAACAAACACAAGCAAAGCTGTTGATACCATCCAAGTAGTGAGGAAATCACTTTTAATCACCACATTCCCTTCTTGGACTTAATGCACTGCCTATAGCTTTGACAGCAGAACTGCCAAAAAGTTACGTTACAAAGCAGTAAAGTCTTTGCTAGCTAAATATTTCTTAAATTTAAACCGAAACAGAAACACCCTCTTGCAAATCTCATGTATTCAAATTAGTAAGGTTTACAGTCCTGAATGGATGACCATCCAGCAGTAAAAAAATAAGATTCTTATACAAATAATTAACTCAGTCATGCAATAAACTAAAGCAGAAAACGGTCTCTTTCGCTTTCTTATCCTTGCTCCAAATTAATGGCTTTTACCAAACATTTGGAAACTGTGGTTTGCATAACAAGACACTGGGAAGAGCTGTCGAGGGCTTCGGGTGCTGCGAGAGTCGCAGCTCTCCAGTTGCAACTGAATTTCTCACATGTCGCTTCGCATGCAAAACTGAAACGTGATCACACCTCTTGACAAAATAGCACGGGAGAGTGCTTAAGGGGAAAGGAGGAGTGTTTGTGTCTGCCTTTTATTGTTAACGCTGAAACAAGTTTGTGAAATACTCCAAAAAATCTGGTCCAAACCTTCCTACTGCAAAAGTTTCAACACACCTAGCATCACCACAGTGAGATCCAACGCACAACGCTGACTCCACGTGTATGGTTCTTCTAGAAAAAAATCGATGTATGCTGACATTTCCACAATTACCATCATATAAACTGGCTAAGGAACCACTTTATTATTTTTTAATTCATCCTGTACTGTATGCATTCAAGAGGGGCCCTAGGCTACACAGCTTGGTTCCCTGCATTCTCAGGATGCAAATAAACTGCCGCCGTGATTTCTAATGCAAGTACTTGGCATAAATACCGCCGCTGAATTTGGTCCTGCGCGTTCATTAGAAAGAAAAACGGCAACTGGCTGTTTTCCAGTTATTCGCGTCCCCAGCTCTTAACCTTCACCGCTTCGCAGCTCCCTTTTCCCTTTGGCAAACGCAGCCGCTTGGCACGAATGAAACGGCTATCGATCTGGAGCTGGTGCGAACATCGCTCTCCATCACCCGGGGAAGGCCACGGGAAAGCTCCGGTCACAGTTTGCCCTGCGCATCTCAACAAGACCGAATATCGCCAGCCACTAAAGCTACTTTTACACAGGGTGAAAAAAAAAAAAAAGAGAAAAAGAGAACGCTACATATCATCGTGGGCAATAAAACCAGCAATGTTTGGTCAATCATGGGATGTAAATGCATCTCGGGGCTACATATCAGCGTTGCGTTACATAAATGATTCCTCGTAGTATCATTTAAAGATGTGCTTTAATCCCAAAGCGCCACTCAGGCTATTACTTTCTTATGAGTGACTTCATAAATGGTGATTACCACTAACCCACTACAGTAAATAGGGAGAAACAGACAGTTTTTATTTTCCCATAGCAGAACTGTGGGAAAATCATGGATGTTTTATGCTTATTTAAGCAGTAACCATCCATGCCGCCATCTCTCGCTGCCCCTCCGGCACATTTTGGTCTTTGCTGGAGTGAGATCCCTCCAAAGGCAGATCTGGAGCTGAAGGGCAGGTATTTTACAGCAGTAAGTGACTTTAATCGGATGCAAACTATGTCTTCCACACCACACACCTCATTTACCTTTCTGGACCTGACTTCAAGTATCTATTTTTCATTATGACATATCCATTCTCATTTTGTTCATCACAGAAGCTAATGTACAAGAAAGGGGAAAAAAAATCCTCAATAAAGGCAGCCTGGCAATAGAACAGATGTGTGAAGGGATATAGGGTCTGACCGTTTTTAGCAAATAATGAAAGTTTTTCTTTAACAAAGGCGCTGCTGTCACAAAAGGATATTTTTAATATTGATAACTTCATGCTCAAACTCCTCCATCAGCTGTGCTATTACAAAGACTCCAACCTGAACAAGTACTCTGATAAAGGGCAAGTCGTCATAAATCATAATAAGAGAAAACCTTCCTAGTAAAACCTTATTTGAAAAGGAAAAAACCAAAAGCATCAGCATGGCCAAGAACCTCCCTATTTCACAAATATTTTTAACTGGTGCAGATGCAGCCAAGAGGCAGAGTCATAAAACTACCAGCTGGGCGCAAGAAACCCTTTTAATATCTTAATTTTCTGCAAAGCTGCTGGGCTCACTTTACACTTATCCGAGGTTCAAGAAAGACCGTGTTTTGTTTTAAAAGCGCTTGTGCAGAATTATCTTCTGTTGGCACTGGGGTCACACTTCTTTTTGTCCACCGTCAAAGGAGCCTGATGTCTAATGCCCGTTCTCTACAGGTCCTGGCACATTGTGCTCGGGTGCTGGGATATTTAACTTGGCCTCAAGTCATTCTGAATTTGGCCTGTGCATACGTTTCCTAAATAATCCAGGCTGTGTTCAACCTGTTCCTAAATGAAAAAAAGAATCTTGCAAAGCTCTCAGTAACAGTTGTTTGGACTGCGAGAGCTGCGGACTGTATCAGAAAACATCACCTTTCACGGTAAAATGAAATGATCATCAATATGATGATCTCAGCATACTGGCAAATGCAAGCAAATACTGAGCTACAGCTATTGTAGACGGATTTTTTTTTTTCCATACCCAAAATAAATCACTTGGACTCAGTTGTCTTCAGAAACCGCTGTGAATACATAACATGAGCAGAGGAAGCCAAGCAGGGTCGTTTTCCTCCGTAATCTGCACCACAAGAGAAATTAATGTCACATTGGTGGTTTAGAAAGTCTGTGTTTTAGCAGCTTAAGATAATTTGGAGCTTCTTGCCAGGCTGTGTAGCCACAGACGCACTCCAACACCTTCAAAATGCCAGCTTTCCCTAATCACTTTGACATTTCCAATCGCTGAAGTGCATCGTACTAAGTAATATGAAGTCCATTTATATAGGAATCAGAAGGAAGAGGCGCTTCTGCATCCTACTGATGGGTAAAAATACTATCGCAGTCTTTCTGATATAAAGGCAAGGATAAAAGAACATCTCTCGTAATTTGGCTTCCCCAGCTAAACAGAAGCACTTACCCATGCTGCTAAATGGATGGCAAAGGGTTTTGAAGCGAATCTCCTACAGACCTGTTAGCAGTGGCTGGCTCAAGCTTTATTTCTTATCAGCATCTCGTGCCCAGGAACGCGTTAAACCTGGGACCGATACAATAGAAGCTGAAGAATAACAACGCTGATCACGTAAAAGCGTCCCAGACACAATAGTGCGGACAATGGACCCCAACACGTTGCCTCCGTAACACGCAGGCTTGGTTTGAAAGGAGCTTAGATACTTTATTCCTTTTTGAAACAAAAATCTGACCCTTACCCGTAAACGTAATCTCAAAGCGCTTTAAACACATCAGCAGGATGCTGCAGAACCTGGGTGCTAAATACGACACAAGAATCAAAAACACAGTAGAAAAGCAAATATTAACACTATTTTAGATCTGCAGCATTGGCTTTCTGAAGCACATTAACGACAGCAGATACAGCAAATGCCTCTCAACCCTTCGGAGTTGCAGGTGAACAACTCGGCAGAAACTTTTGGAGGGTTTGGAGATCTTCAAATGAAAAATGATTCAAAAGGAAACAAACCCAAACCAATCGGCGTATGCACACATGAAAGACTCCATGGGTGTAATTCTTCTAGGTCAGGTCCTCTCGGACTCCCAAAGGGCACACAAAATAGGTTCAGTTTTTATGGTACTGTAACTAAAGATGGCACATAATCGCTATTTTTTAATTTTTTTGAAGAGGTTGCTGATCTAGAAGAGCAACTCTTTTCCCCAGCCAAACAGCTATTCTGCCACTGCAGCGGGACCCATACGGTGCTTTCCTTTCCAGTGATCACACACAGCGAAACATGCACCGAGGCAGCGCAATGTAAATGACTTTTCGGCTAATTACGAGGCTACAAGCAACTAATCACCCAGCACGTCAGTCACTTGGAAAAAAAAAGTCACCCTGAACACCAAGGGTATAAATTAGCAATCGAAATATTTACATTTTTTGCAGATGCACTTTGCCCCAAAGGGTAAACAGAGAGAACTACTGAGGGTTTCTCCCGATACCCCGTCCCTGGAAGAAGACAAGTCAGCAGAAGCCAGAGGAGCAAAGCTATTTATTCAGTGCATCTCAGCCATGGGCACAAGGCAAATCCCGTTCCAAGTGCGAGCGTGGAGGCCTCATGCCAGGCAAAAGGGCCCTAATTAACATTATCAGCATCCCGATGGGCAGCATGCAAAAATGCTCAGAAACTCAGCATTTATGTACTTTTAATACTGAGACACGATCCTCTGCTGTCTAACTCTAGAAAGCTCCTTTGTCTTGCGTGAAACTGCATCACCTCCCAGCAGCTGGGAACTGATGCTTAAACGTTTATTTTCCTTTGAAAATGTTCCATTTTTCTAATAAAAAGATTTTTCCACTAATTCTCTTATCTCTCTGTATATTTAAAAAGAACATTAATTATACTTTAAATAGTTCCCAACAAATCCTCCACATCCTCCCAGATTCCAGTATTATCTAGTAAATTAATCCTCAGCTACTTATCTGGCTTAAGGTTAATTGATATATGACTCAATCTCATTTCTTCTAGAGAAAGCAAGCAACACACAGTCTGTATTATAGGTAGCAAGCTCCTATTCACAGATTTCTACAGACAATTACCTGTCCTCATTCACAACTCCTCCTCCCTCAAATCTTCCATTATCGGTCTTCGTGTATTCTCGAATCACTTGATTTCACCTACAAATTCCTTCATGCTTCATCTTGCAAATAATTGTTCAAGAGTATTTGGGGAGAGGGGAAAGACTGGGCTGAAATGTGAGTGCATAAGGAAATGGCCATACATACGTATTTAATGTGAAGTTCAGCATCACACGCAGGCCACAAACGCAAGTGTCAAGACCTTCCTATCACCTTGGATGCCCAAGACAATGTTGGCAGGTCCATAAACACAAATGCAGAGCACGGGAGGTTCTTAAAACGTGTGTGCACGTGTATAAGCACAACCTATAGGTTTTCTGAGTTATTTATAGACAAACAAGTAATTAAAATTTTTATTCTTCCCATTTCAAAGGGTGGAGGGGGAAAAAAAAAATCTACTTCTTTATTCTTTCATCAACAAAGCTGCTGCTCAGCCTCATAACTCTGTCTACATGTTGTAAAGAACCGCAAGTGGCTCCTCATCAAATACACTTTGCATTTTATGTGATGTACTGAAAAAGTAAGTGGCTTAGTGTCTTCTTCCAATGTCAGAAAAGGACATTTCCATTTCCAGCTCATTCATTTTCTCACTTCATGACCCTAAAAATAACTACTCAGCCTTTCAATACCAAACTGGGCATGACCAGTCCCATCTCTTACACACAAACACTGTAAAGGTGGATGGATTCCAATGCTTTAGACAGAACAGCTCTGGGTTTCTTCAAAGAGAAGCTGCCGAATTCGTGTACACTGTGATTAAGTTACAAAAGACGTACACATCGTTAACAATTGACATGAGATAAATGTTTGCTGACCACCTGAAAAAGCAGGCGATATTTTTCAAGTTTTACATCCTTCTGCGTGACAAGAGGGAGACAGAAGATTAAGTGATGCATTGTTTAGAAGCAGAGTGCTTAGTTTATATTTAACTAATAATTAATAGGTGTTTTATATTATATGCATATTATAACTAATGTCATCAATTATTTCTTAGTATAGATGTATGTCAAAATTTTCAAAATCGTAATGCGTATGTAATAATTATGCGAATATAAGCAACTCAAGAGCATCCAATCTCTGGGGCACTCATGGAGGATGATCCCCAGTGTTCCCCAACGCTGATAAAATAAAGAATGCTGCTTAACAGTATAATTGACTCTGCCGTTAAGTTTATTTCTTCATTTCAGAAGAAACCAAAACCCGCCATAGTAGAATAGCTGCCTTGCTTTATAGAAGAAGAGGCTGTGGTTACATATGCAATCAATAACCTTGGTATTTTTAATGTATATGGAAAAGCCAATGAATGCTTAGAAGATAAAATCTTGCAGCTAGGGTTAGGAAAAATAACAGTGGGGCCAGAGCATCAGGCAGTCAAAGATAAATTGGCAAGGCTGGTTGGAAGGTGGTTTTCTTCTTGAAATTGGGTCAAGTACAATATCAGTATGAGCTGGTTATTCTCCCTTCAGATCAAAAATTCCCTCTGGTGATTCTCGGTGTCAGAAAAATTTAAAAGGAGTTTAAAAAATGAAGCCAGAGGCTTAGATAGTGCTTCAGCCATAAGGTTACCAGTCTTCTCAAGCCAGCAGGACGGGTCTTTCACACCAATGTTTTCCCACTGCAAAAGTGTTGAGAAGAACGTATTCCAGGGCCTAGTCAAATGCCGGAAGCAACACTTCCTCAGGGAACTGGCACATGCAAAGAAATCCAAGTCAAAACACATTGTCTTTTAAAAAAAATAATCATATATAGTGATTTTTTAAAAAAATATCAGCCTCCTAAATTCTGACTTCATCAGTTACCCAGAAATGAATGGCTAGAGAAATGAAATTATTCAATATAAGCACGAGTCTCTATTGATTACGCGTGTGCATCGGACTCCCCAAATGTCTTGCCGAGCGTTAAGCTGTTAATATTTTTGCCTGTTTAGCTGTGCCCGCGGACAGAAAGAAGATAGTCAGCATTTAACAGAAGCGCTCCGGGCAGAGAAAAAGTGATTTACAGGTTAGAGCGTAACTCTGCTTTTACTAATTATGCTAAAGAGAAAGTCGCTGTGCGTTCGCTGGCCTTGGACGAACACCGTGCTGTTTCTTCGGCTGCGAGGTTTGCTTGGCAATATTTCTTCGCAGCACCATGAGTTTAATCACATCAAAACGTCAGCGAAGAAAAATGAAACACACACAGGTCTTTTCCCCCAGATTGATATTTAGCAAAAGAAATAGATGTTTTCTTAAAGAGGCAGTGGGCTACATAAGGTTTTACACCTCTGTTTCCACCTTTGGCACCAATTTGGATTCCACTTCCCATGAATATAAATCAGAAGCAGTTTTATCATATTCAATACAACTTTGCTGCAGCTGATTTCTTCCCCCGTGTTTGCTGTAGTGCAGCACAGGTTTGAAATGGTCACGTTTCTACTCCAGCCAATACCCCAGGTGGCAGAGGAGCTCCCCCCATGCACTTCCATACATCAAGGTATGGAATCCATAACACCGAACGCTGCTGACTCAGCCCAACATCTGCAAACCTCATGAATCTTGCTTCTTCCCCCCACCTCCAAATGAGAACAACAACGTATTTAAAATATAATGCGTTGACTGTCGCACCTCTGCCTGTGGGCACCCTGAGAGAAGCGGTGCCTATGGTCGCGATTATCATTAATGTGTTTCATGCAGTTGGTTCAAAGATATATAAGAATTGCATACGAAGCTGACACACACACAGAGATACAGAAAATATCAAACGCAAAACACACAGCATAACTGCGTAATTAAAGAATTAATGCTTCTTAAGGCAAGCTGCAACCTCTCTAGCAGCATCTAAGTTCTCCTTCCCCCAGCGTCGCATTCTGCGTCTAGTGATGACATTAACCTATATCACCACTATTTAATGAGCTGCACCAAACTAAACACCTACGTCGAAAACCAGGTAGGATTAAATGCAGTTGCTCCAACTAGAATTGTAATTAAAGTGAATTTATATTAATCCAGGAGAGCTAGAGGAAAGGACAGTGATTTATGAGCAATATTGCTGGCATTTTCAAGAGGCATAAAAATCATTAAAAATGAATATCTAAAAACTATTAGTTAGGAAAGCAGCTATAATCGGATATGCAATCCAGTGTGTCTTTAGGCCTACAGGGGAAAAACCCAGATAACCTTTGAGGAAAACAAAACACACATTTGCAGCCTTAAACTTTTAAAATGAGAACTGTGAAATGACTTCTGCTAAAACACACATACTCATTGCCCTCTTCAAAGTGATTATAACAAACACCAAAAGCTCTAATAATTGGTCTCATTGGGGAAATTCGTGAGGTTTTTTATAAATTCGCTCTTTATAACAACGATAGGTTGAGAATTCACTGCGAGTCTGGCAGAAATTCTGAAAGTACCTTAGTGACTAAGACAGTTTTGTCCAGAAATTTACTTATTTTTTTAATCAAAGTGTCATTGTGCCGGATATGAATTTACTAGTATCCTCAAGGGCAGAACTTCTTGGGAATATGGGTTAACGGTGATTTAACAGACATATTTGAAGGTAATTTCTGATTTCTTTTTATCACTTCTTTTTAGCCAAAGCTTTTTTTTTTCCATAAGAAGACTGAATGCAATGTAAAATATTCCAAAGCCCAACCTTTCGTGTATTAGACATTGAAATAAGTGCGAAGGAAGGCCACAGAGATGATTATGGGATTGGAGCATCTGTTGGATAAGGAGAGCGTGAGTGCCAGGACTGTCTGCCCCGAACAGAAGGCTCGGGGGGATCTCATTAACACGTCTACGTACCTGATGGGGAGTAAAGAAGACATAGCAAGACTTATCTGCCACCCAGAGATGCAGCAAGGAACACTGGGCATAAGCTGAAATACAGGACATATATGCGTTTAAAGCTTCCTTACTGTGAGGGTGTTCAAACACGGGAACATGCTGCCCTCAGGGGTTGTAGAGTCTCAGTCATTGGAGATCTTCAAAACCCAAATAGATGCAATCCTGAGCAACCTGTTCTACTTGACCTTGCTTTGAGCAGCGGGTTGGACTAGACTATCTCCACAATTACTGACCTTCCAAAGTACCGCAGAGCAGCACGTAAAACAAAGCTAACCTTCCCCTTCGCCAAATACGCACCTTTCAGGTTTATGCTTGTCTTGGTAGGTCATACCCACTTGAAACATCTTTGACTTTGCCTTTAAATGGATGTGTACATTCACAGAGCAATCAATATGTCCTGTCGACATATTTATCGGTCCCTATTCTCCGTAATTAAACTCAGCAAGAGCAATAACAATACCGTTAGTATTCATCCTTTAAAAGTTGTCCTCTGGTTCCTTTAATCTGTCGGAACAGATGGAGTCTTGCACTATCACCTTGCAAACTTTTCCCTTAACTATTAAGCCACAAAAGAATTTGAGGAGTAAATTAAATGCAGCAAATATTTAGTAATTGCTGATACTTATATCTTCACAAAAGTTTTAGGCCGACGAATAAAATATTCATAGGAGGTTGAGCTCTAGGAAGTTAATGTAAAATGTCCCACTTTGTTCAACGGCCTGTGCTAGAGGTGTACGAGCAATATTTCCTTCCCATGCAGTATTCATCTTATTATGTTCACACACCAGAAAACCCCACTGAACTAGGACCCCAATCCTAAACCACAGGTAAGCCAACGAGTCATATATCCAATAGTTCTGCTGACTTCACAAGGATGATAATGACACTGCAATTCGTTTCTTCTCCCGTCTGTATATCAATTATCAGGACTGAAAAGCGCTATAGGTGCCAAAACTCCTGTGACGTTGGTGAGCACTTACTTGGAAGGTTACCTATATCAAACTTGGTAAGATTATTCATTCAATAAAGTAATTGCCAAGAAGAGGGTATCTACAGCTCAGCCCACTGCCAAAACTGAGTATTTAGTATGAGATGTCATTTGGGGTGCAGATAATAGCATCTATTCACGGCACAAATTTTGTTCCTACCTGTATCTCGATAATCCTACTTAAAAGAACAGGATTCTTAATTCCTAAAGATGCAATATAATAAAGATGCAAATAAAAACTTTATCACAGCCCCTTTATTGTGAGGTACGCTTAAGTTTACTGAAGTCAGTGGTAATACAGGAACATAATGGAAAAGAACTTGCTTAACCTTATGATGCTGAACGATAGAAAATTTCTCCCCTATGAATGAGGCTAATGCTGTGCTCTCTGTACACAGTATTTCAGCTTTACTTTTGACAAATGTCTGTAGTGTGACGTCTAAGGCAACTCGTATAACAAATAGAAAGTAATGCATTGATTTTCAGCAGTTGAGCCTTTCATACGCGATAAAGTGAATTCCAAAATCCGTAAATAGGAGCAGGACTGAACCCCACCCCAAGCAGCCAACACAAAACACTATTACCAGGTTACTAAACTAGACAGAGATTGTTTTTAATGGCAAAAAAAGTTCAGGCTCACTTCTTGTGGGTAGTTTTCCTCGACTATAGACACATTAGTTGTCCTTCCAGATTACGCATCACATATAACACTCTTCTTTAAAAGAATGAAGACAAGAATACATGGTGCTGTCCCGGACAAGTTTAACGACAGCTTATCAGAAGGTACCGACCGATCAAAAAATAAATATGTGCTAAGATACAAAAAAAAAAATCCGTAAAGTAGATCTACGCTAAACCCAATTAAGTTTATGGGGTCTTAGCACTGGCTTTAACAGGATTTAGATAAGGCTTTAACCTCAGCGTGGCTTAGATCACATACTCTAGCAGCCGGCTAAATTGCCTCCCTGTGTATTGGCAACCGGAATCCAGTCCTGATGGATAATGGGAAAAGCTCTTCCTGCCACGATCGTCTTGGTGCGGGGTTTTAAAGCAAGAGAGGAGGGAGAGGCTGCAGCGCAGCACAACCTGGGAGAGCTTTCCAGAATTCCCTGGCTCTACCCGTGGGTTTTTTCAGAGAAATAAATGGTTGCTTGTAAAACATGCGCGAGCACAATCTGCTGCAGGTTTGAAACTGAAACAGAAGGACTCCTGCTTTCACGTTGAACAAATCCATTACTATTCCATCTAATATACAGAGTATTGCTAGTAATTAATGCTTTTGAATGAGGAAGGGAACAAACCTATCAACTACCTTACTACGGCTTATTTCATTCAGAGGTACAGCACAACGTTAACTCTCCACATTTACGGGGCAAATGCGTTCTCTCCCATCCGCCATAATACGAATCTCGCTGCCCTGCCTACATTTGCTCACAACCAAACAGAAAAAGATGTCTTCTACTTCAAGTCTTCAACTGTAAAAAGCAATTGCAGTACAGAATAACTCAATAAGCACACGCCACCCAAGATTTATAGTACGTAGACTTGATTACTAGCTGTTAGCGTCTCTCCTGTTCGTTAATGATGTATTTATAGATGCCTCATTCCTACGGAACGATTTTGAAGATGATTCACCAAATTTAAGACGCAGGCCATGCAGCCCATTATCTCCTTCCATACGTTCAATGCAGCTAACGTTAGTGAAACCCTAAGGAGAGATAAAGCGTAACACCCCTGGATTTTTATTTAGGCCACATATGATGTGCTGGAGGGTCATACAGATTTTTACAGACTTCATGCCGGGTTGCAAAATGCTGATCTGAGCGAACGAGCTCCTGATGGTGCAGCCATGGGGAACCAAGCTCTTCCTCCACGATTCAGCTCATGTAATGCGGAATTTGTGCAATTCCGCCCATGAACCAAAGCTGAACTCTCCCACCTGGAGCGAAGCGCACGCTATCTACTTCCACTTGCAACGCTTTCTGGTACTTCTGTTCTACCAAAAATGCTCCTTCACTTATCCTCGGTACTTTAAAAGTTACCTTTTGAATTTGTAGCTGTTTACAAGTACTGGAGAGTCCCTTGGCAAACGTTCTTCTTGAGTTTCACATACAGCATCTTCCTGCCTGTGCTAACTACCACAGGCTCACGTAATTCTTCCTGTTATTTCCCATTGAGGTGAAATTTGCTGAAAAAACATCCAGCCAAGACACTTAAAAATAATGCATAAAGGGTATCACTGGCACTCGGGAATGCTGTTGACAAAATTAAGACATTGCTTACAATTACACTCCTAGTAATTTATGCGGCCAGTAGATGATGCCAGCGCAGGCAATGCCAGCTCTGCTAATGAAACCAAAAATCAATTTGACAGCAGAATGATGGTGAATTTTGAAAACAAGTACCAACAGTTTGCAGGTGGTTTAGGCAGCTATAAAATCTGATTTATAGGGGCTTTTTAGTCCTTATTTTAATTCACCTTGTGGGAATGCACCATAATAAAGCATCCTGCCATGTTACGAACACCCAGCTGTTTGAGATCCAGGGTGGTTCAAATACAGTAAATTAAATAGGTTTGATTGCAATTTTCATTTGTTTATACCCCGGTTACACTCCCCACCCCACTCTCACCCCCAATCTCAGATCCAGTTTCATCTCCTGGCATACATATTTACATACTCGTGTATTAAAACAGACTGAAATAAAAGCACAACTACGCTTTAGTTGAAATTTAGCTGTGCCTTACCGTTAAGAGGGTGTAATTTATGCAGCTCGCATTGTATATGGGGGCACGTGGCTGCTATCAATCTGACTGCAGCACCGTTTCTGCTCCAAAGTAACGGGCAGTTCAGGGCTCCTCGGTGTCCTGTCTCCATAAAACCGGATAGCCCAAGGGGGACCGCTCAAACAGCCTTTTCAACTCGGCTCTGCAATATTTAGTGCATAGGAAAGGTTCATAACACCAAAAAAAAAAATATATATGGAGTACTGGGAAAAAAGGGGATGAATTTTAAAGAGGCAACTATTTCCCTGTGATTACACAAAACATCCTCCTGATCAAATAGAAATCCAGTAGCTCGTGTTCCCCCTATATTGAGCTGCCAGTACTCTCAACATTCGTATTCCTGTCCTCAGCTGCACTTGGTTCCTATGAGATACTATTGCTGTTGTTCTCCTCTGCAAGCACCTTCACAACAGAGGGGGATTTCAGACTATCCTGTAACTACTGACGTCTACAGAAATTAATGCATTTGAAAAAGGACCAAATATTCCACGAGACGACGTTTACTTAAAGCACGTGAGGTGAAACAAGTTGCATAATCATATACATTTGAGAGTGCTAGTGCTCTCTTCTCAGCATTGTATTTAAATATATTTAAATATCACATATCCATCTGACAAGACCGCCAACACGCTCATTTTCTACCACAGCACAAGCTTTTCTAGTACAAATACCAAGGATCTCCTTTTATCCCAAACACACTTTTCGAAACACAGACAGACCTCCCCAGTAAGAGGATCAGCTTGGTTCACCAAAGACCTTCAGACCCCAACAGCTCCAAAGGTGGAGCAGAAAAAACTCAAACTGAAGTATCAGCGTGTTTTAAGAAATGGAAATATATGTTACCTTCAAATTGCTGGGTGGCAGAAACACTGCAGCTCCTCTCACAGAACCACGGGGCACAAAAACCCCTCAGATTCACTCACTTCCCAGCTCCCCCTGGGGTGCTAATTAAATAACTAATTAGAGAATAAGCAGCACCTGGGGTTTCCCGAGAGGTCTCCTACCTCACTGCTAATTCAGCCAAATCCTGTTTAGTCTCTGTAATTTGGTAAGTGCCTTTGAATGGTTACAGCTGCATAAGCCCTTTGTACATCGCCTTAGTTTATCATCCTTTGCACAACTATTTCCCCCGTTTTATTTTTTAACTTATTGCGTGTTTACCCGCTAGACCACACTGGGAACGTTGCTACTTTACCGATCAATTATATCATAGAAGATACTGTCAGCGTGGCTCTATTAGCAAATATATCAAGAGGCTCTTGGTGTGAGTGCCATGACGATATCCTCCCAGCAAATTAAATACAAGAGACTCTCGGACGCTGCGAGTGGCCAGTGAATAATTTACCACCAGAAGGCAGGAAGAATGATGGGACAAAGCGATGAAGAAAATCAATGCCTTGACTGTGTTTGAACACCTCCCGAATCCGGATAGCAAAAAGTTATTTTCCTTTGGTCAGATGGACCATTTAAAATAATAGTTAATGCACACGCTGTATAGGTGTGCTGTCGCCACAGCTGTATATTTAAAGCAGCCCTATGAGGATTAAGGATAAGGAAATAATATTCCTACTAGGAAGTGTTATTATTCTGCGTAGAGAATAAAGAAATAATATTCCTACTAGAAAGTGTTATTATTCTGCATAGAGAATAAATGAACAATTTTGCCATGAGAAAAAGGAAGCGGGTGGAGAACTCATATGGGTGATGTGTCGCCATAGGGCAAAGCAGTACAACTATTTTCACTGTTTGCAGCTTTATATTAGGGGGAAAAAAAGTCCCTTTTTCATATTTGTTGCCTCTACAAATTCTACTCTGACACCGTGACGAGGCCCTGTGACAAAAAAAAAAGAATAATCGAGGATGGGATCTCTGCAAGTTTTATGTATCTGCCAAGTTTCATCAAAACAACTCACCCAGGGGACTGACTGGAGAAATAATAACGAAAAAAAAAACCCCACGAAACTATTTCACATTTCTCAAAACCTGAGTACCACAAAACACATCTTCAAAAACCCTCTCTGAGCCTGAATCTCAGCCAGACAGGAGTTTTAGTGCCACGTTTCTATCAGAAATCCAAACCTCCGTTCAACAACCTTTAGTGCGTGTATGTGATCTCTAAACAGCAACGCGTTCAGCCGGCAAAATGGTTTCTTAAAACTTAATGTGAACGGAGTAGGTCAACAGTTGATTATATTTTGAAATTGAATTTGCTTAAAAAGGGCTGGATCCTATACTGCGTAACTCCCAGCTCTGGGTTTAACGGCACTCTGTGAGGAAGAAAGTCGTTTCTGTTTTACAAAGCCAAAGAATAATATTCCTGTGTTGATGCAAGAAAATCAGGACGAATAATGGAATAGAGAGAAAAAGTGGAATTGATCCCCGTGTTTCACTGAGCAAAGCTGGATCATAAACACATTACAGAGACGAAATGGGACTGAGACCTCAGTGGTGATGGAGGTTTTTGTTTGTTCATTTGAATTTGCAGTGTTGTGTAGCTCTCCCTGGTCCCTTCCTCTGGCACAAAATTTGTGGCAGCCTCCAGCAAAACGAAAAATAAGCAGATCACCTCTATTTTCCTCAGGCATTAAGCGGCTTCTCCTGCTTCCTGAATTTTTCCTAAACCGAACTGCAATAAAAGTAACTGGTTGGCCGATAAAACTCCACCAAACCCTCGTGTTGAGGCCACAAGGGGGTCAGTCCGAGATCTCCATTTCCAGCCGCTCCGAGGAAAGCTGACGTTGCCAGAAATATTTTCATTGCTTACTTTTCACTCCAGACCCTGCCATTTGGACCTCTGTGCCACCTCGTTGGCCCCATCACTCCAACCCAATTGTCCTTGATCTACCCAGCTCGTCCCTCTGTGCTTCACCCGTCCGCCCCAGCTTGGCTCCCGTTCTTTAATCCCTGGCACAAAAGAGAAGAAACGTGTCCAATTCCGACCGGCTGAGATTCACAACACGTCCCCGAGCGCAGAGCGGAAAGCTTTCATCCACACATATGGTTTTTAATAGGATTCCTACCAATTTTGACCCTTCTCGGCGTTTCGGCCACGCAAACAGGTTCGCTGGCAAGAAGACTCCGTCCCATCACATCCTGGTTACATCGAGGACCGATGTTTAGCCTTTCACAGGTTTGCAGACGAAGAGAACAGACGAGGCTTTGCTGTCCTCTGCTGTTAGTGGCTGACGTTGCGAGAAAGGCGATTTAATGAAAAGACGATCCAGTTTACTTGCGGGAGGATGACAGGAGTGGTCTTTAAAAGCTGAAACCTTCCTGCCCTTCCGAACAACTGTAATAAAGTGAATAAATAAAGTGTCCCATAGCTCACGGCAGATGGACAAACCCACAACAGAGAAGGGACTCAACAGAAACTTTTGTTTTTTCACATGGGCTGCTTTGTCGTTCTGGAGTAACCTATAGGCCTGTTATTTTGAGAAGGAACATCTTCTACTGCCATCTCTCAAGTGCAACGAATCTGGACGTTCACGCTTATTTTTTTTTCTCTCCGTTTTTTGAAATTTCAAGAAATTTCTGAAATTTCAAGAGCCGCACGGCCGTTACTAGATTTGAACAGACAGTTCTAGTCCTGCACTTAAACTATCGCGGGCAGATGGTTCTTACTCTTCCCATTTCTATGACTGCACAACATCCCTCAGTTTTACTGATACACCCAGCTCCCTTGTTTCCACCCCTACAACCTCATTAAGATTTAAACTCTTAGATTTATTTATGGTTGAAGTTAATTTATTTTATTAATGACTAAGATAGCAGGAAGCATCTAAGATGGAAAATTAAGATCTATATTGTGATCTGCATTATAAAAAGCTGCTCTTTGTACCTCAGTCTGAAGACTCAACAGCTTGAAGAGGCAGCTCCTTGGAAACCTCATTCAGTTCCATTTAGTTTTATTTGCTGGTGATGGATCCCTAATTCCATGTCAGCACACACGTAAAGAACAAGAGAGCATCTAAAAATAATAAATCCTATCACAGCGCATTAGAGGGGCTCACACAGAAAATGCTTGCACGTTTCTGATTTCCAAAATCTCACTTTTGTTTCATTTTTTAAAGAAGTCGAAGCAGCACACAGACAGATACTCAAATTCTGAAAGATTTCTTAAGGCCTTTCTGTTCCCTGCCTCCTTAATATGTGGTATAGAAGGATCCTAATCAATGCCTATGAATTGTGGATGCTCCTAAATATACTGCAGGCTTCTCTTGGACGAAATTGAGAGGTTAAGTAATTTCCCTTTCTCCTTGCTATTGCACCAGAATAAAAGCTTCGTTTCTCCCAGCTCCAATGTTAAAATAAGAACACTAGGACGTGGGCAGCATTATTTTGTATACAGCACATCTACCAGCTGCCTGGTGAGGATTCCTGCCTGGAAAGCCACCACAACTGCATTAACTTGACATCCTCAAAGTATACACCATCTGATTAAAAATCATGTTCTACTTTGATAAAGTAAAACGGGAGTTGAGATCGGAAGGACACTTGCAAGTCCATGGCTAGTTTCAAAGCATAAAAATCTTGCAAGTTGTTTGAAACAAACGGTGCAAATAATGCTGTTAATTTATCTCTGGTTTGGAACCTACAATGGAGCTCGTTAGGACATCTTTCCCTCTTGCAGTAGGGAGGAAAAAACGCTTCACTTTGCCATGAACCATATGTTGACCTAAAGAAGATGGGAAGAGCAACAATAACTCGAAAGTGTCAGAAAATATTTAACATTTAAACTTGTTTTCACATGGACCAAAAGATGTGCCATATTCCAATACAAAGCTTCTTGTCGTCAACAACTGTGACCGCTTTAGAATGAACCAGTTCATCGCATGCCGAAGCAACGTTGTTGGTCAAGAAAGCAGTTTCTGGCATAGCGCTATTTGTAGTTACTTTTGCTTTCTCAGAGAGATTGTGAATAATAAGCTGTAGACATTAACACCCCGTGAATACATTTAACTTTCTATTTAGCTATAGCTTTATTCAGCATGACTGTCGATAAGGGTAGCGGCAAACAATCGTTGGAGCTTAAAGAACATTTTTAAGATAGGTACCAATGCCTCCTATTTGTTCTGAAATGGTTTGTTTCATTTTCAGGGAATACCGTTTAATTTCATTGACTTGATTTTTGTCTCGATTGCCAAGAGCCCCCCAGCTCAGCAAGGCCACCATCTCACGTTCCAAAATTCTGCCCCTCTTTCCAGGATGCCAGAACAGGGGTGGATGGCGGCTGTTCGCTTCGTGTCGCTTCATGATAAACTGCCTCCGAAGTTTATCAAAGGGTTTTTGCTGGGCTCAGCGTTGCAGCAGCTCCGAATGCCGGGCACTGGTGGAAAACAAGGCAAGCGCCCCAGGAGCCGTCTTCTCCTCTGACATTGCCGAGAAAGTCAGCCCTCTCATCAGGCGTCTAAAACACCATCTGCCCACGGTGAGAATCCGTTTCTGAAACTTGCTGAGCCTCGTGATGTGCGTCCCTTGCTAAAAGTAAAAACGCCGGGTGGAAGATGATGAATTGGACGATGCGCTTGCTTTAAAGCTTCAAGCCGCGTTCGGAGTGTATGGAATTGCCAAGCAATTATGACACACCTCGGTAATTCTTGCTTAAAGGTACGTCCCATTTTAATTCTCTTCAGAATGAAGTGTTAACTACTTTCTTCCACAGGAAGGGAAAAAAAAAAAGAGAGAGGAAACAAAAATCGCTTTTCAAAATGCATGATAAAAAGAAATAAAATATTTTCTCTTAAGTGCTTGAATATTCCTTGTCCTGGGCTACCTGACAACAGAATTGAAAAGATATTTTAGAGTCTAACTTCAGCCTTAGGGCAGACTTTATTAAGCTGGGAGCTGCCCATCCAGGTTGGGTTTTTGATCCCCTCCATCCACATCGCAGGAGCTCCAGGGAACAGCACGGGAGCCGCTACACTACACAATCCAGAAGAATTACACCCAGACCTCCAGTATTTCCAAACATCTAAATACTGCCACTCTTTCAGCTTTAAATTTTGTCATTGTACGTGTCATTTTCCAATGCTTCCTTTGGTCTCTTGCTCTTCACGTTCTTTAAGATTTAAGAGCTTTTTACAGTATGAAGACGAGGTATCGATTCCTGCACAACACTTAGGAGGGGATTTGGCAAGACTGAGGGACTCAAGTTTATTTTTTGGTCCGTTAATAGGGTGATAAATTTGTCGGTCCGTGTTCTACCCTCAGCAAGACCTGACCCTAAGAACAAAAATATATTGTTTCCATGGTACTGAATGTTTCCTACAAGGCTTGGAGTGTTCTCAGTTGATATGAAAGTGGATATATATGGAAAAAACGGAAGAACTTATAGGATGACATATTATATTTTAGTGTGGCTTCTAGGACACTTTATATATTCAACAAAAATTACATCATTTGACAAATATGGTCAACTTAAACTTGCTGTTTGCTTTGGATACTATTGGAAGCACTGGAAATATATTCTGGTGAAAGAGAAGTTTGAAATTCATAGGAAAAAAATTGCATTATCAACAGAAAAGAAAAAGTAAGAATTCTTTTTTCCATGTAGTGCTTCATATTGGAAGTGTCTGGACAAAGGAGGGTCAGGATGTAGGTGGTTAAACACCACATTTCTGCAAGCACCATCTTCCTAAGATCTTTCTGTGCATTAACTTTTCTTAATATTTTAATTCTATATCTCATTAGAGGAACACTATTACTAGCAACCCAAGTATGCTTCCAAAAAAAATCTCCAAAACAGAGGATTAGCCCAGAGAGGAAACACAGAAAATTAGGTATTAAAATGCAAATTTGTTTTAATGCTACAACGTTACTTGATAATAAAGCCAAGGGATTTTCCTGCTTTATGAATGCGAGTCATGCTACAGCCTTTTCTTCGGTTTAAAAAACATTTCCTGTGCATTCCCAAACGGCTCATGACAGGCTGCCTACTTTGTCTGAAGACGCAGATTTAGCCGAAATTGTCTCGATAGTGCTTAATTTTAATAGTAATAAAATGCAGTCCTTCACATCTTCGATTAGTTCATTAGACTCCTTAAAGAAGATAAATGGTGTCTATATATGCATGCCAAAGAGGTGCGTGTTCCAACAGTTGCCTTTCCTCAGCGCAGAACATCGCATCAGCTAGATCTGAGCTAATAAAATGTTCCTCATATCACGGCATCTGTTGCAATGACGCATTAATTGTCAGGAGAAATTTAACTGCACTGGAGCCGCAAGGTGCGACAGGGCTGGTCGGATAAAGCAGCCTCTGGAGTTCGCTTGTTCTGGGACAAGTCGCTGATTTGGAACAAACCACTGGAACTGGAAGTACGATCGATGTGGAAATGCAAAGATAAGCTCAGGTTTTCGGACAATTCTGACGTGGGCTGTTCCCAACGAAGTCCTAAATGCTGGAATGAGCCCCGCACCGTTGCGGCTCAACAATGTTCGCCTGTTCCTGCAAGCTGCAGCCACCTCTTTCCTGGGACAAAAGCCATGTTTTAGCCCACCCTATGGCATGGTAATTTTAGTCCCAAAACCTAAACCTTACATGGAAAGGAGCTGGGATTGAAAATGGCATCTTGTAGAGAAGTCTTCCAGGGTAGCACACGTTGCTGCAGGTCACCCATTGGCACAGCCGCAGGGTTTTGGGGACCGAAACACAACCACAGCCTTCCCAGAGAATTTAATTCTTCTTTCTTGCCTCCGAAACAGCAACATGGGCAGACAACTATCTCAGATCTATACCCTTCAAATTCATAATTCATAATCTATTCCTCTGAAGGAGCAATCAATAGTGCCTGGCTACTTGACTCTAGTAGGTATTTCACTGCAGGAAACAACAAATAAAAGAGGAGTCCTCAAAGCCTATGAGACTTGATTCATTTCAAGCCATTCTTGAAACCAGCAAAAAGATAAAAGCACAAAAAATACCAGAGAGTATTTTCGCACACTAATGTCTGCTGATAACACTTCTGAAACAAAACAATCTGAATTGTTTGCTGAGATAGAGTAGAGGAAACTGGCTACAGGTAATCATTAACTTTGCCCTGATAAAAGCAACCTACATAAAATGTAAAAAAAAAAAAAAAAAAAAAAGTCTTTACTTATATCAACACCAAGCCCTATCAATTTTTCTTGTTCAGCAGAGATAAAATTCACAAACTGTAAACAAATAAAAAATATTCCTTCCACTTCAAGCAATTTTGTGGCCATCTAACATCGCATCCTTTTCCGCTGAATATCATAGAATATCTAAGGCTGGGAGGGACGTCTGATCCAACCCTCTGTTCAAAGCAAGGATCACCAGTCATTTCCAGTTCTTTGCTTTCTGAACAGTAATAAATGCCTTTTCTGGCCCCTTTTCCTATGTTGAGCTGCAGTCAACTGCAGTATCAGTCTGAAGACTCATGCACAGAGAGCACATAAATTGGGAGGGGGAAAAAGTCTTCAGTAGCTGGTAATGCAAGTGTATTGAGATAATTTAACAGGGAAAACCCATTATATTCTGCCATTTGTGCACTGGTAGAGCTCTTCAGCAATCAGCAGTCAATTCTACACCGCTTTTTTAATGTCAGAGTGACTTTGAGTTAACAGCACTAATGATTCCTATGGAGAAAGTCAGCATTGAGCTATTCAGGGAAACTCTGAAAGGAGAAAAAACTTTCTGAAATCTCAAATTCATTCTTGATCCCCCGATAAAAATCATTCAAAAAGCAATTCTTGGGGGCCACGAGGCATACTTTGAGACACACTATGGGAAAGATCTAAATTTCTACTCCAGGCTAATGACAGAGCAGTGCTAACACTTTAGAAGTAGTTTTACAGTAACTTCAGAAGCCTTATTTTAGGAATTTACTAAGTCTCCCAAGTGACATGTTCTTAGGGAAAGAAAAAAATGAAAGAAGCGTTTTCTACATAGCTGCAGTAGGCATCATAAACTGCTAAGTTCAGGGTAACCTTTCCAGAAGTGCTTAAATGATCCCCAAGTCCGAACACCACTGTCTTTTCAGTATCTTAAATACTCATTTCTTTGACCCATACTATGCTGAACTAAGTTGAACTTCAACCAATAGTTCGTTAACAACGCAGGAACAAGCAAACCCGCTTGATTTTAATTAAAATATTATTTCACAGCTGATTTAATTGCTAAAGTGTGGGTCGCTGTCTGCCTCAGTTCTGCACCTGTGAGCAAGCAGGAATAATATATACAGCACAAAGGAGGGTGTATATATATTTTTTGACATATATTTGTATACAACCTTAGCAAAACAAAATAAATGCATTAAATATGGGCCATGAAACGGAAAAAATGCTGAGCAAGACATTTTTCTTCTGCTTCTAGGTAGAAACAGTGAAGATATTTTTGGTTCAAACACATCATTCCATTACAACACATTACTTTATTCAATTTGATGAAAATTGAATGACCAGAACATAAATAATGATTTAAACTCTTTCTGTTTAACAGATTGAAATACTTTAAATACTAACTAGCCATATGTAACGCTCATCAATATTAATGAAACTCTCTGAGACGTACCATTTATTCTTCATGGACAGAACAGATATTAATTGGAAATAAGTCCCTTAAGTTAGGCTTTTCAGAGGCGCAGAAGCGATTAGGGAAAAATTCACAGTTGTGTGCAAAACTAGGAGCCTAAACTCCATTTTAAAGTTACGAGTTTTTCTAGAAAATTCCAGTCACCTGTTCACGCTGTAAGGTCATTTGGGAATTTAGAGCCACAAAAGGGCCCAACGAGGCCCAACTGAGCCTTATAGAGCCCAACAGGGCCTGATAGGGCCCAACATGGCCTGGCAGAGCCTGATAGAGCCCAACAAAGCCTGACAGAGGGCGACAGAGACCAACAAAGCACAACAAGGCTCAAAAGAGCCTAAAAGAGCCTGACAGAGCCAAATAACGCCCAGAAGAGCCCGACAGAGCCTGACAAAGCCTGACAGGGCTCAACAGGGCCTGACAGAGTTCAACAAAGCCCAACGGGGCTCAGTAAAGCCTGCTTGTATTGGAATATATCGGAAGATTGGTTAAACGTAAATACGCTCAAAGTGACCTGCAGCTGTCTGTAGAAAAAGCACGTACATCACACTAATTGTTTTACTGACTTTGTATGCTTGACGAGCAGAACCTCTGTGTTAGATAACATAGGCCGGTGAGAAACTCCAGGCACTTTATCACTGTGTCTGAGATCCTTGCTTTGCTGTGAGAAAGAGCGGGATGCTGGGCCTGCCTGAAGCCTTGATATACAGGCGAGCTCAGCAGAAACAGTGATCTTAAACAATCTTAACTTGGCACCTGTGTCCCCTCTTGTGTTACCTCTGCACGGGAGCTCAGGTGCGACTTCGGAGATCACCCAGGAGACAGGGAACTAAAATAAAACCTGCTCTTTGCAGATGCATTCGTGGCCTCTGGCTCTTCGTGCGACGTGCCTGCGTTTGTGCACGCACCGACAGAGCCTGACATCTTTCTCATCGGCCCCTTTTAAGTACGGAAAGGCCGCATAAAACCTCGTACACCCCAATAAAGCCTCATAAACCCCATAAAAACCTCCTCCTTGCTAATAAATCGCTCCCCTCGCTGCCCCAGGGACCCCCCTCCCAGGCTTTTTGGGGTGAGGCCCAGTGAGTTCAGCGCAGCCCGAGCGACCCGATCACTCTCAGCCGGGCCAAAGCCGCATTTTGGTTCCTTTTTCAGTAAAAACAGGAATTACAAAGCCCTGGGAAGCGGCACTTTGCCTTCTGCCACCCACCGCAGCTGAGGAAAAGGATTTTATTTCTGCTTTCTGGTGAGCAGCCCTGACCGGAGGCAGCCGGGCAGCCTGCCAGCTCCTTTTATCTTTTTAATTTCTGGCTTTTTGTTATTTTAACGGTGTTTTGGGGAGCAAATGCGTGAGAGAAAAAAGGAGAATTGTGACAAGCTGGGTTTGATGGGAGGGCGATCTTTGTGAGGCTCAGCCGGGGTCGCCTGGCCAAGGAAAGCACTGGATGCAGTTTGTTATTCACCATCCTGGCATCATGCAAAAAAACCCCCAGAAACTGGGGGTAGAAGCCCCTTTTTAAGAGTTTTGGGGCTTTACTGAGCTGGGGTGTGTTGTGCATCAGCTAAAAAGCACGTCTTCGATTTCTCACTCAGAAATAACCATATTTTTAATAGAGAACTTGTTGCTGGGTGCATTAGTGGTGCAACAGGTGCCTGTTGCATGTAGGGCGAACCCTCAAAAATCACTGGCCAAAGGAGCATATGGTCAAGTAGGGGGTTTTCCCACCTTTTTAAAATTTTTATTTATTTATTTTTTTTCTTTATTTTCTCTTTGCCTTCTCGCCTCCCATCGGTGCTCCGGCTCACCGGGTCGGTTTTATCACCTTGACCTTGACCCGGTCCCCGGCACCTGTGATCAGGGCCGGACTCCAGAAACTCCGGAGCATTTTCCTGGGGCACAGAGGAAGGATTTTGCCCCCCGGGCCCGCTGGCCGTGCTGGGATGTCTCCCCACTCCTAAGCCAGCTCGCAGAGCGATTTTTTCCGCTGGCAGCCGGCCGAGGAGCTCGCCCGCCCATTCAAAGGCTTTTCTTGTTCCATGCAGAGCCCCGAAGAACGGCGCCTTTCACAGTCCGGCCGTTCCTAGACAGAAATTGTCATTTTAAATTTTTTTTTTTTTTTTTTTTTTTTTTAATTTTTCGAATGCAGCTTCCCTTCGCTTGGCCCGCAGCCTTTGGCCTCCCCGCGCCCTGACGTCAGGCCGCTTTTGTGATGCCCGGGGTGGAATTTTGTGCTCTTGTTGTATTTTTTTTTGGTGGTTTTAAATGACGGCCGGGCCAGGCAGCCGGTGAGGGGCAACCGTGTGAGTCCAAAGAGCCCCTTGAGTTTGCACCTTCGTCCCAGCGGGGATGTCATCCCTGAGTGGCCATTGCAGAGCTCTGATGGATGCGGAAGACTTTGTTATTGAATCTCGTGATGTGATGGGAGAAGGGTTTTTATTTTATTTTTTATTATTTTATTTAATTTTATTATTTTATTTAATTTTATTATTTTATTTAATTTAATTTTCTTGTTTCTCATACAGCCTGGGGTTTTGAGGCCGTGCGCTAAGGGACTTTTACAGCGCAATCACGCCAGCCACGGTGCAGAGCCGGTGCAACCACAGCTTTGTGTCCCAGGAGAGCTCCGGTGCGTCCCCAAAGGGTTATAAGGGCTCCTGGAGCATTTTCTACAATAGAAAAACTGCAATAAGGAGCCATCGCAACCCTCACGGGGCTGCTTGAAGGCGACGAGGGAGCAGACATTGCAAAGAGCCTTTTCCCGGGGCAGCTCTTGTGCAACACGGCGCGGATGCCGTCACCCGACCCAGGCGCGACGTCACGGCTCAGGAAACAATTGCGACACGACCCCAAAAATAGAAACCGCCCCCAGAAAACTTAATTCCCCTCTCCCCGCCCGAATTCCCCTTCTCGCATCCATCGAAGCGCCGTGTCCTCGTGCACCGTCCCGGCGTGGCGGCGGCTCCGTGCGGCCCCATGCACGCTTGCTCACCCCGTCTCGGTGAATCTCAACTTTGCCCGTGCTGCTCCTTGCACTGAAAAAGAAGAACATTTCCAGGCTTGGCGCGATCCCAGCGCCGAAGTTTGTTTTGCAACCGAGCAAAAAAAAAAATGGGCTCAGTGTCATCCAGCTCGGCGGCTGCGTGAGCAAAGTACGGGGCTCCCCGGCTCGTCTGGCTGTGACGCTTGTGATTTATCCGGCTTCTTGCTGCCGCTTTGGCACCGCCTGTGTCCCCTGGCAATGTCCCCTTGGCCATAAGGCTCCTGTCCTCAGTGGGGGGTTACATTGCTCCTTAAAATGTGTCCCCTGGGGCACAGGGCTTCTTAAAATGGGCCTGGGGGGGTCCCTCTCTAAGGGGACAGAGCGGGCTGGCACCGCGGCTCCTCGTCCTGTCCCCACCCTGTCCATAGAGGTGTTCATCACGGTGTCACCTCCTGCTCGAGTGTCCCTTGGCAGGTGCCGCGTCCCCACCACTGTCCGAGGGCAGGGGACAGCAAACCAGACGGGGAAAGCGAAGGCAAAGACACTTGCTGTCACCTCCTGTCCCCCACATCTGTCTATTCAGTCTCTTCCCCACTCGGTTACGAGCCAAATTTAAGTGTTTTGAGCCAAACGTAAGCGTTTTACGGCCAAACACAAAGCCCCAGGGTGTCGAGGCCGCGCTGCAGGGGCTGCGTGGTGACTGCTTCCTGGGCTCAGGTGCAAACCCAAACCTCGCCTCGCTTGGGAAAGGCCGGCGTGCGATGCCGCAAGATCCCGGTAGATCTCCCAGCGCTTGGGAGCGTCCGGATCCCTCCGGGGTCCCTCTCCCCGTCCCGGGGAGCGCCTGGACCTGTTCGACCTGTGTGTCCCTGGGCAGGGACAAATTCCTGCCGTTCCTGCCGGGCTGAGTCACGCGCGGCTCCATCCCCGGAGCTCCCGCAACCTCCGTCTCCGCTTCCGAAGGTGCCGAGTGAGTCATTCCCGTGGGTCGCCCATCGCCGTGGGGAGTCTCGTCTCGTCTCTTCGGGAGGGAGGGGAGATTTATTCGCTTTCCCACGTTCTTGAGGAAAAAAAACGTATTTTTTATTTTTTTTCCCCGCACGCTCCCGTCGCGCCGATGCAAACCCCCCCGTCCCCCCCCCCCAAAAAAACAAAACCTGCCGGTGGGTGTCACAGCGTGGGGACACCGGGGGCTGCGGGTGCTGAGTCAGCGCTCCCCCGGCAGCGTCGGACGGGGCGAGCCTGCCAGGCAGGCACAATGCAAATCGTAGATAAACAGGCAGAACAAGGACAAAATGCATCAAGCTCGGGCATGTGCCACGCATTGTGACCTGCCGCTGCGCCTTTTGTGATGGCCGGATTAATGGCCCGGAGACTGAGCGGCCTCTGTTCCGCCACCGGCCGCTTTTTGTCCGGATTTGGGTGATTTTTTTTTTTTCTATTTTTTCCAGCCGGACACCGAGGTCCCTTCGCCCCGCTCCGGTGGCTCGGGAAGAAAGGACGGGAATGGGGGGCTTTCCGAACCTGGATCCCTTGGCTGGAGGGCTTGGGGGTCCCACCTGCACCCCCAGCATCCCAGCCCCTTCCTGCTGTGTCCTGTGGTTATTGGGGGGGCTGCTCCCCCCAAAGCCCTCCTGCCTTGCGAGGGTATCCTGAGCATCCCAGCCCCTTCCTGCTGTAATTTGGAGGGGCTGCTCCCCCAATAACCACCCCAAAATCCACCTGCCTTGCGAGGGTGGCATCCCGGTCCCTTCCCGCTGTGTCCTGCAGTTATTTGGGGGCCTGCTCCCCCAAAAAACACCCCAGAACCCTCCTGCATTGCAAGGATATCCTGAGCATCCCAGCCTCTTCCTGAAGTCACTGGGGGGGCTGCTCCCCGCAAAAAAGCACCCCAAAACCCTTCTGTCTTGTGAGGGTATCCTGAGCATCTTGGTCCCTTCCCAGTGTGCCCCGCAGTCATTTGAGGGGGAGATGCTCCCCAAAAAAGCACCCCAAAACCCTTCTGTCTTGCGAGGGTATCCCGAGCATCCCGGTCCCTTCCCAATGTGTCCCACAGTTATTTGGGGGGGCTGTTCCCCCAAAACCCACCCCACCACCCTCCTGCCTTGTGAGGGTACCCTGAGCATCCCAGCCCCTTCCTGATGTCATGTAGGGGGGCTGCTCCCCCAAAATCCACCCCAAAACCCTCCTGCCCTTCCCAGCATCGCCCCCCTCCGCTGCTTCCGGCCCTAGGGGTCCCATTATAAGACCCTTTGTGGGGGTAAACGACCCCGAGGATGTAAAACGGAGCCTGGATTCGGGATTTTTAAGGGCACGGCCCGACGTGCAGCCAGGCAAGTGCTCCCTGAATGCCCCTTGTGTCCCGCGGCGGCAAAAACCAACGCGGCTCCCGGTGACCGCGGCGCAAACACCAAAAAACCCACCAAAACACCCAGCAGAGAGACCCAAGAGCCACCGTCACCGGCCCCTTTGCCACCGAGGAGGATCCCTCCTCGCCCCCACCCGCGTTTATCCCCCCTGGATAAAGAGAAATATATATATTTAATATAATCTCGCGCTAACCGGCGCGTTATTGACATTAGGCCGAGAGGTGCCAGCCTGGAACCGGCTGCATTGCTGCAGCCAACAAAGCCCTTTTTAGTGACCGGGCTTGAAGTGGGGAGCCCGTAGGTTTAAAAATCCTTTATTTATAGAGGTTTTTTTTTCAGCGAGGGCTGTAAACAGAAATGGGGGGGCCTAAAGAAAATGTCTGGGAAGGGACAAAACCCCAAGAAGTTATTTAGGAGGAAAAAAAAAAAA